>MU825934.1:60552-83052 GCA_029204205.1 Desmophyllum pertusum | reverse complement strand
CCGCCCCCCAACCCCGGCCGTTCCCTGAGGACAACATCAATCCTGTCCAATCAGCATTCAGCGTTATTTGAGCAGATTAAATCGAAATAAATCGACTTTGTTTGTTTAACGAAGGTAACACTTTTGTGTTTTGCCAGTCAAAGAAATCGACTTGTGGCAAGTTTATTAACAGTTTTGCGACTGACAAACCTGTGGCTCTCAGATCCAAGATCGAGTGATGGTTTTTGAGGAGGGAGGAAAACCGGAGACCTGGAGAAAAACCCTCGTAGCAAGGACGAGAACCAACAACAAACTCAACCCATGCACATATGACGCTAGGTCCGGGATTCGAGCCCGGGCCACATTGGCGGGAGGGTCCACAATAGGGTTCCCAGATCACGCCTTCCCGCCTATTTTTTTTCGTTAATCCTGCCATCCCGCCCTTTCTTTTCGTCGAAATCTTAAAATTTTAAACAAGTTTCTGTGTTATTATTAAAATAAACATCACATAAAATACTTAGGCCCTGTCCAGACTTAGGTCCAATCTCGTCCCGCGAGCCCGCGATCCTTTAGAAGCATCCGAAATAATCGTGGGCTCTGGGGACGAGGTTGACTTTGGCCTCGTCCACACGTACCCGTTTTCATAACGCTCAGTTTTCGAAACAACTCCGTTTTCATCGAAAACGCATCAAAAGCTGCTCATCTATACCATCATTTTCGTAGCGTCTTCCCCGTCCATACAATTACGCTCGAAAACCCGCAGAATACCGAAACCCCAGGTATGTGATAATATTTTAAATCTTCCATTGCGAAAACTGTGAGCTTCAAGGAACAGATAATGTCTAAGGACAATTATCAGTGAATATATTTTGAAGCCAAAAGGAGGTTTAATATTTTGTTTATTATCTCTTCAAATATTTTTCTATACTTGCGTTTTATCTTGACTGACAAACAAATTCCATCGAGTTCGTGGTTTTTATATAATACCCACAAATATTACCATTTGCTAGCATTTGCCAACGTTTGCTAACAAATTGCTTGCTCGTGAATACATTTCACCAGAAATAGTTTTTGAGGCAAGGCTGTTTCTGACCATTTACAATAATTGCTTGATCCCGAAACTGGCTCCGAAACCTCTTTAATAATTGTCCTGACCCGCAACGGATATTTCTTTGAAAATCACTGGAACCCTTGAACAAGCCATTTGACAGTAGATTGTTTACGTGCAGTTGTCCTCGTAATAACATCTCTTTCAATAGTAGTTTCTCCTTTTGTTCCTGTTATAGAAACTTAAACAAAGTTTTGATCGTGGAAAAAAGTTGGTGGATGTACATATATCTTTTTTATTTCGGGAGCGAAAAATCGCGTGCGACATTTTGTTTTGCTTGAGAGAAATTAACAGACCGTAATTTGAAAGCGTTCCAAATCTATTGTACACAACCCCTCTATTTTTAGTAAGGCAGTCTCGTCTGAGTTAACACTGAAGTACATTATTTAGTTCATTTGCTTTTTTCCAGATTTACTACTCCACTCTCACGGGGATGGAAATATATATTTTTCCATTAATCAAACGTTCGAGTATTGGATTGAGCCTGAATAATGGATCATTGAAATGATTAATGAAATCAAATCAGTTGCAATAACGAATTCATTAATGCATTATTGGCAGGAACGCTTGAGCTGTTTTGAAATAAGAATACTTGATGAATATTTCCGGGTACTCAGTTTTATCCGTCACAAGTTTTTGGAATCTGTCATCGCATTCATTTACTTTTCTGGCTTAAAACCTTTGAAATGTCCCAAATCAACAATCATTGACCGATGTCTGGTTTGTTGTTTCTCGCCGCCGAAAAATATACAACAACAGTCATAATCGTAGTCTCCTACGCAGCCATTAACGGCTGCGTAGGAGACTATAAGAATCGCGTCTAGTGTTCGCAGGCTATACAGTTCGTTTAGGTCGCAAAATCGCGTGCGACATTTTGTAAATTTGAGAACTCATTGTTGATGTGGCAGACAGTTAGATTAAGTATGATAATCTGGCTTCTGCGATAATATTCACAAACAATTGTTTTTGCTTGAGAGAAATTAACAGACCGTAATTTGAAAGCGTTCCAAATCTATTGTACACAACCCCTCTATTTTTAGTAAGGCAGTCCTCGTTCTGAGTAACACTGAAGTACATTATTTAATTTATTTGCTTTTTTTTTCCAGATTTACTACTCCACTCTCACGGGATGGAAATATATATTTTTCCATTAATCAAACGTTCGAGTATTGGATTGAGCCTGAAGAATGGATCATTGAAATGATTTAATGAAATCAAATCAATTGCAATAACGAATTCATTAATGCATTATTGGCAGGAACGCTTGGAGCTGTTTTGAATAGAATACTTGATGAATATTTCCGGGTACTCAGTTTTTATCCGTCACAAAGATTTTGGAATCTGTCATCGCAATTCATTTTACTTTTCTGGCTTAAAAACCCTTTGAAAATGTCCCAAATCAACAATCATTGACCGATGTCTGGCCTGTGTTTTCTCACCGCTTGAAAATATATAACAGCATTCAGAATCCGTAGCCCTACGCAGCCATTAACGGCCTGCGTAAGGAGACTATAAGAATCGCGTCTAGTGTTTCGCAGGCTATACAGTTTCGTTTAGTTCTAAAAAAAAATCGGTTTAATTTGTTTGCGAGATGTTAATTCCTACGCCGCTAGATAAGGTCAAAAGACATTTCTCCCACATACACTACAGGCATGAAAAGTTGAGTACGTAGCTAAACCATTCAGGCCCATGGGGTTAACAAGGATATAAGAAATAACACCCGGGCATCTAAATACCTGAAAAAGCGATTGTGGGTATTGTAAAAACATTGCGAGCATGTAGACTGTGCATAACAACACAAAAACTCTTCGTTGTTCCTCCATAGTTGCTTATAGCTTTGTTATGTAAACTGTAGCTCAGTTTCGGTTATATACTGAGGTCAAAGTTTAAGGGGGAGAACTTAGAGGGAAGCAGAGGGTGGGGTACACGAGGACATGCGACAACCGCAATTATTGCTCTATGCATTTCCTAAGAAATAAGCTGTATATCTGGAGATACTGTGGTTCACAAGGGACACCATTTTATAACGATATGGATGTTTCGTGAAAATTAATGCCATAATTTCTTGAAAAATACAAGTCAACTCTCGTTATAGCGGAACGCCCTCTGGACGTAATTTGGAGTCAGTAAACAGCGAGAGTCATCTTTCAGTCAATCATCTATAACTTCCGCCGGGGAGGGCTGGAAATTGTGCGTAATAGCCTGACTCGTCCTCAGTCGTCTCTCTTGGTCTCCTTTGTTCCTCCCTTCCCATCACCCTTGCGCTCCCGTTGAGCGCTTAATATTTTATAGGAGACAAGAGAGACGACTGGGACGAGTCAGGTAATAGCGGGTGTCCGTAATAACGGGATGTCGGCCAGGCGAGGGTTTATTGTTATAGTGGTGTTTTGTGCAACTCTCACTTTTCTGTACAAAGAGTGTTTCGAGATATCGCTATTGAGTCTATTGACGATTGAATCACACAGAAAAGTTAACTGACATTCTCCCTTCTTGATACTTATTGAGGGTTGAAAGCGCTGACTGGGAATCAATCGATTTTTAGGCGAGCCATTCGAACCAGCATTCGAATAACGATTGGCGAAATGCCAGTCAAATTCGTTCCCAACTTTGTCTTCTCCGCTTAGTACGCTACAGTGGCGGTGTTGGACCGTTTGAAAGGTATTAATAAATCCGGTTTTCATATGTCGGGAAAAATCCCAGACCATCGGGGGATTTTGTTATTTCCCGACCGTCCCAGACATTCGCGACTTATGAAAACACGAGGAGGTAGATGTCTCCCATTGCCTCCCTGAGTCGGGAATGTCTGGGACGGTCGGGAAATAACAAATCTCCGATGGTCTGGGATTTTTCCGACATATGAAAACCAGGCTTTATAATACGTTTGGATTTGTACGTGAACAGGTAAATGAATACAGTAATATAGGCATGTGCAGCCGTTTATAACTGAAATAGGCCTGCAGATATTTTGGGTTGAAATAGGGCATGTTGGCGCAACTCTGGTCTGGAATTCTATATAATTATTTTTCTATTCTCCAGTTACCAGCTGAAGCTTTTCACGACTACTGATATAGAGCATGGGAAATCGTGTATTCTGTTCTTGAAATGAAGAGGGCTGTGCACCGAAAAAGTTATGTGCTAGCGGCATCTCCGGAGAGGAGTAATCGTGGAGTTATAAAAATGAACGCCCGTTACTGGAGACTGCCTTCGGTCAAGTCGATGATGCACTGCAGGAACGTTCGTCCCGCCACAACTAATTTACAGGCGAATTGAATGTGTACCTATAAACGGACTGCAGCTCTAACAGCGAACGGAACGGGACGCTTAAAACATTGGGTACGTCCCGGATCATTGCGGGTCATTTATCCTCTTGGAGGCTGTGCCCATAAATTCCAGTACCCAGGGTTTTTGAGGTTACAAGCGGGGCTTTTAATTTGACTGCAGAAACTAGTTAAACACGTACTGTACCTGGAGGGTTCGACGCCTGGAAGTAGTCAGTATATACAAACACATATAAGGATCCATTCGAGGGCCTCTGATAATTGTTAAGATGTACGGGGCTTCCTGTCCCAGGGATGTAGAGATCGACGTACAACTGAGCTTTCCAATAAATACCCAACAGATTCCAGTCGTTCACCTTAACGTACTGACGGGTACAGGGATACTTGGGGATGAATCGTTGGTGCTATCCCCTCTGGGTAGGACAGGCAGTGAATGGTTCTCCATTCTGAAGAGTGCTTTTTAGGAAACTACCCCCACTAGGTGAATTGGAAACTGGGCAACGGGATGAAGGAGAAAGCCCTGCTACTCTAACCAATATACTTTCTCTAAAATTGCCGCCGCAAATTCATATTAAACTGAGCGAAAAATCGATACCAACGCCTGAAAGACCACCTCTTTTTTGGTAATCGTACACATTTTATTAGGTTAGATTCTACCTGAGTCGAGAAAACGGAAGTTGAAAACTGGAAAATTAGAGGCGTTTGTATGACTGGGGTATGGGTATTATCAAATTACGAGATACCCTTTAGTTATTCTACAGATACAAATATCAAAAGGCATGTCACTTTATCTAAGCGCTTTGGGCTAAAACATTTTCACAATTGCGTTCACTGTGGTAAAATGTTCTATTCAAATTCGTCAACATTGATTATTGTACCGCGAACGTTGAATTCACTTTATTTCTTGCCACGGTTGCTGGTGTTCACTTTTGGACATACTTAGAGGGGCCAGTTGATGTACAGTTAAAGACTGAATGGGAGTGAGAGTGGCAACGGGCTGCAGACGTTGCGGAACAAGCAGGAACAGCGTGCCAGCCGGAGGGCTAGTCCAGTTCTGGCCCCTCTCTGTCACGCAACGCTACGTCAAGGGTCCAGGGACAATTGTCTGCGCAGAAGATGTTCTCAATATTTGCCAATATATACTGTATATACTAATGTATGTAAAATAAAGTACACTCAAAACCTAAAATATCTGTCACCGATTGGAGTTTGAACTTGATTGATTTCATGCCTTGATTAAATTATCAAATACGTGGACATGAAAATCATATTGTATGCCTGCTGCATTTCCACTTGTCATTATCTGCATTTTTACTTTTATCTTTCAGACAAGTGACCTGGTGTTTCCTAAATGAAAACCGAGAGACTCATAAAGAAGAATTAGCCAGATTAGCGTCCGTCTTCAGGATCTACGGTATTTTTATACTGAAGTATGGGTCTTTGGTATATTCAATTTGGAGATAACAACACAATAATAATTGAAAGGTATTCTGGTATTCCCCCCACCCCCTCCAAATCCCCCGCCCCCCAACCCCGGCCGGCCCTGAGGACAACATCAATCCGATCCAATCAGCATTCAGCGTTATTTGAGCTGATTAAATCGAAATAAATCGACTTTGTTTGTTTAACGAAGGTAACACTTTTGTGTTTTGTCAGTCAAATAAGTCGACTTGTGGCAAGTTATTAACAGTCTTGCGTCTGACAAACCTGTGGCCCTCAGATCCCAGATCGAATGGAATTAGAAGTGTTGGTTTTTGAGGAGGGAGGAAAACGGAGAACCCGGAGAAAAACCCTCGGAGCAAAAGACGAGAAACCAACAACAAACTCAACCCATGCCTGCACGTACGGTGTATGTCCGGGATTCGAGACAAGGCAGGCCACATTGGTGGGAGCTCACCACTGCTCCATCCCTGCTCCCTGCAAGTCCTGCAATAATTGCACTATGGAATAATTGTATTAGCTTCCGATTAATTGCAAGCCATTCCGTCCAAAGGAACCGAGATTGATCCGTTTAATCTCAGTCTGACTGACTGCTATAGTTACACAGTAATGTAAACTATCGGACTACAAATGAAATACAAACAAATGTTGTGTTTTACATATGTGCAAGAAAAGTAGCAAAATAAATATATGTATTAATAAATATGTTGCCTGCATTAAATTCAGCAACTTAATAACACGGCAGTCTTGATTTGAATTATAACCAAAGCAAAATAAACCTTTAAATAGAATACCTGATGAATATTTCCGGGTACTAATTTTATCCGTCACGGAGATTTTGGAATCTGTCACCGTATTCATTTACTTTTCTGCCCGGGCTTGAAATGTCGCAAAGTAACAATCATTGACTTACTTACTTGTTTCTCGCCGCCGAAAAAGATATAACAACAGTCAGAATCGCGTCTGTGTTCGCAGGCTACAGTTCGTTTAGTTCGGTTTAATTTGTTTGGAGATGTTAATTCCTACGCCACTAGATAAGTCAACATTCCACATACACTACAGGCATGAAATTACATTTCTAATAGTTGAGTACGTAGCTAAACCATTCAGACCCAGGGGTTAACAAGTTATAAGAAATAAACAACGGGCATCAAATACCTGAAGAAGCGATTGTGGTATTGTAAAAACAGGCGAGCATGTAGACTGTGCATAACAACACAAAAACTCTTCGTTGTGCCTCCATATAGTCAGTTATCAGTTTGATAACCGGGTCCAAAACAACTATTAGCCAATCAAATCTCAAGTTTAAAGTGATATGACAGATATTTTTTTATTTGCTTGATCGAATCTACATAGGATCCTGATACGAACATCGAAAAAAAAATTCCATATCGCTTTTGTTCACCGCGTTTAGCCGTCTAAAGACGTGAAATTTCATTTCCGGTTAGGTAAAAAGCCGAGCGAGGTGGAGTCCTGGACCGAGTCGGTCGTGACGGTCAAAACCAGAACGCCTTCGACAACAACTCAAAGACAGCGAGGAGTTTCGTGGCTTGTAGCCGTGTATAACCAGATATATTTTAGTTCAAATTTTGTCTAGAACCGTCAAAACTTACACAAAGTTATGTCTACGGATGATTTTGAGTTTGGGAGCGATTCTGAGCGATCAGACGCATAAATCAGTGTTTCTTCGACTGTTGATGAAGTTGAGTGCGATAGTTTTAATATACAGGTTTATAGAAGCAGCAACAGACAACTCAGACCCAGAAGGTCCTTACGATGAGTGGCTTCAAGAGTACATGTATACCGCTAGCAGATAACGACAGCGATATAATTTCTCATTTCTGAAAGAACGTGAATTCGGAGCCCGGACATGCTGGAAATGCGCGGTGTATAACTACGCCGTAAAAATAATGCACCAGTCAATATAAACCCCCGCACCCCCCCCGGCCGGGACATAGCGGGGCATTAGCGGGGAATTTGAAGTGATTTTACGACACTGAGAGGTACGGCTACCGGGGGTTTTGAAAGCTTTTGAACTTCGTACAAATCAGCCGGGGCATGGAGCGGGGCATTTTCCTCTGACGGCGGAGAGACTGGCACGATAATTTTCAGAGAAGACTGGGTCGAGATATTGGACTTTGTGACATTCTGCTGCCCCGCCGCTAAAGAGATGGCGAAAGGGCTGTGGGGACGAGAATGACTCCGTGAGTGTGGCCTGTGACATGTACTTCAATGTTCTATTAGAACATGTTAAACAGAGACTGTCTCATAGCCCCACTTTGAAAAGAGTGGCAGCCTGGGATCGAGAGGGGCTAAGTGGCCGCCCGAAGCCACCCGAGCATTTTGGGATCGTTTGGGGGGACGCGAAGGCGGAGCGAAGGTAAACTGCACGCGCAGATGACGAATTTATAGATGAAACTGACGCAACAGATTACAGCAGTAGTATAATATTGTTGTGCATTTGAACTACTTGTTTACGAGTTTTTTGTACCTTGGTCGCACAATGAAATTCGCCATCTGCGCATGCATTTAGACCCGCATCCCCCAATTCCCACAAACGTTCGCGCGGCCACTCTCGACCCAGGCTGTCACTCTTTTTCAAAGTGAGCTATTGGCCAGTATACCGTGTACAGTGTGTGGGCGTTCAAGCTCCTCAGTGTTCTACCGCATGGTTATGCGATGACTGTAGAAATGAATGTCGATCTGTATCACCATTTTTAATATTTTTTAATAAACGTTCTTGTTTTTGTACAGTATCTTTGTTTTTTGCTAAAATCCATAGGCTAAATTATTATAAAGCTTACGCTATTTCCGAAAGGACCGGGCATTTAGGCGGGAGTATTTATTCCCATTAGAACAAAAAAACTGCCCACCGGGTGCGGGGCCGTTAACAATTTTGAAGTAAGTGCCTGTCAAATGCCCCACTATGTCCCGGCCGGGGGGGGTGCGGGGGTTTATATTGACTAGTGTATAACATTGTTTGTTTACACAATTGCGCTGTTTGAATCGAAATGAGTTGAACCGATTTGTAATAAGCTTTTTAAAATTCGTTTGTAGTTTATCTTGAGTTTTTCTCTTTTCGAGGACTGTTCATGAGGGGGCGAAGGGGCAGCAACTCGCGAAGCGGCGAGCGAGTTTGAAATCGAATGGATCTTTAGCACGAAGATCGCGGCACGCTCCAAATGTAAATAGTGTCACAGAAGCGGTCACGACTAAACAAGGTTTTTTCCCTTCTTTTCGCTCCAAAAGGTATTTAAGAAAAATGGTCATTGATTTGATAGAGTTTCTTATTCATCTTTAGAAAGAATGTTTCATGGAGCAATTATGTCCCGGAGTCCCAGACAAGTCAGAAACAACAGCTGCGTGATTTTCATTCAATGCGCTGTTGTGATACCCTGGGCCAAGAGGTTTTCTTTCTTTTCTTTCTCAATCGAAAAAGCCGCGAAGCGGCGGAAGCGAGAAAGAAAACCTCTGGGACCAGGGTACTGTTGTGATGACTTGCCCTGAATCGCTTTTCATAAGCTCTCACTAGTAGTTTCTCAGTCAACAGTGGTTTACTTTGGGAGGCAGAGGAATAATTTATCTTTAAGAAAACCGGAGTTGTGATTCAGAACCATTTTTGTCCGGTAACGTTTTCGCTCAGTTCTGAATTATTTTTCGACGCTGCATGATGGGCTCGCGATAGTAACTTTATTTATCCACATATCACATTGTACACATTGGTCTGCCTCTACCGAAGATTGTGCAGTTGCATTTGTTGCTTCTTCCGCAAGGACAACAGACACTGAAATCAAAATTCAAAACAAAATACCTTTAGGAGCGAAAAAAAGGAAAAAAACCCCTCTTGTTTAGTCGTGACCGCTTCTGTGACACTATTTACATTTGGAGCGTGCCGCGATCTTCGTGCTAAAAATCCATTCGATTTCAAAGTCGCTCGCCGCTTCGCGAGTTGCTGCTCGCCTTCGCCCCTCACGAACAGTCCTCGAAAAGGGAAAAACTCAAGATAAACTAACGAGAACTACAAGCGAATTTTAAAAAGCTTATTACAAATCGGTTCAACTCATTTCGATTCAACAGCGCAATTGTGTAAACAAACAATGTTATTTTTACGGCGTAGTTAATACACACGCATTTCAGCATGTCCGGGCTCCGAAATTCACGTTCTTTCAGAATGAGAAATTATATCGCTGTCGTTATCTGCTAGCGGTATACATGTATCTTGAAGCCACTCATCGTAAGGACCTTCTGGGTCTGAGTTGTCAGTTGTTGCTTCTATAAACCTGTATATTAAAACTCATCGCACTCAACTTCATCAACAGTCAAATAAACACTGAATTATGCGTCTGATCGCTCAGAATCGCTCCCAAACTCAAAATCATCCGTAGACATAACTTTGTGTAAGTTTTGACGGTTCTAGACAAAATTTGAACTAAAATATATCTGGTTATACACGGCTACAAGCCACGAAACTCCTCGCTGTCTTTGAGTTGTTGTCGAAGGCGTTCTGGTTTTGACGTCACGACCGACTCGGTCCAGGACTCCACCTCGCTCGGCTTTTTACCTATCCGGAAATGAAATTTCACGTCTTTAGACGGCTAAAACGCGGTGAACAAAAGCGATATGGAATTTTTTTTTTTCGATGTTCGTATCAGGATCCTATGTAGATTCGATCAAGCAAATAAAAAAATATCTGTCATATACACTTTAAGTTCACGAGACATGTTATCATAGCAACCGTCTTCTTTCAATATGGCGGTCATTTCACGAGAAAACATAAATAGCTCAATCGATTCCGGTTGTACAGTAAATTGTAGAAAAGGAAAGGTTTAGAAGATAAATTTTGCCCTGACTTCCGGCAAATACGGATTAATCTTTGTCCATAATTAACTGGTAAAGATCATTTCGATTTCGATCGAGAGCTGCCTCCTAGCGTCCTAGCGCACTGGTGGACCTCGAGCGCCTTTAGCTTATTAATAACACGGATTCATCTTCATGAGCAACGCCGATCAATATAAAGACACCAAAACCAAGCAATAACATTTCATAAAAGATGCGTGATTTATTGAGTGGATTTATTGCACATGCTTTGAACTTCTTCGTGCTTTTGTTCCTCTTCTTCTTGCCCTTCAACAATTTGTACGAATAAAGAAATGTTTGTGTTGTAAATAATTGTGAGAATGGGACTTCAAGTAAATACTGTTTCTTTCTGGTACTGAGAATTTCAAAAGCGCGAGAGGCGATGATTCGATCGATCGCGAGCAACGACGTGCGCAGAGTCGCTTCTATCTGTCCTAGATATTTTAATCGAAGCGACTCTACCAGGTAGCGGGCCGGGGCAGCGGGTTATTTGTGACAATCGTGAATCGTTATTGTTCAATGGCATATTGAGGTCGTTTGCTAGCTCAGCCGCGAGCTCGAACTGTTATGAGCCTGGCATAAACCTGGCTTAAAACACTGAGCATATATTTGTAATGGATAATTACATATTGGGCAAATCGTATTACTACTGTGAGAGCATACCTCAACATACCTTGATCACCGAGCTCTGAAATCACGCTCGCGATTATTCCCTTTCACTTCTTCCACCGCAGCACCCGTGCATCGCATCGAATCATCGATATCCAGTCGCACAAAATCGACACAAAGAGGCATTTTTTCCCTGTGGAAATCCATAATGCTGCCCTTCAACTCAAATCATTACCTAGAAGCACAAGCAATTAAACATGGCGATCAGTAGCGGAATCAGACCGCAAATCAAAATACCATAGTGCACTCTTGCAATCCTTCGTGCATGAGGTTATCAAAACTGATAACTGTTGCCGGAGTTATGTAAACTGTAGCTCAGTTTCGGTTACATACTGAGGTCAAAGTTTAAGGGGGGATACTTAGAGGAATGCAGAGGGGAGGGGTAGATGAGGACATGCGACAACCGTAACTATTGTTCATTTGCTAAGAAATAAGCTGTATACCTGGAGATACTGTGGTTCACAAGGGACACCTAGTGACTGACACCTCCGAGTTTTGAAGCCCGATAACGCGATAATGGTCGTCTTAGCTGAATAAAGAAAATACATTATAAGCCTTTACAACTATATTGCAACCCTGTTTCATATTAACATTATTTTTCCCTGCGCATATTAAAACCAAGGCTTTGTTTTTTAATACCCAAATTAAATAGCGCAGGACATGGTATCTGGGGCGTCCAATTTAATCCTTTTCCACTGATCAACTGTAGTTTGCTTATCTCGATCGCCTTTCTCAGAGATTATGTTCTTCAAATTACCGTGCTAATTAGAAGCGGACAAAGTTCGAGTTCTTTCGAAAAAAAAAAAGGAAGATAAAAATCTGCAAACGCCCTCTGTTAAATCGATCGTGTAGGTTCATTTACATTTGAAAATGATGGCATGGATTCGTCGAAACGTCATGTAACATTTAAGTCGCTGATCTTTCTCTAAAATGTTTATCTTCGGTTATTAGAATTGTAGAACTTGATTTGAATTTACTCGTTATAGTATCAGCTCAGACTGTCTTTGTAGAACTTGTTTTGTGTTTCATAACGTATAGTTTTAGATAGTTTTTACTATGCACAGTCGAAGCTCTCGTAAGCGACCACCTCGGGAATTCGAAAAAGTGGTCGTAACTAGAGCTGGTCGTTTACGAGAATGGGCTCTTGTAAGTGACCACCCGCTCAAACCGATAGAGGCTGGCCACTTACGAAATGTACGAAAGCAAATGTACAGGTCAAGCATCCACAGAGATTGAAATATTCTCTTATTGAGATGATTACAAATACTACAATGTCTCCTAAATGTGTAGCACAACAATTTGTCGCTTACGAGAGCTTAAAACAAAGGAAACGACTGGTTGGTAATTCCCAAAAGTGGTCGCGGTCGCTTAACCGATGCCGGTAGCGGTCGCTTACAAGAGCTTTTAATTACAGAGTTTGAGGTGTTTGAGTGACAAATATAATTCAAACGGGTTTCACTCAATGGTGGTCGTAACTAGAGCTTGGTCGCTTACGAGAGCGGTCGCAACGAGAGCTTCGACTCAGGTAGTATTGTTTCATGCACCTAAAATGTTTCAGACGCAAAAATGTCTTCCAAATATAAGCCCATAAAATTCCTTCCTATACCCAACTAAAATCATATCAAATGACCTCTTACTAATATAGGGTCTTCCCATATATCGGCTTGCCCAAGATCATTAATTATTACGAAATAGTTTCAAGTTTAGTTTATTTATTACGCCACAAAAATGCGATACAAAATAGACAAAGAAATTTACAATACAGGTTTTGGCGAGGAAGCCAAAAGAGAAACCATATTAAAGTAAAGATGACGAGGGATGCATGGGCACACGAACGATTTACGAGTAAAATGAGTTGTGTTCACTGAATGTGGCTTCGTGGTGGACACAAAACAAATAATATTTTGCTGTAAAAATGTAAAAACTGAGAGATTAGACCTTTGTTACATGAGAGAGTAAACGAGTTTTTTATCACAAGCGCTTTGGTGAGCCGGCTTCAAACTTTCCTGAAGCTTTTCGAAAGACTGGAAAAAGGGGATATTATATACGACCGAATGTTATATCCATACAATCTCTTATTAAATACGCTTTGATATATACCTGTGGCGTGAAAAGGTAAATGGGATACAGTAAACACCAGTAATAAAAACTGAACTTTTTTATTTAGTTATGTATAGTACTACATACAAGTTGATACACAACACTGTGTAACAGTACCACTGAACTCACTTCTGTAGACTATAATTATTTAAATCAGTATCCAAATCACTGTTTATTGCATTTTTAGCTCGGTCAGTTCTGATTAAGTCTTTACTCAAATTTGTTTATAAGCTCATAACACGAATTCTGCCAAATATGGAGCTCATAACACCCTTTGTGACCAAATATGGTAAATAACGTGCGATGTTAAAACATGAAATTTGAAATAGATGGCTAAAATATCATAACAATAACAATACAAATAAAATATAAAACGTGGCTCTTCTAAATCAAACAAATTAAGTTAAGGTTACTGTAAACCTTCGTGACCATGTTACGCAAAAGGTCTCACAAGCGCACAGTTTAGAGTAAGGTACCCCGAAACCTATAAATCAATTTAATGCTTATAGAATGAAAAAAACATGTAACAACTGGATTTTTCGTACAGCTAATACGTTTCTTCATTGTATAAGCTTTTAATTGATATATAGGTTTGGGTACTTTATTTTAAAACTGTGCGCTTGCGAGGCCTTTTCCGCAACGTGGCCACTAATGCACAAAGTTTGGAACGAAATATTTATATGAAAATGGCTGTAAATGTACAGCAAATACGACTGACGAGCACTAAAGGAACTGCCACAATTATTTAAGATGAGCTTAATCATTTGCACAAGCTTCCATTATACATGTATATACGAACCTTTAGGGGAGATAGAGCAAAAACTTCCTAAGGAAACTCTGTCTTGCTCTCTATTTATTCAACTTGCTAACTGCACACCGCGCCAGACGTTTTTGCCGCCGTTGCAAATCATGCTTCATTTCGATCGAACTAAAAAAATCACTCAGTCAATTTATAATTTTAAAAATACTGAAGTAACCTAAAGTTGGTAAAGTAATTAATAAAACAAGTATTCCATTCACGCTTATTGGACATGGAATGATTATACCAATGGTGAACAAAAGTGTGTGGACACTTAACAAATTTCTGCAAGGGCCAACGGACAATACGGTACCGGATCCTGGTGGATAAGGAAATGCTGACTATGCGGTTGGAATAATTTTTTCTCTGTAGTTAGTTCCCTTAAGAAGTGAAGCAGTGCTGACGAAATTACAGTAAAAATTTACCCAGCCGTAAAGTGTGCGCGAGCACTCGTATAAAGTAGAAATTTATATCAAATCTGTCCAGAGTGCTAGAAACTGGGAAACTACAGTCGAAGCTCTGTTAAGCGGCCACCTATTAAGCGGCCAACCCCTATTAAGCGGCCAACGCCTATTAAGCAGCCAGCTATCAAAGTCCAATATCAGTACAATATTGTAAATTTTCCCGAAGGTGGCCGCTTAATAGGGGTTCGACTGTAGTCACCATTTCAAAATCCCCCTGGGCTACTGCCCTAGACCTAGACACCTTATTGGTTATGTTATCATCTCATATCCAAAGCGCGCACATGGAATAATTGTTATTAAAAATATTCAAAGAGTTAGCCAGAGTAAGCCCTAACAAGGGCTGTTAATATTGGTACCTGGCGCTTCCACAACCTGAGGCAGAATCACGTTTTATGGGCGTGGCTTGGATTCGTTGTTACCCCTAAGTAGTACCAATTTTTCTGACATTTTTATTTCCGGCTTAATACCCTACAAAGGTAACGGGAAACTCTCAGGCCTAAACGTGATTATTTTAGATTAATTTTAACACCTAAGATATTATAACACCTAAAAGCTACCACGATCACTTTGATAAGACAGTCCCCCACCACCGGGGAATCAGTCAAGAGGAGAAATAGTGTAAACAGTAATACAACTGTTTGTCGTACAATCTATGCCTCTGACTGACTGGAGTAAAGTCCTGCGTAAATAGCTGGTTCTGATCCCTCATGCGTACTACCTAGTGACTGATAATGGGGGACACTGGAGTGAAGTGTACCTAGTGACTGATACTGGGGTCACTGGGGGGAAGTTCTGCGTAAACTGCTGGTTCTGATCTCCCATGTGCAGTACCTAGTGACTGATAATGGGGGTCACTGAGGTCAAGTCCTGCGTAAGCAGCTGATTTCCGATCTCCCATGTGCACTACCTAGTGACTGATAATGGGGGTCACTGAGGTCAAGTCCTGCGTAAACAGCTGGTTCCGATCTCTCATGTGCAGTACCTAGTGACTGATAATGGGCTGGTTCTGATCTCTCATGTGCAGTTCCTAGTGAATGAGAATGGGGGTCACTGAAGTCAAGTCCCGCGTAAACTGCTGGTTCTGATCTCCCATGTGTAGTACCTAGTGACTGATAATGGGGGTCACAAAATCAACATTATGAAATTCCTCATTTCCATATATTCGGGTTGTTTGCCTTGATTACTTTCTGCACCTCCATTTGTCGGACAACTATGTCCCATATTATCATCCGCCGCATAATTTCGTGTTCCAACATGTGAGGTTGGCCATTTACCAACACTGCAAAATAAGACAGTACAAGTAAACATTATATATAAGCCAAAGAAGAGAATATTTAGATTTTGTAAAGGAATATTTGTTAAAGAGGAAACGTTAAAAGTAATAAATCGTAAATTAGCATTATATCAGAACATTGGTTTTTGTTTTTTTCATAAGCCTGATAAGTGACATAATTAGTCCGCGCGGACCATTCGTGAATACTATCCTCAGATAATCTGTTCTGCATTCCTCTGCTGTCTTATTAACTCTACCCTACCCTACTCTACTCTACTCTACTCTACTCTACTCTACTCTACTCTACTCTACTCTACTCTACTCTACTCTACTCTACTCTACTCTACTCTACTCTACTCTACTCTACTCTAAGCTCTACTCTACTCTACTCTACTCTACTCTACTCTACTCTACTCTACTCTACTCTACTCTACTCTACTCTACTCTACTCTACTCTACTCTACTCTACTCTACTCTACTCTACTCTACTCTACTCTACTCTACTCTACTCTACTCTACTCTACTCTACTCTACTCTACTCTACTCTACTCTACTCTACTCTACTCTACTCTACTCTACTCTACTCTACTCTACTCTACTCTACTCTACTCTACTCTACTCTACTCTACTCTACTCTACTCTACTCTACTCTACTCTACTCTACTCTACTCTACTCTACTCTACTCTACTCTACTCTACTCTACTCTACTCTACTCTACTCTACTCTACTCTACTCTACTCTACTCTACTCTACTCTACTCTACTCTACTCCTACTCTACTCTACTCTACTCTACTCTACTCTACTCTACTCTACTCTACTCTACTCTACTCTACTCTACTCTACTCTACTCTACTCTACTCTACTCTACTCTACTCTACTCTACTCTACTCTACTCTACTCTACCTCTACTCTACTCTACTCTACTCTACTCTACTCTACTCTACTCTACTCTACTCTACTCTACTCTACTGCTGTGCTTGTGCTGTGCTGTGCTCTGCTCTGCTCTGCTCTGCTCTGCTCTGCTCTGCTCTGCTCTGCTCTGCTCTGCTCTGCTCTGCTCTGCTCTGCTCTGCTCTGCTCTGCCTCTGCTCTGCTCTGCTCTGCTCTGCTCTGCTCTGCTCTGCTCTGCTCTGCTCTGCTCTGCTCTGCTCTGGCTCTGCTGCTGCTCTGCTCTGCTCTGCTCTGACTCTGCTCTGCTCTGCTCTGCTCTGCTCTGCTCTGCTCTGCTCTGCTCTGCTCTGCTCTGCTCTGCTCTGCTCTGCTCTGCTCTGCTCTGTTCTGCTCTGCTCTATTATATTGTGTACTAAGTAACTTACACACGGCGTTTCCACGCGTAAAAGATGATGACACCAATCAGCGCAATAAGTATGACGATTCCTACTGGAATGGCTATATAAAGAATCAGTTTGGAGTTGACTTGTTTCCCTGAGTTGGACGGGCTGGGGATTTCTGAGAGGAAAATTGCAAAATATCAATAAAATAGTATTGGTTGTCGAAATGTCAGTCACCAACAACACTCATTTCAGGACTACCCTCACCCGACGATCACACCAGTATGAACTAGCAGATAGTGATAAATCTCAATTATCAAAACACAAAGGGAAATTGTTTCGCTCGATCAATCAATCAATCAATCAATCAATCAATCGATCGATCGATCGATCTATCGATCGATCGATCGATCGATCGATTGATCATCAATCAATTAGTCAATCAATCCCCCAGCCAGCGTATTTTGTGTAGTTTGTTTAGAAAATGCCTTTTTAATCGCATTTTACATATGATATGTGCATGTTAAAGGTTTTAAGCACGACGCGATATAAATCCTGTCGAGATTAGAGGGAGGCATCGCCGGGTGAAAATGTCATCGCGAAACTCTCGAGCTATACAATTAACGTTAATCAGGAGCCCGTTAATAGACCTTTCTCCAAAATGGCCGCCGCAAATCCAAAATGATTAAAATTAAAAACTGAGCGGAAATCAATACCAGCACCTGAAAGACCACCTCTTGTTTGGTAATCGTACGAAGTTTCGTTAGGTTAGGTTCTACCTGAGTCGAGAAAACGGAAGTTGAAAACTGGACAATTTAGAGACGTTTGGATGACTGGGGGTATACGCCATACCCCCACAATCATAGCACCCTGTAGTGAAGCTTTAACAAACTGTTTCTATAAATACCTGGACAGACAAGGTCAGTCCCACTCCAAGTTCCGTTGTCTGTACATCTTCTAGCTGTTGAACTAGACACTCGAGATCCATTCTTACAAGCGAACCTGCACACTGTGTCATATAACATTCTCTGTCGTATTACATCCCGATAGCTCGCCATTGGTCGGTGACAATAACATTGGGCACTTCACAGCTAATGCAATAAAAAAGTCAGTGATGGTTGGCGTGACAGTAACATCATCTTGGAGTGTCACGAATCAATGTTACTAAGATACTTTTTACGCTCAATTATTTCCCCGTTGTAAAGCTAACGAAAAAAGAAAAACGAAAAAGAAAACAGGCAGAATAGGGTTAATAATCGCATGTTTCAGCAGAGCTCTGAGCCTTTCATTTGTATATGTGTTTTTTACTGTTTTATCTTGTATTCGTATCTTTCGTCTGCCGAAAGGATTACATTGTAGCTTTCCCTTGGGGGGGGGGGGGAGGGGGAGGGGGGGGGGGGGGGAGGATGGTTTATTTTTTTTTTAATCACGTAGATCTGATCCTTTCATGCTGTGGATTTACTTAGTTTCATCTCGCGGTGTTTTCTATTTTCATATTAAACTCGAACTCTACGGGAAAAGCTCCACCTCAAGAAGTAAGGGCCATCGGTTTCCGCATAAAAATTAAAACACAAAACATTTCATACTAAAAACAGCCCAGCCTGTTTATTAAGCACACTACGGCCTCGGCTAAACCTTTATGACAGATAAAAAAATTTAAAACAACTCAAACGTATAATTTTTGGCAACGAGTTTCCTTGTACGTACTTTCGCAAGAAAAATCTCTTCTCATTCCAAAGTCCCATCCCCTTGACAACTTCGTTTCGTCAGAACCATCTGGCTTTGTAGCCGTCATATACACGAAAAACTGACAGACTGTATTGTATGGATACTTCTGTTCTATTTTCCCCCCGGTGCAGCCCATCCTTCGCACGCTATTGGACGGTGATGGAAGCGCTTGGGCAAGTTACAACTGAAAAAACGAAAAACAAATTTTAAAAGCTCTATTTTTAGTCGTTTCCCAAACCAGAGCACGGTTTAAGAATAAACTTTTTTGTTCGTCAAATCAAAACCAAAATATAAATCAAGTCGGCAGCATCGAGCCAAACACAACGCTCCAAATATAAATACGCGTCTACAAGAACGCAATCACTCAGCTCCAGAGAAAAACCTTGCAGCGGCAAGCGAGGAAAAATTTGGGCCTAGGCACTTTTTTCCACCGCGCTTCCTTAAGGGCACAGGTTACAAGGATTTTATTACGATTTATTATTGGTTTCTATTGCATGCGCTATTTGAACATTTTTGATTGGGCTAGATATTATTTCTTTGTTTTTTTATTACGATCCTCTATTAAAAATGCTATTAAAATGAAAGAGGAATTCATGTATAGACCTAATTTACATTCTTAATAATATTGAAAAGCCATACTGAAACTAGCCTGCGAGAGCAGACCATAAACCGGAATTACGTCTGGCTCATCGCAGCTATACTGAAACGCATCTGACAAGTAGAATACAATAAGCCCTTTCTTTCTTCTAGTGACAAAGAGCGAGCTGAAAATTATCAAATTAGGCGGGAAAGAGGGACTGCCCGGAATCTAAGGCAACCTTGGCAACTTAATGCGTAATATTTGACAAGACTCTTATATGAGACATTCAATGAAAATATTTGTTCCGCAAGCTTTGTCATACTACTTGGTGCTTAGCTTGTGACAACGAAAATCTTGTCCACTCCAAGTTCCATTTTGCTGGCATCTTCTTAGTTGAGATACCAGAGCCTATATAACCATTCTTGCACGAGAACTGACAGACTGTATCGATAGATACAGTGTTGTATTTCCTGGACATCCAAGTCCTTATTCCATGGTACGGTGCCGGCACAACGGCTGGACACGTGATCAACTACAATGCAATAGTAAATATCAAAAAACCTTCGGTTTTTGAGCACTATGTCGATCTACTACAACTACTACCTAATACTACTGCTGCTAACTGGCTCATAATACTAAGACTAGGATACGCATTTTATGATTATTGTTGTAACTAAGTCAAGCCAGTTTTGCTATATTTTTTCAATATCATTTATTGCTGATGAGGTGCATTGAGCATTTAAGACGGGCGAGGTCAGGGAAAAAGAAGCATTGAGTGGCAGGAAGTTGAAAAATCGATTTCCTTCATTTTGTTGCTGCATAAATATCCATTAGGTAGGACTAGATACGCTTGTATGTAGTTTTGTTTCCGCCAGACGCCGTTTTCTTTTAAGAAAAATAAGAAAATCGGTTTTCGTTTTCCGACTACTAAAAATGCTCAAGAGTTGAACCCTGTAAATTCGCTACTATAAACTATCCTTGCGTTTCGCAAACCCAAACCCATACCAGAGTAGCTTTGGTACACATTCTAACGACAGTTAAACTCCTTTTCAAAATCCACTGGATGACATTTGTTGTGGCTGTAGCATAAATGTGGCTATCTGAAACAATTCGAAAAATAGGGAGTTAGGTATTCTACGATAACGGAAACTCTTATTTGTTAGTACATTTTTCTATGGCATAATTCATCATGTTGGTATAGACTCCAAATTTTCTCAATCCTCGCTTAATCGCACATTTAAAACTTTAATCTACAACCTTCCAGGAGAATTGGCTTGGGTTCTTTTAAGGCATTCTCTTGGAGACAGTATATAAGTCAGCCAATATTTCGATGTACCACCACCACAAATTAACGTGTTGAACGACGGGTCCACATTCTTTCGTTCCGAAACAAAGCGGGGCAGCAGCTATTTAAAGCCAAATATTCTCTTGTTTCTCCTTTCTTGGTGGCGTTATTGTCTTTTTATAATAGTCCTTTTCTCGCCAAAAAACTTGAGAGCCAGGAGTCCACAGAATCGATTTTTGTAGCCCCTCAGAACTGAATTGCAGTGGAAATATGCAAATTCTCCTGGAAATAATTTATATTGCGTTACCCAGAACCGTCTTCGTTGGACTTTGAAAGTCCCCGGACTTGCGCAGGATGACCTCAATCCTACCACTGACAGTTTTTGCATCATTTGGATGTCCCCAAAACCGTTTAAATCAAGACGAAATATATCCCTGGTAAAGCGAGAGTTTTGCGGTTTTCGGAGAAGCTACAAAAAAATAACGATTCAGTTGTTGGACCCTCCTGGCTTCTCAGTTTGTTTTGGCGACATTACAAGGAAATCCGAAATTTTTCAGACTTCCTGCCCCAACAATCCCGATTATTGCGTAGTTTTCTTTTATTTTTTTTTACTATTTTCCACCCTTGTGTTTTCCCCCCCTGACCCCCGGCCGTTCTTAAAAAACGTTTAAGTTATTAAAATTATTCAATTATTATTATTAACTACGACTGAATACTGCTACTAGACAACTATTTTGCTGCTGCCTACTAACTACTAAAGAAACTGCTTACTAAACTACCCTAACTGCCTGCGTCTTATCCTTGGCTGCTACTATAAACCGCTGCAACTACTGCCTGCTGCTACTACTACTACTACTATAATAACTGCCTACGTACTGCTAACTACTACAAAACTGACTTTGCTGCTGCTTTGGCTGCACCTGCTTAAACTACTCACTACTTTCCTACTAATACCAAAAGGGGGTATGTTTTCTATTAAACGTTTCAAATAAATTTTGCCTAGTTTTTTCAAGCAATAAAATTTTTTTATTGAAACTCTCCGTTAACAGCTTTTAGTTGTATATAACGATTTTTTTTCTTTTTTCCATCTCCCCTGTTTTATCTTGTTTTGGTTTTCTTTCGTCCCCCTAACCATAAGGATTTAGTTTTTCTCCTGAATGTTGGTATTTGCTTTCCAGGTTAATTTTTTTTCAACCCCATAATCCCATCGGGCACACCACAAAAAATCGGGTTTTTTTTTATTTCTTGCGGTTACCTTATCTCGGTTTTATATACTTTCAGGTTTTAGAAACCCTCCGAAACCCTCCTAACGAACAGCTCTACCCTCGCGACTAGCAATGCCCATGGTTTTCTCGAACAACTAAACTACCAAAAAACATTATTTCAAAATGCAAAAAAAAACTACCGGCTGTTGAAATTTTTATATTCCCCCTAAATTCCCACCTCCCTTCCCCCCGTATCCCCCTCCTACAACCCTTTCCCGCATAAAAACAGGAACACAACAAACTCAAACCAGTATAAAATTTTTTTTGCCCCTGTCGTTTTTCCCTTGTTAACGTAAAACTTTCGTCAAAGACAATCTCCTCCCATTCCAAAGTCCCCCATCCACCTTAACAATCTATCTTCGTTCGCTCCCGAACCACTCTGGCTTTTTAGCCGTCAATACA
>MU825934.1:0-60052 GCA_029204205.1 Desmophyllum pertusum | reverse complement strand
CACACTAAAATTAAAGTGTAATGTTACAAAGGTAAAAATGTAAAATTACACTTGTTCATGGTGTAAATCACTACACTAAAATTATGATGTAGTGTTACTCTTGAAATTGGGTACTTTTACACTATTTTTAAAGTGTAAGACTGTAGGCAGTTTTACTGGGATAATATTACCACAGTTGAGAGTCTACTTTTACACTTTTTTAATTGTAATATAATGCACAAACTGTTGTGTACTTTTACCTCGATAACGGGATAATTTACACAGTTAAGAGTCTACTTTTACACTTTTTTAATTGTAACATAATGCACAAACTTTGTGTACTTTTACCCCAATAAAACAGGATATTATTACACAGTTGAGAGTCTACTTTTACACTTTTTTAATTGTAACATAATGCACAAACTCTTGTGTACTTTTACCCCATTCACAGGATTAAATATATACCACTGTAAGGGTAGTTTTACACTTGTAAAGTTTATAGAATGAAACGTTCATTCTGGCGTAAGTATGGTCAAATAACAGAGTAATATTACACAATTGTAAGAATAATTTTATATTACTGGCTCGGTTTCATCCATTGAACTGAGCGAGTCTGAATAAACCAGTACAATCCGAATCGTCTTGGTCAACAATGTCATCATCGTTTTGCTTGATCATTTTCTTCAAGAAGCCGGTTCAGGATGGTTCCGGTAAATGTGAGATTCAAAAACTTGAGAAAGAGTTTATAGGTCTTGCAACACCTGGCCTACCACACGTAATAAGAAAATTTGGATCGTGCGAATGAGTCCTTCTGATGTGAGCCACTAGTTTTTTAAAAACTAGTAAAAAGCAAGTGGCTAAACTCTGGTTTGTCCCCGGGAGCAGGCATAGACTTCAGCTGTAGCCATGAGTCTCAGATAAGAAATACACGTACACGCAATCGGATATTTTTTGTGGTTACAAACTGACGAACAGACCGAACAATGACTCCCTGATTTTCTGAACATATGATAATTGCGGTTACCCGCATGGCATTTATATGTGAGACCCTTTGTTTCTTTTTACTCTTCACTTTGTTTCTGCTTCGTACAATCTGTACATGTTAAAGCGAATTTACACAAACTTGGATTAAAGAGTACCCTTGAAGTTGGTCAACGTAGCATATTTTATGTACACTGCGTTTTCCCCATGTTTTCCGAACAATACATGTCATGACATGTCAGAGCAGTGTCTAAATGCGGTTACCTCGGGGAGATATATAGGAAGCTGAACTGACAGGGCGCAAATTTTTCTCCAATCAGGACGCTCAGGAAACTTGATAATCTTTTTAATGCTCCCGCACTATGCCTCTTTCTGTTCCGACAGTCATCGAAGAAGGTTGTCACTAAAAGCTCCGCGATTTTTAAATATTTTCAATTCAACAACTTACCATGGATGCGAACAATGTAGAAGAATGGACAGCAGAGGCTGCAAGCGAATGGCTTACCAGACATGTTACCAGTTTGGGTGAACAACGAACATACCAAGGCTTTTTCTGGGTGAGTATATATCAGTATTAAAATCGTAACTTGTGTTGCTTTTGTTCCAAATGCTGGTCACGCGTGCTTTGGTTTATAAGTTGTAATCTGCCGGGTTTTACCTCCGGGCTTTAGTTTCCCATGCCATTTGAATTTGAATTGCCTTTATACCACCTCAGCTGAAGCAGTTTTTCTAACTGAATACAATGTTATCTGGTTCAGGGGAAATGCAGCCGTTGGTTTCATGTTTATCAGCTTTGAATTCACAAATATGGAGTTTGACCTCTTCATCAGATTTCAAAAAAATGGCCGCTTAACGTAGTAGGAGCCAGAGGGGACTTTAATAGAAGAACTAGTTAATTATTTGTTTATGATTTTGGGTTTAAAGTTTGTGGATCGTTTGTATGAGCGCTCGTTCGGGAGGCGAGCGCATTTTACCGCCAAAAAGTCACGTGACAAGACACATTGCAATGAAGACTGTTTTATTGCTTTCAGATATGGATATTGATGGCGACGGATTACTTGGCCTTGTTGAAAACGGAGGGAATGCCTTAGCAGCAGAAATCATCCCGAATGTTGCACATCGCCTAAAAGTTATTAGGAAAATAAATTATCTCGCGCGGCATCAGGGAGATGGCAACATTGCAAGTAAGTGAAACACGTCAGTTGAATGGAATGGGCAAAGCTATAAATCCGGCCTAGAATTGCAAAAAATAAAACATACCCAAAAATTTCAGTGATCGTCTGGTAGCAGAGCAAGGTTTCTACAAACCGATTCAAACTCGAAACAAAATTCCGTGATGAGCAACATGTCTCACTAATCTCATACGCCTTCAGACAATGGTGCAACTCATCACCTCGAACACGCGATCGACTAGTCTCGAGTCACCTCGAACACGCAATATATCGACGAATAGTCACAACCGCCGGAACATCGAATATAACGTAACGCTCAAAACAGAATAGAAGTTAATGACAAACCTATACCCCAGGGGGGGTACTCAAAAAAGTTTTATACGGGGAGGCTCCGCCCAGAGGTCCAAACCCTTACCCTTTCATATACCATTTTTCACAGAAAAGGTACCCCTTTCATATACCTTCCATAGAAAATGGTACCCCTTTCATATACCTTCCATAGAAATTATGAAAATGGTACCCCTTTCACATACCTACAGTAGAAAGCACTGCATCCCTTTTCTATACCCTTGTAATGAACTTAATGAACAATATATATCACCAGAAATCATCAAGCATTACCAGTAGAGATGTTAACCAAACAATAATATCATTTACTCATTTACTCGTGAAATCCCTACCCTTTCACATACTTCAACTCGTGAAATCCCTTACCCTTTCACATACCTCGAGCCTAAAAAAGGACCCCTTTCGGGCGGAGCCTCCCCGTATAGTCCATTATAGGGAGTACCCCCCCCCCCCCCGGGACCTATACCTAATCAAACATGCTGTTTTAAATTAGTTACCGTTTGTGTTCTAACCAGTTTTTTTCTCAAATACTAATAAATTATTTTATTTATGGGGTTTGGAATTTTTAACAGCTCTCCTTCCTTTCCTCGTTGTCTCTACCCATGCATCTGTTTTACCTTCCCATTTGCAGGATAATATAATAGCTAGTATTTATTTATTTATATTTATTTCCCATTTGAAATTCCTGTTTGCATCTTTTTATAGGATAGGTGCCAAACCTGCTAAGCATGCAGTAGAAGCAGCCACTGCTTCAAATCATAAGGCTTAACTCCCCAGTATGTATAAGAACTTTTCATTCTGCTATTCGGCATTTTTATTTTCATTTCAGCTTTGAAAAAATTATATGTATCGTGAGTAATTTAATGTACATCTTTTTTTGTTTGGTATTCATGATTCAAATAATTTTATCGGGAATAAATTAATACTGTATTTGATCAAAGAATTGTAGAGATTACTCGAAGAGTAGAACAGAAAAATAATGTACGGCTTGTCCTATTTTTATTTCAGTAAAACATGCCAATTTTTATATTGCCTTGCTGTAAACTGAGTACACAAATGTTTCAAGCGGCACTGGCAAAAGTTCAAGCTTTCATAATTTTAAATGTGTTTTGTTTCCATCATGGCCCTGGTCCACCGGCCAGGCAGTTATGTAAGGTGGTGATGCCCGCCTTTAACTAACGACCCAGTCAGATGGTTTTGCCCGCCTGTTACTGGGGGTCATGGATTGGAACAAAACATATTTAGAGTTATTTTAAGATTTATTTAAAGATTGAATATGTCAAGCTTTAACCTTGGTATCAAGTTAGAAAATCTTAGCTGTGTTTTGTTTACATCATGGCCCTGGTCCACTGGCCAGGCAGTTATGTAAGGTGGTGATGCCCGCCTTTAACTAACGACCCAGTCAGATGGTTTTGCCCGCCTGTTACTGGGGGTCATGGATTGGAACAAAACATGTTAAGAGTTATTTTAAAATCGAATGTCAAGCTTTAACCTTGGTATCAAGTTAGAAAATCTTAGCTGTGTTTTGTTGACATCATGGCCCTGGTCCACCGGCCAGGCAGTTATGTAAGGTGGTGATGCCCGCCTTTAACTAACGACCCAGTCAGATGGTTTTGCCTGCCTGTTACTGGGGGTCATGGATTGGAACAAAACATGTTAAGAGTTATTTTAAAATCGAATGTCAAGCTTTAACCTTGGTATCAAGTTAGAAAATCTTAGCTGTGTTTTGTTGACATCATGGCCCTGGTCCACCGGCCAGGCAGTTATGTAAGGTGGTGATGCCCGCCTTTAACTAACGACCCAGTCAGATGGTTTTGCCCGCCTGTTACTGGGGGTCATGGATTGGAACAAAACATGTATTTATAATTAGAGTTTTTTTTCTTAAAAAGCCTTTTTACAGGAAGGAAATAGGGTTTCTGATTTATACTTTTGAAGGATGAGTTTTAATGCAAGTATAATGAATAATTTTTAAAATATACTGTCTTAGAACATTAACTAAAATAACTCTTCTTTCCAACTTCATTCTACATACAGGTTGTGGCTACAAAAGATGATGGCTGGAGGAACTGAAAATAGATTCGCCACCGTCCCTTCTCATTTTGGGACAACTTCAAGATTTTGAAAATGCGAGAAATTGAAAATCCCCGTGATACTGCCCCTTTAAACATTTAAGAGTCGTGAGTCCAGAGACGTCGAACAAGACCTCTGGTAGTCCAGTCCCTGAACTCTCTCTTACCCCCGCTGTTAAGGTTGACAGTTTTTGTCAATGAAATTAGCAAAATTTGATGTGAGATTAGAAATCTCACAAAGTAAATTATACAAAAAAGCTGCATGTACAGACATGGACGTTTCAAATTTATTTTTATGTTTTTGTGGCTTTCTGATCGTCAAGGACAGCTGCATTTATGTAACGTTCATGAAGTGTAAATGCTTTGAGATATCAGGATAAATGTTTGCAAAGCTGGTTCTAAGTTTTCACAGCTCTTATTGATAATTATAGTTTGAAAATGTATTGCATGCATGCATGCATACATGCATACATACATCCTTAGTATACTGCATATATGGTACATAAAGTTATGTTTGTGCAAGTTGGAGACTTTTTAATCATTATAAACCTTTCTTTGTTCTTAATTATTGTAAATTGTGACAAGAATTAAGTAATTTGTATGGTTGCTTATGCTCTGCATGCAATTAAAAAGGTGATTTGCTATAATTTTTAGTTCTGTGTGATTCACTGTACATGTGTTTTTACACATAATTAATAGTCTTAATTTTACACTAGTTAGAATAGTTAGAAATAGCATTACACTTAATTCGGGGTAAAAGTATAACCACTTGAAGTGCAATTTTACTTTATAATTTTGTGTAAAATTATACACCAAAAAAGACTGCCGGGGCTGGCAAGGCCATTACAACCATCATTTGGTGTAATATTACAACACTTATTTATACTGTTCTGTGTGTAAATTTACCTTCTTTTCAGTGTTAAATTACACTACTGGACGATGTGTAATAATACACACAAAAAAAAGACTGCCGTGGCTGGCAAGGCCATTACACCATCATTTGGTGTAATATTACCCATTTTATACGATTTCATTACCCTAACTAGATGTGTAATTTTACACGCAACGAAATTGTACAACCTTATTTTACACTGTTCTGCGTGTAAATATACCATATTTTTAGTGTTAAATTACACTACTGGACTATGTGTAATAATACACACAAAAAAAAAGGCTGCCGGGGCTGGCAAGGATTTTACACTTTTTTTGTGTGTAATAATACACTTTAATTTTTAGTGTGTGGGTCAAAACCAACGGCCGAGCGCCAAAGTATACACCACCAGGGTGACACTCGTAACCTCTGTGTCGCTCAATACCAAACGCACTCCTTCTGCTGGCGGCCGGCATTCAAACATTGGCCGGGAAATTCAGGTGCATGTACTTACTTACCCGGGAGGGAGTGCGTTTGGTATTGAGCGACACAGAGGTTACGCGTGTCACCCCTGGTGGTGTATACTTTGGCGCTCGGACATTGGTTTTGACCCACTTTTTGGAACATAGCCTCGTTTTCCATTCGATGGCAGTCGTTTAAAAACTTTAGCTGTTTTCAACGTAAAACTGTACTGTGCTTCTAGAGATCGGTCTATTGGCAATTGAATCACACAGAAAGGTAAGTACATCATCCTTCTTGAGATTTAGTGTGATTTTAAAGCGCCGACTGGGGAAGAAATATATTTTTAGCAAGCATTTTGAACCGGACCTCAAAAAACGGTTGGCGAAAGGGTGTCTTGAAAACTAAGACCTCGAAAACTAAGACCTAGAAAACTAAGACCCCCCGAAAAAAGAAAAGAAAACGAATTTACAACGTCTCAGGTCTTAGTTTTCGAGGTCCAGTAGTTTTTGAGGTCTTTAGGTCTTAGCTAGGTCTTAGTTTTCGAGACAACCCGTTGGCGAAATGCTCAAATTCGTTTCCGACCTTTTTCTTCTCTTAGTACGCCCAAAACGGGCTCCGGAAGCAATAAAAACACAGGAAAAGACAATAGGTGAGGTTTTAACACTTTAATTCACATTATTTACAACTTTTCGAACGAAAAGTGAAAATTATTTTTGATCGAATTTCAGCTCAATACAAACTCTTAATATACATACAGTGCTTTGGTGACCTGTGCAGTAAGTAATTAATATGAGTTTTTCTTAATCAGGTTCCTGTTCTGGAGTGTCAACAACTTAGGTCAAATCAAGAAATCAACTTTGAACGGAATCCAGGATGTTACCTTGGCCAAGAAGAATCTAACAGGGCCAGAAGCTATTGACCTTGATAGACAAACCAAGCTTGTTTTCTGGATAAATCATAATGATAAGTCTAGTACAGTAGAATCTGTCGACTATGATGGAAACAACAGAAAGTTACTGTATCGGGATTCAAAGCGCAACTTGCATGGAGTGACATTCTTCTCTTCGTGTTTTATTCATCTCTTATTCATCAAATGGATCTTACGGAGTTCTTAAACTGAACGCCTCGAATGGAGCATTGATATCACATGCTGATGTACCCTTACCCGGTAGACCATGGAGACTTGTGACGTATGACATGTCCCGCCAGCTTGCAGGTTAGTGCTACCTCCGTTAAAACCAAATATTAGAATGCGTTCACACCAGCCAAACAGGTTTATTTTTTAACAAAAAATTGTGAGCCAGAATCTAACGGTTGGACTGGACTAGCTTGCAATCAAGGCTAATGCGGGGGAATCTTTTTAAATGCAAATATTTTTAATGATATTCCCCCGCATGAACCTCGATTGCAAGCTAGTTCCAGTCTTACCGTGAGAATACGAATATTGTATTTTAGCGCGGCGCGTGATTATACGTGGCAGCATTCACAAGATATAATTTTGAGTGCAAGTACAAAAACGAGAGAGGGTGTTTCATAGTAATGTAAAATATGTACTGGTTTATAATCCATCGTTATGTACCATGTCATTTAAGTACACCAGCCCAATTAAACGCCGACTTCCAATCTGGTCAAATTTTAAATAAACGCCCTGGTGAAACTGTTTGAGAATAGCAATTAATCAGCATTGTTTCTTTTTGTCACCTGTTACGATCTGTTACCGCGACTTACCGCGGTTTCCTTTACCGCGGCGTTCGGTCACGATCGTCCAGGACGAGGTTGAGGTTTTCGTCCCACCGCGGTGATTCCGCGGCAAAACCCTTCGGCAAAGACGAGGTTTCGCCGCGGCGCTGTGGGTCAATACTTTCAGGCGGTACTGTAGGTGTATGTATATTAAAGCAATGTACCACGTATTTCTATGGTATGATTTATTGATTTAATAAACCACTCGGGATGCTGGAAAAATACTCGAAAAGTTGGCTCCAGATTTGTATTCTTTCAACATCCAACATTCAACATTCGTGCATGTGGTTTATTAAACCGATCAATGCGGTTTTTTTTGCATTTTAGGGTGTCCATCATTGCCTACACCGTCCAATGGAGCAACACTTAGATGTCCAGAGAATACAACAATGTATTATGATACATTGTGTCAGTTCTCGTGTAACAATGGCTATATAGGATTTGGTTCTCAACAAAGAAGATGCCAGCAAAATGGAACTTGGAGTGGAGAAGAGTTTGTTTGCCAAAGTGCGTGCGTATACTACAAGGAGTTGCAATATTGTTTTGAGTGTGACTATTACTTGGGGTGGACCATACGACAAAACCCAGATAGAGCGATTTCATTTAACCTGTGAAACAACATCTAACAGTTAGTTCTAAATAGTCAATAGTAAACAAAATAAATCAATGGAATTAGTGTCTAACAGTATCTAATTGCCTAGAGTAACTATTTCACGGGTTTAGTAAAATCACTCTTAATTACTACATTGATATACAGGGTGCTAGTGTCATGAATTGTTAGTTTCCTCGTCTAACAGTAAAACAACTCACCTTACGCTTGTCTTTCTAGATCAAAGGGAATTAAAATATATCCGCGCAAACGTCTGCACGGACTTACATGTAGGATAACACAGCTCACGTAGTCAGGAGTATATTTTTTGGCGGGAGAATCTTACTGACCACGCGCCCGCTCGTCAATTTGTCTCTTTGGCAATGGTCAGATCCTGTTGCAGTCCAATATTGTCATTTTTTTGTAAAAAATAATAATTATAATAATTCCATGTCAATATGTTCACTTTATTTCTGTATATTTATTTTAATAGTTATCAACTGCACATTGCTGACCAAAAGGGTAGATCAAGAAGGTCCACTGCGCATGAGCAACTGTAGTAATCATTTTGGAGCAAAATGTAACTTTTCTTGTTCGATTGGTTATCGTTTGAATGGCTCGTCAACAGTCACGTGTGTTGCCCCTGGTAACCAACATCCTGGAGTGTGGAACAACACTTTACCTACATGTGAAGGTAAACTATATATAGCCGTTGTGGTTTAAATGTATTTTTAGTTTTAGTCCATTTTTTGAGATTTGAGATAAAAATATCGATTTCCCAGTGACTGGCAAGTGACTACATGTTTAGTTTTGGTTTTGCATTTGACTAGCTTGATAATGAATGGGCTCATGAAACTCGTGCAAATTTCTCAAAAAGGTGGACAGTTGCTTTTTCTCGGCCAAGCATGATTTAGTTTAGGTTGCATGTTTCCAGCAATTTTCACCATTGTTACATTGTTTTCCCGCGCATTTCGCTGGTTCTATTGTTTTGCTCTGTGTTCTGATTGGTTGGACTGACTGACTGACTGGTGGCTGGCTCATTAACTAACTAACTGACTGACAGACAGACAGACAGACAGACATACAGGCTGACTGACTGACCGACATCCTGGCTGACAGACAGACAGACAGACAGACAAACATACTGACTGACTGACTGACTGACTGACAGACTGATTGACTGACTGGCTGACTGTCTCTATTTTTCGTTATATAATTTGCTGTGTAAAACCCGCGCGGTTATTGGTTTAGAACTGTCATCTTTTAGAGTACAGACGGACAAATGACGTCAAGAATGGCGGGAAATCACGCATCGTCTCAAAAGAGGGAAAACTTTGCATCGAACTGGAAATATTCCGCAGGAAATTCAATATAGTTTAATTAATACGAAATCAATTTTAAATCGGCTGTTGAAAACTTTGAAGCAGACATGAAACATGATGGACTTTTAACTCATTGCGAAGCGACTTTCAGCAAAAATAATTCAGCCTGTGGAAGAAATAGAGGTTAGTATCTAAATATCTGTTTTTCGAAACATTCGCTGGGTTAATTGAGCTGTAGTTTATTTTTCACAAAGTTTTATTTGGCTGCATGAAACCACTGTGGCCTAAACTGTTGACATAATTTTTATCGGCTTATTTAACGTACATTCAAGTGAAAATGTGAAGCGAATATCTCCGAAATTATAATATTTATGAAACAAATAGATTATCTTTGGTCATGCGTCAATACTCTAATTAACAATTAGATTATGAGCTCGAGATTTCTATCATATAAATTGAGAGCGAATAATCTTATTGTTTTAGTAAATATCATAACAATTGTCTAGTATTAACTCTAAATCACCCACCGAAACTTCGTAGAAACGAAAAGAAACCGCAATTTTGTGACGACCTCTAGCCACTGCACACTAATGGCTGATAGTGTACGAGTAGCTCAGCCAATCAGATTGTCTCATTTGCATTAGTATAGTAGTAGATTTTTACTAATAGGGTATAGAAGACGTCAAAACTTGACAAGAACAACACTCACTCGACTGCATCTCCTGGACGGGGCCACTTTTGTTCTTGTCAAGTTTTGACGTCATCTTTTCTCTATTAGAGTACAGCGCACGGCCAAATTATAATATATATTTGTTAACTAAAGTCTGTGAGGCAATAGAGGGCACGAGAATAGCACGATTTACGAGCGGCACCCGTCCCGAGTAGCGTGCGCGCGTTCGCCTCATGCACTTTAGCGAGAAATAGAGACTGCTCACACACTGAAGAAGGGCTATATCCGAAACGTTTGCACTTTTGAATTTATGACCATGGTTGCCACAGGTCAGGAAATAAATTATGGTCAGGGAAAACAATTCTTCAAGGTTAGGGAATTTTATTTTGAGTCAGGGAAAATTAACATTTTGAAGAAAAGTCAGGGAAAATTGAAATTATAACACCACTGATTTAACCACAGGCAGCCCAGGCTCTGTATGCGAATATTAAATCATCAATGTTGATGTTCATGGCGGCGATTTGAATATTTATAGCAAATGTATGAGAAACTCACGAAATACATTCTAAATGCTATCTTTTGGAAGGAAACTAACTAAAACTGACTTACATTGTGCAAGTGTTTTGTTATTTTGATGTTTGGGTGTTCCTGGTGCCAGTTTAAAGCCATTTAGACGAGTTTTGCTTTTTCAGTTGACCGTCCATTATGAATAATTTAAAGGCCGGCGACAATTATGTGAGAACGGATCCAATGGTCCGCACTCGAAGCTCAATAAATTCCACTAGGAGAAAGAGGGGCTTCTTGTATTCTACTTGTCAGACGGTTTCTGTATGGCTTCTAAATTATTAAGAATGTAAATTAGTCTATACATGATTCTCTTTCATTTTAATAGATTTTAATAGATGATCGTAATAAAAAAACAAAGAAATAATTTCTAGCCAATCAAAAATGCTCAAATAGCGCATGCAATGAACCAATAATAAATCGTAATAAATCCTTGTAACCTGTGCTAAGGAAGCGCGGGAAAAGTTGCTAGCCCAATTTTCCCGCGCTTGCCGCCTGCAAGGTTTTTCTTGGAGCTGTGATTGGTTCTTTGCGGTATTTATATTTGGGCGCGTTGTGTTTGGCTCGATGTGCCGATTGATTATTTTGGTTTTGATTTGACGACAGTTATTCTTAAACCGCTTTGGTTTGGGAAACGACTAAAAATAGAGCTTTTAAAATTTGTTTTCGTTTTCAGTTGTAACATGCCCAGCGCTTCCATTACCGTCCAATAGCGTGCGAGATGGCTGCACAGGGAATAGAACAAAGTATCCATACAATACAGTCTGTCAGTTTTCGTGTATTGACGGCTACAAAGCCAGTGGTTCGGGCGAACGAAGATGTCAAGGTGATGGACTTTGGAATGGAGGAGATTTTTCTTGCGAAAGTACGTAAAAGGAAACTCATGGCATAGGGGAATAAATCAACAGCCGTAGTTTTTGTTTTGAAATGTTTTGTGTTTCTGGTGTTTTTAGTTTTCGGGAACCATGGCATTGCTATCGCGAGGTAGAGCTGTTCGTAGAGTTCCGAGTCTACCTGAAATTATATAACACCGAGATAGGTAACAGCAAGGAAACCCGATGTGGTGTGCTCGCTGGATTTATTGAAATACCTGAAGCAATACACATTCAGGAGAAAACTAATCCTTATGGTAGACGAAAGAAACCAAAACAAGATAAAACAGGAAAAAACGTATATACAATTAAAAGCTGTAACGAGAATTTCAAAATTCTGCTAAAACTAGCAATTATTAAAACGTTAATATTAACATTATTGTTATAGTAGAATTAGTAGTAGTAGCAGTAGCAGCAGCAGCAGCAAAGTAGTTGACTAGTAGCAGTAGCAGTAGTAGTAGTAGTAATAGTAGTAGCAGTAGTAGCAGCAGTAGTAGCAGCAGAAGCAGCAGCAGTAGTAGTAGTAGTAGTAGTAGCAGCAGCAGCAAAGTAGTTGAAGTAGCAGTATAGTAGTAGTAATAATAATAATACCTAAGTTTTTTAATGCTCAATGCACCTTACAGCAATAAAATGATATGAAAAAATAAAACTGACTGACTTATTTACAACAATAATAATAACATTGTATCTAGTATTAGTATTAGGAGCAGTAGCAGCAGTAGTAGTAGTAGTAGTTGTAGTAGATCGACATAGCTCAACCGAGGTTTAATTACTATTGCATTGTAGTGATCACGTGTCCAGCGTTGCCGGCACCGTCCAATGGAATAAGACTTGGATGTCCAGGAAATACAACAATGTATTATGATACAGTCTGTCAGTTCTCGTGCACTAATGGTTATATAGGCTCTGGTTCTCAACTAAGAAGATGCCAGCAAAATGGAACTTGGAGTGGACAAGATTTTCGTTGTCAAAGTACGTAGTATGATAAAGCTTGGAAAAATACTTAATTGAATGTCTCATTCTAAGAGTCTTGTCAAATATTACGCATTAAGTTGCCAAGGTTGCTTAGATTCTGGGCAGTCCCTCTTTCCCGCCTAATTTATATTTTCAGCTCGCTCTTTTTTACTAGGAGAAAGAGGGGCTTCTTGTATTCTACTTGTCAGACGGTTTCAGTATGGCTTCCAAATTATTAAGAATGTAAATTAGTCTATACATGATTCTCTTTCATTTTAATAGATTTTAATAGATGATCATAATAAAAAAACAAAGAAATATATCTAGCCAATCAAAAATGCTCAAATAGCGCATGCAATGAACCAATAATAAATCGTAATAAATCCTTGTAATCTGTGCTAAGGAAGCGCGGGAAAAGTTGCTAGCCCAATTTTCCCGCGCTTGCCGCCTGCAAGGTTTTTCTTGGAGCTGTGATTGGTTCTTTGCTGTATTTATATTTGGGCGCGTTGTGTTTGGCTCGATGTGCCGATTGATTATTTTGGTTTTGATTTGACGACAGTTATTCTTAAACCGCTCTGGTTTGGGAAACGACTAAAAATAGAGCTTTTAAAATTTGTTTTCGTTTTTCAGTTGTAACATGCCCAGCGCTTCCATCACCGTCCAATAGCGTGCGAGATGGCTGCACAGGGAATAGAACAGAGTATCCATACAATACAGTCTGTCAGTTTTCGTGTATTGACGGCTACAAAGCCAGTGGTTCGGGTGAACGAAGATGTCAAGGTGATGGACTTTGGAATGGAGGAGATTTTTCTTGCGAAAGTACGTAAAAGGAAACTCATGGCATAGGGGAATAAATCAACAGCCGTAGTTTTTGTTTTGAAATGTTTTGTGTTTCTGGTGTTTTTAGTTTTCGGGAACCATGGCATTGCTATCGCGAGGTAGAGCTGTTCGTAGAGTTCCGAGTCTACCTGAAATTATATAACACCGAGATAGGTAACAGCAAGGAAACCCGATGTGGTGTGCTCGCTGGATTTATTGAAATACTGAAGCAATACACATTCAGGAGAAAACTAATCCTTATGGTAGACGAAAGAAACCAAAACAAGATAAAACAGGAAAAACGTATATACAATTAAAAGCTGTAACGAGAATTTCAAATTCTGCTAAAACTAGCAATTATTAAAACGTTAATATTAACATTATTGTTATAGTAGAATTAGTAGTAGTAGCAGTAGCAGCAGCAGCAGCAAAGTAGTTGACTAGTAGCAGTAGCAGTAGTAGTAGTAGTAATAGTAGTAGCAGTAGTAGCAGCAGTAGTAGCAGCAGAAGCAGCAGCAGTAGTAGTAGTAGTAGTAGTAGCAGCAGCAGCAAAGTAGTTGAAGTAGCAGTATAGTAGTAGTAATAATAATAATACCTAAGTTTTTTAATGCTCAATGCACCTTACAGCAATAAATGATATGAAAAAATAAAACTGACTGACTTATTTACAACAATAATAATAACATTGTATCTAGTATTAGTATTAGGAGCAGTAGCAGCAGTAGTAGTAGTAGTAGTTGTAGTAGATCGACATAGCTCAACCGAGGTTTAATTACTATTGCATTGTAGTGATCACGTGTCCAGCGTTGCCGGCACCGTCCAATGGAATAAGACTTGGATGTCCAGGAAATACAACAATGTATTATGATACAGTCTGTCAGTTCTCGTGCACTAATGGTTATATAGGCTCTGGTTCTCAACTAAGAAGATGCCAGCAAAATGGAACTTGGAGTGGACAAGATTTTCGTTGTCAAAGTACGTAGTATGATAAAGCTTGGAAAAATACTTAATTGAATGTCTCATTCTAAGAGTCTTGTCAAATATTACGCATTAAGTTGCCAAGGTTGCTTAGATTCTGGGCAGTCCCTCTTTCCCGCCTAATTTTATATTTTCAGCTCGCTCTTTTTTACTAGGAGAAAGAGGGGCTTCTTGTATTCTACTTGTCAGACGGTTTCAGTATGGCTTCCAAATTATTAAGAATGTAAATTAGTCTATACATGATTCTCTTTCATTTTAATAGATTTTAATAGATGATCATAATAAAAAAACAAAGAAATATATCTAGCCAATCAAAAATGCTCAAATAGCGCATGCAATGAACCAATAATAAATCGTAATAAATCCTTGTAATCTGTGCTAAGGAAGCGCGGGAAAAGTTGCTAGCCCAATTTTCCCGCGCTTGCCGCCTGCAAGGTTTTTCTTGGAGCTGTGATTGGTTCTTTGCTGTATTTATATTTGGGCGCGTTGTGTTTGGCTCGATGTGCCGATTTATTATTTTGGTTTTGATTTTGACGACAGTTATTCTTAAACCGCTCTGGTTTGGGAAACGACTAAAAATAGAGCTTTTAAAATTTGTTTTCGTTTTTCAGTTGTAACATGCCCAGCGCTTCCATCACCGTCCAATAGCGTGCGAGATGGCTGCACAGGGAATAGAACAGAGTATCCATACAATACAGTCTGTCAGTTTTCGTGTATTGACGGCTACAAAGCCAGTGGTTCGGGCGAACGAAGATGTCAAGGTGATGGACTTTGGAATGGAGGAGAATTTTCTTGCGAAAGTACGTATAAGGAAACTCATGGCAAAAATTATACGTTGAGTTGTTTTAATGTTTTTATCGTGCAAGGTTGTAGAGGAATAGGGGAATGAGGAATAGGGGAATAAATCAACAGCCGTAGTTTTTTGCTTTGAAATGTTTTGTATTTAGTTTTCGGGAACCATGGCATTGCTATCGCGAGGTAGAGCTGTTCGTAGAGTCCGAGTCTACCTGAAATTATATAACACCGAGATAGGTAACAGCAAGAAAACCCGATGTGGTGTGCTCGCTTGACAGTTTATTGAAATACCTGAAGCAATACACATTCAGGAGAAAACTAATCCTTATGGTAGACGAAAGAAACCAAAACAAGATAAAACTTGAAAACGTATATACAATTAAAAGCTGTAACGAGAGTTTCAAAATTCTGCTAAAACTAGCAATTATTGAAACGTTAATATTATTGTTTATAGTAGAATTAGTAGTAGTAGCAGTAGCAGCAGTAGCAAAGTAGTTGTAGTAGCAGTACGTAGCAGTAGTAGTAGTAGTAGTAGTAGTAGTAGCAGCAGTAGTAGCAGCGGTAGTAGCAGCAGAAGCAGCAGCAGCAGTAGTAGTAGTAGTAGTAGTAGTAGTAGTAGCAGCAGCAAAATAGTTGTAGTAGCAGTATAGTAGTAGTAATAATAATAATAATACCTAAGTTTTTAAGAACGGCGGTCAGGGAAAACTACGCAAAATCGGGATTTTGTGGCAGAAGTTGAAAAATCGATTTCCTTCATTTCGCCAAAAAACTGAGAGCCAGGAGTCCACAGAATCGATTTTTGTAGCTTCTCCGAAACGCATAACTCTCGCTTTGATATATTTCGTGATTAACGTGACATCCAAATATGCAAATGTGGTAGATTGAGTCTGCGCAGTCGACTTCATAAGTCACGGAGTCTGGGAAACGCAATATAATTATTTCCAGATAATTTGCATATTTCACTGCAATTCAGTTCTGAGGGGCTACAAAATCGATTCTGTGGACTCCTGGCTCTCAGTTTTTTGGCGAGAAAATGATTATTATAAAAGACAATCACGCACCAAGAAAGGAGAAACAAGAGAATATTTGGCTTTAAATAGCTGCTTCGCTTTGTTTCGGAACGAAAGAATGTGGACCCGTCAACACGTTAATTTGGTGTACATCGAAATATTGGCTGACTTATATACTGTCTCCAAGAGAATGCCTTAAAGAACCCAAGCCAATCCTCAGGTATGTTTTAGATTAATTTTTAAATGTGCGATTAAGCGAGGATTGAGAAAATTTGGAGTTATACCACATGATGAATTATGCCATAGAAAATGTCTACCTAATAAGAGTTTCTGTTATCGTGAATACCTCTCCCTTATTTTTGAATTGTTTCATTATGGTACATTTTGCTACAGCCATAAAATTGTCATCCAGTGGATGAAAAATAGTTTTTCTGTCGTTAGAAAGTGTCCAAAGCTCTCTGTATGGTTTGGTTTGCGAACGCAAGGATAGTTTATAGTAGCGAATTTCAGCGTTCAACTTTGAGCAGTTGAGTGTCGGAAAACGAAAACCGATTTTCTTATTTTTCTTAAAAGAAACGGCTTCTGGCGGAAACAAACTACATCAGGTATCTTTCCTACCTAATGGGTATTAATGAGCAAAAAATGAAGGAAATCGATTTTTCAACTTCTGCCACTCAATGCTTCATTTTCCCTGACCTCGCGTCTTAAATGCTCAATGCACCTTACAGCAATAAATGATATGAAAAAATAAAACTGGCTGACTTTATTTACAACAATAATAATAAAATGGTATCTAGTATTAGTATTAGGAGCAGTAGCAGCAGCAGTAGTAGTAGTAGTTGTAGTAGATCGACATAGCTCAACCGAGGTTTAATTACTATTGCATTGTAGTGATCACGTGTCCAGCGTTGCCGGCACCGTCCAATGGAATAAGACTTGGATGTCCAGGAAATACAACAATGTATTATGATACAGTCTGTCAGTTCTCGTGCACTAATGGTTATATAGGCTCTGGTTCTCAACTAAGAAGATGCCAGCAAAATGGAACTTGGAGTGGACAAGATTTTCGTTGTCAAAGTACGTAGTATGACAAAGCTTGGAAAAATATTTCATTGAATGTCTCATTCTAAGAGTCTTGTCAAATATTACGCATTAAGTTGCCGAGGTTGCTTAGATTCCGGGCAGTCCCTCTTTCCCGCCTAATTTTATATTTTCAGCTCGCTCTTTTTTACTAGGAGAAAGAGGGGCTTCTTGTATTCTACTTGTCAGACGGTTTCAGTATGGCTTCCAAATTATTAAGAATGTAAATTAGTCTATACATGATTCTCTTTCATTTAATAGATTTTAATAGATGATCGTAATAAAAAAACAAATAAATAATATCTAGCCAATCAAAAATGCTCAAATAGCGCATGCAATGAACCAATAATAAATCGTAATAAATCCTTGTAACCTGTGCTAAGGAAGCGCGGGAAAAGTTGCTAGCCCAATTTTCCCGCGCTTGCCGCCTGCAAGGTTTTTCTTGGAGCTGTGATTGGTTCTTTGCGGTATTTATATTTGGGCGCGTTGTGTTTGGCTCGATGTGCCGATTGATTATTTTGGTTTTGATTTGACGACAGTTATTCTTAAACCGCTCTGGTTTGGGAAACGACTAAAAATAGAGCTTTTAAAATTTGTTTTCGTTTTTCAGTTGTAACATGCCCAGCGCTTCCATCACCGTCCAATAGCGTGCGAGATGGCTGCACAGGGAATAGAACAGAGTATCCATACAATACAGTCTGTCAGTTTTCGTGTATTGACGGCTACAAAGCCAGTGGTTCGGGCGAACGAAGATGTCAAGGTGATGGACTTTGGAATGGAGGAGAATTTTTCTTGCGAAAGTACGTATAAGGAAACTCATGGCAAAAATTATACGTTGAGTTGTTTTAATGTTTTTATCGTGCAAGGTTGTAGAGGAATAGGGGAATGAGGAATAGGGGAATAAATCAACAGCCGTAGTTTTTGCTTTGAAATGTTTTGTATTTAGTTTTCGGGAACCATGGCATTGCTATCGCGAGGTAGAGCTGTTCGTAGAGTCCGAGTCTACCTGAAATTATATAACACCGAGATAGGTAACAGCAAGAAAACCCGATGTGGTGTGCTCGCTTGACAGTTTATTGAAATACCTGAAGCAATACACATTCAGGAGAAAACTAATCCTTATGGTAGACGAAAGAAACCAAAACAAGATAAAACTTGAAAACGTATATACAATTAAAAGCTGTAACGAGAGTTTCAAAATTCTGCTAAAACTAGCAATTATTGAAACGTCAATATTATTGTTATAGTAGAATTAGTAGTAGTAGCAGTAGCAGCAGTAGCAAAGTAGTTGTAGTAGCAGTACGTAGCAGTAGTAGTAGTAGTAGTAGTAGTAGTAGTAGTAGCAGCAGTAGTAGCAGCGGTAGTAGCAGCAGAAGCAGCAGCAGTAGTAGTAGTAGTAGTAGTAGTAGTAGTAGTAGCAGCAGCAAAAATAGTTGTAGTAGCAGTATAGTAGTACTAATAATAATAATAATACCTAAGTTTTTAAGAACGGCGGTCAGGGAAAACTACGCAAAATCGGGATTTTGTGGCAGAAGTTGAAAAATCGATTTCCTTCATTTCGCCAAAAAACTGAGAGCCAGGAGTCCACAGAATCGATTTTTGTAGCTTCTCCGAAACGCATAACTCTCGCTTTGATATATTTCGTGATTAACGTGACATCCAAATATGCAAATGTGGTAGATTGAGTCTGCGCAGTCGACTTCATAAGTCACGGAGTCTGGGAAACGCAATATAATTATTTCCAGATAATTTGCATATTTCACTGCAATTCAGTTCTGAGGGGCTACAAAAATCGATTCTGTGGACTCCTGGCTCTCAGTTTTTTGGCGAGAAAATGATTATTATAAAAGACAATCACGCACCAAGAAAGGAGAAACAAGAGAATATTTGGCTTTAAATAGCTGCTTCGCTTTGTTTCGGAACGAAAGAATGTGGACCCGTCAACACGTTAATTTGGTGTACATCGAAATATTGGCTGACTTATATACTGTCTCCAAGAGAATGCCTTAAAGAACCCAAGCCAATCCTCAGGTATGTTTTAGATTAATGTTTAAATGTGCGATTAAGCGAGGATTGAGAAAATTTGGAGTTATACCACATGATGAATTATGCCATAGAAAATGTCTACCTAATAAGAGTTTCTGTTATCGTGAATACCTCTCCCTTATTTTTGAATTGTTTCATTATGGTACATTTTGCTACAGCCATAAAAATTGTCATCCAGTGGATGAAAAATAGTTTTTCTGTCGTTAGAAAGTGTCCAAAGCTCTCTGTATGGTTTGGTTTGCGAACGCAAGGATAGATTATAGTAGCGAATTTCAGCGTTCAACTTTGAACATTTTGAGTGTCGGAAAACGAAAACCGATTTTCTTATTTTTCTTAAAGAAAACGGCTTCTGGCGGAAACAAACTACATCAGGTATCTTTCCTACCTAATGGGTATTAATGAGCAAAAAATGAAGGAAATCGATTTTTCAACTTCTGCCACTCAATGCTTCATTTTCCCTGACCTCGCGTCTTAAATGCTCAATGCACCTTACAGCAATAAATGATATGAAAAAATAAAACTGGCTGACTTATTTACAACAATAATAATAAAATGGTATCTAGTATTAGTATTAGGAGCAGTAGCAGCAGCAGTAGTAGTAGTAGTTGTAGTAGATCGACATAGCTCAACCGAGGTTTAATTACTATTGCATTGTAGTGATCACGTGTCCAGCGTTGCCGGCACCGTCCAATGGAATAAGACTTGGATGTCCAGGAAATACAACAATGTATTATGATACAGTCTGTCAGTTCTCGTGCAATAATGGTTATATAGGCTCTGGTTCTCAACTAAGAAGATGCCAGCAAAATGGAACTTGGAGTGGACAAGATTTTCGTTGTCAAAGTACGTAGTATGACAAAGCTTGGAAAAATATTTCATTGAATGTCTCATTCTAAGAGTCTTGTCAAATATTACGCATTAAGTTGCCGAGGTTGCTTAGATTCCGGGCAGTCCCTCTTTCCCGCCTAATTTTATCTTTTCAGCTGGCTCTTTTTTACTAGGAGAAAGAGGGGCTTCTTGTATTCTACTTGTCAGACGGTTTCAGTATGGCTTCCAAATTATTAAGAATGTAAATTAGTGTATACATGATTCTCTTTCATTTAAATAGATTTTAATAGATGATCGTAATAAAAAAACAAATAAATAATATCTAGCCAATCAAAAATGCTCAAATAGCGCATGCAATGAACCAATAATAAATCGTAATAAATCCTTGTAACCTGTGCTAAGGAAGCGCGGGAAAAGTTGCTAGCCCAATTTTCCCGCGCTTGCCGCCTGCAAGGTTTTTCTTGGAGCTGTGATTGGTTCTTTGCGGTATTTATATTTGGGCGCGTTGTGTTTGGCTCGATGTGCCGATTGATTATTTTGGTTTTGATTTGACGACAGTTATTCTTAAACCGCTCTGGTTTGGGAAACGACTAAAAATAGAGCTTTTTAAAATTTGTTTTCGTTTTTCAGTTGTAACTTGCCCAGCGCTTCCATCACCGTCCAATAGCGTGCGAGATGGCTGCACAGGGAATAGAACAGAGTATCCATACAATACAGTCTGTCAGTTTTCGTGTATTGACGGCTACAAAGCCAGTGGTTCTGACGAACGAAGTTGTCAAGGGGATGGACTTTGGAATGGAGAAGAGTTTTCTTGCGAAAGTACGTACAAGGAAACTCATTGCAAAAATTATACGTTGAGTTGTTTTAAATTTTTTTATGGTATAGGTTACCGAGGCGTAGTGGAATTAATAAACAGGCGGTCGTTTTTAGTATGAAATGTTTTGTGTTTTAATTTATGGGAACCATGGCCCTTGCTTCTGTGAGGTGGAGCTTTCCGTAGAGTTCGAGTTTATATGAAAATAGAAAACACCGCGAGATGAGTAAGTAAATCACAGCAAGAAAGGATCAGATCTACGTGATAAAAAATAAATAAACATTTAAGGGAAAGCCAATCCTTTCGGCAGGCGAAAGATACGAATACAAGATAAAACAGTAAAAACTCATATACAAATAAAAGGCTCAGAGCTCTGCTGAAACAAGCGATTGATTGATTGATTGATTGATTGATTGATTGATTGATTGATTGATTGATTGATTCATTCATTGATTGATTGATTCATTCATTCATTGATTCATCGATCGAGCGAAACAATTTCCCTTTGTGTTTTGATAATTGAGATTTATCAATATCTACTAGTTCATCTGGTGTGATCGTCCGGGTGAGGGTAGTCCTGAAAATGAGTGTTGTTGGTGACTGGCATTTCGACAACCAATACTATTGTGTTGATATTTTGCAATTTCCTCTCAGAAATCCCCAGCCCGTCCAACTCAGGGAAACAAGTCAACTCCAAGCTGATTCTTTATATAGCCATTCCAGTAGGACTCATCATACTTATTGCACTGATTGGTGTCATCATCTTTTACGCGTGGAAACACCGTGTGTAAGTTACTTTAAGTTAGTACATAATATAATAGAATATAGAGTAGAGTAGAGTAGAGTAGAGTAGAGCAGAGCAGAGCATAGCAGAGCAGAGCAGAGCAGAGCAGAGCAGAGCAGAGCAGAGCAGAGCAGAGCAGAGCAGAGCAGAGCAGAGCAGAGCAGAGCAGAGCAGAGCAGAGCAGAGCAGAGCAGAGCAGAGCAGAGCACAGCACAGCACAGCACAGCACAGCACAGCACAGCACAGCAGAGCACAGCACAGCACAGCACAGCACAGCACAGCACAGCAGTAGAGTAGAGTAGAGTAGAGTAGAGTAGAGTAGAGTAGAGTAGAGTAGGGTAGGGTAGGGTAGGGTAGGGTAGGGTAGGTAGGGTAGGGTAGGGTAGGGTAGAGTAGAGTACTAGTAGAGTAGAGTAGAGTAGAGTAGAGTAGAGTAGAGTAGAGTACTAGTAGAGTAGAGTAGAGTAGAGTAGAGTAGAGTAGCGTAGCGTAGCGTAGCGTAGCGTAGCGTAGAGTAGAGTAGAGTAGAGTTGAGTAGAGCACAGCGGAGCGGAGCGGAGCAGAGCAGAGCAGAGCAGAGCACAGCACAGCACAGCACAGCACAGCACAGGCAGAGCACAGCACAGCACAGCACAGCACAGCACAGCACAGCACAGCAGTAGAGTAGAGTAGAGTAGAGTAGAGTAGAGTAGAGTAGAGTAGAGTAGAGTACTAGTAGAGTACTAGTAGAGTAGAGTAGAGTAGAGTAGAGTAGAGTAGAGTAGAGTAGAGTACTAGTAGAGTAGAGTAGAGTAGAGTAGAGTAGCGTAGCGTAGCGTAGCGTAGCGTAGCGTAGCGTAGAGTAGAGTAGAGTAGAGTAGAGGAATGCAGAACAGATTATCTGAGGATAGTATTCACGAATGGTCCTCGCGGACTAATTATGTCACTTATCAGGCTTATGAAAAAACAAAAACAATGTTCTGATATAATGCTAATTTACGATTTATTACTTTTAACGTTTCCTCTTTAACAATATTCCTTTACAAAATCTAAATATTCTCTTCTTTGGCTTATATATAATGTTTACTTGTACTGTCTTATTTTTGCAGTGTTGGTAAATGGCCAACCTCACATGTTGGAACACGAAATTATGCGGCGGATGATAATATGGGACATAGTTGTCCGACAAATGGAAATGCAGAAAGTAATCAAGACCAACGGCCAGAATATGTGGAAATGGAGGAATTCCAGAATGTTGATTTTAGTGAAACCCATTATCAGTCACTAGGTACTACACATGGAAGATCAGAAGCAGCAGTTTACGCGGGACTTGACTTCAGTGACCCTCATTCTCAGTCACTAGGAACTGCACATGAGAGATCAGAACCAGCCCATTATCAGTCACTAGGTACTGCACATGGGAGATCAGAACCAGCAGTTTACGCAGGACTTCACCCCAGTGACCCCCATTATCAGTCACTAGGTACTGCACATGAGAGATCAGAACAAGCTGTTTACGCAGGACTTGACCCCAGTGACCCCCATTTTCAGTCATTATGTACTGCATATGAGGAATCAGAACCACCTATTTACGCAGGACTTTACTCCAGTCAGTCAGAGGTATACATGTAGATTGTATGACAAACGTTATTACTGTTTTACACTATTTCTCCTCTTGACTGATTCCCCGGTGGTGGGGGGACTTATAAAAGTGATGCATATATATGAGAGTGATCGTGGTAGCTTTTAGGTGTTATAATATCTTAGGGTGTTAAAATTAATCTAAAATAATCACGTTAGCCTGAGAGTTTCCCGTTACCTTGTAGGTTATTAAGCCGGAAATAAAAATGTCAGAAAAATTGGTACTACTTAGGGGTAACAACGAATCCAAGCCACGCCCATAAAACGAGATTCTGCTCAGGTTGTGGAAGCGCCAGGTACCAATATTAACAGCCCTTGTTAGGGCTTACTCTGGCTAACTCTTTGAATATTTTTAATAACAATTATTCCATGTGCGCGCTTTGGATATGAGATGATAACATAACCAATGAGGTGTCTAGGTCCAGGGCACTAGCCCGGGGGGATTTTGAAATAGTGACTACAGTCGAACCCCTATTAAGCGGCCACCTTCGGGAAAATTTACAATATTGTACTGATATTGGGACTTTGATAGCTCAGTGGCTTCTTAATAGGGGTTGGCCGCTCAATAGGTGGCCGCTTAACAGGGGTTCGACTGTAGTTTCCCAGTTTCTAGCACTCTCTGACATATTTGATATAAATTTCTACTTTATACGAGTGCTCACGCACACTTTACTATAATTTCGTCAGGTACTGCTTCACTTCTTAAGGGAACTAACTACAGAGAAAAAATTATCCCAACCGCATAGTCAGCATTTTCCTTATCCACCGGGATCCGGTACCGTATTGTCCGTTGGCCCTTGCAGAAATTTGTTAAGTGTCCACACACTTTTGTTCACATTGGTATAATCATTCCATGTCCAATAAGCGTGAATGGAATACTTGTTTTATTAATTACTTTACTAACTTTAGGTTACTTCAGTATTTTTAAAATTATAAATTGACTGAGTTATTTTTTTTAGTTCGATCGAAATGAAGCATGATTTGTAACGGCGGCAAAAACGTCTGGCGCGGTGTTCAGTTAGCAAGTTGAATAAATAGAGAGCAAGACAGAGTTTCCTTAGGAAATTTTTGCTCTATCTCCCCTAAAGGTTCGTATATACATGTATAATGGAAGCTTGTGCAAATGATTAAGCTCATCTTAAATAATTGTGGCAGTTCCTTTAGTGCTCGTCAGTCGTATTTGCTGTACATTTACAGCCATTTCCATTAAATATTTCGTTCCAAACTTTGTGCATTAGTGGCCACGTTGCGGAAAAGGCCTCGCAAGCGCACAGTTTTAAAATAAAGTACCCAAACCTATATATCAATTTAAAGCTTATACAATGAAGAAACGTATTAGCTGTACGAAAAATCCAGTTGTTACATGTTTCTTCATTCTATAGAGCTTTAAATTGATTTATAGGTTTCGGGGTACCTTACTCTAAAACTGTGCGCTTGTGAGACCTTTTGCGTAACATGGTCACAAAGGTTTACAGTAACCTTAACTTAATTTGTTTGATTTAGAAGAGCCACGTTTTTATTTGTATTTGTATTGTTATTGTTATGATATTTTAGCCATCTATTTCAAATTTCATGTTTTAACGGCACACGTTATTTACCGTATTTGGTCACAAAGGGTGTTATGAGCTCCATATTGGCAGAATTCGTGTTATGAGCTTATAACAAATTTTGAGTAAAGACTTAATCAGAACTGACCAAGCTAAAAATGCAATAACAGTGATTGGATATTTAAATAATTATAGTCTACAGAAGTGAGTTCAGTGGTACTGTTACACAGTGTTGTGTAATCAACTTGTATGTAGTACTATACATAACTAAATAAAATAAGTTCAGTTTTTATTACTGGTGTTTTACTGTATACCATTTACCTTTTCACGCCATAGGTATATATCAAAGCGTATTTAATAAGAGATTGTATGGATATAACATTCGGTCGTATATAATATCCCCTTTTTTCCAGTCTTTCGAAAAGCTTCAGGAAAGTTTGAAGCCGGCTCACCAAAGCGCTTGTGATCAAAAACTCGTTTACTCTCTCGTTTAACAAAGGTCTAATCTCTCAGTTTTACATTTTTACAGCAAAATATTATTTGTTTTGTGTCACCACGAAGCCACATTCAGTGAACACAACTCATTTTACTCGTAAATTGTTCGTGTGCCCATGCATCCCTCATCATCTTTACTGTAATATGGTTTCTCTTTTGGCTTTCTCGCCACAACCTGTATTGTAAATTTCTTTGTCTATTTTGTATCGCATTTTTGTGGCGAAATAATAAACTAAACTTGAAACTATTTCGTAAAAATTAATGATCTTGGGCAGCCGATATATGGGAAGACCTATATTAGTAAGAGGTCATTTGATATGATTTTAGTTTGGGTATAGGAAGGAATTTTATGGGCTTATATTTGGAAGACATTTTGCGTCTGAAACATTTTAGGTGCATGAAACAATACTACATGAGTCGAAGCTCTCGTTGCGACCGCTCTCGTAAGCGACCAAGCTCTAGTTACGACCACCATTCAGTGAAACCCCGTTTGAATTGTCACTGAAACACCTCAAACTCTGTAATTAAAAGCTCTTGTAAGCGACCGCTACCGGCATCGGTAAGCGACCCGCGACCACTTTTGGGAATTACCAACCAGTCGTTTCCTTTGTTTTTAAGCTCTCGTAAGCGACAACTTGTTGTGCTACACATTTAGGAGACATTGTATTATTTGTAATAATCTCAATAAGAGAAGTTTTCAATCTCTGTAGATGCTTGACCTGTACATTCTCTTTCGTACATTTCGTAAGTGGCCAGCCTCTATCGGTTTGAGCGCGTGGTCACTTACAAGAGCCCATTCTCGTAAACGCCCAGCTCTAGTTACGACCACTTTTTCGAATTCCCGAGGTGGTCGCTTACGAGAGCTTCGACTGTACATAGTAAAACTATCTAAACTATACGTTATGAAACACAAACAAGTTCTACAAAGACATTCTGAGCTGATACTATAACGAGTAAATTCAAATCAAGTTCTACAATTCTAATAACCGAAGATAAACATTTTAGAGAAAGATCAGCGACTTAAATGTTACATGACGTTTCGACGAATCCATGCCACCATTTTCAAATGTAAATGAACCTACACGATCGCTCACCGCTGCCCTCGAGGTTCAGTCCCGTTCGGGTCTCGTCGAGCCGGTGGGTTCAGTTCGGGGTCTCGTCTGGCTATCATACGATGTACAATTCTGCCGCCACGTGGCCTTGGACCTAACTCTCCACGTGGACCACATTAACCTGGAACTGTGCATAGCTAAGCCACACTGTTTTGTGTGCTCTAGCCTCTAGCACAACCAGTTGGAATGCCCCAATACCGACCCCACCGTACAGTCCAAGCAGAAGTGCCGTATCCAGCTGCTTTACGGTACCTTCAACAAGCCCTCCGGCTGGCACCGCTGTTCCTGCTTGTTCCGCAACGTCTGCAGCCGTTGCCACTCTCACTCCCATTCAGTCTTTAACTGTACATCAACTGGCCCCCTCTAAGTATGTCCAAAAGTGAACACCAGCAACCGTGGCAAGAAATAAAGTGATTCAACGTTCGCGGTACTATAATCAATGTTGACGAATTTGAATAGAAAATTGTACCACAGTGAACGTAATTGTGAAAATGTTTTAGCCAAAGCGCTTAGATAAAGTAACATGCCTTTGATATTTGTATCTGTAGAAAACTAAAGGGTATCTCGTAATTTGATAATACCCATACCCCCAGTCATACAAACGCCTCTAAATTTTCCAGTTTTCAACTTCCGTTTTCTCCGACTCAGGTAGAATCTAACCTAATGAAAATGTGTACGATTACCAAAAAAGAGGTGGTCTTTCAGGCGTTGGTATCGATTTTTTCGCTCAGTTTAATATGAATTTGCGGCGGCAATTTTAGAGAAAGGTATATTGGTTAGAGTAGCAGGGCTTTCTCCTTCTTCCCCGTTGCCCAATTTCCAATGTCACCTATTGGGGGGTAGTTCCTAAAAAGCAACACTTCAGAATGGAGAACCATTTACTACCTGTCCTACCCAGAGGGGGATAGCACCAACGATTACATCCCCAAGGATCCCTGTACCCTTCAGTACGTACGTTAAGGTGAACGACTGGAATCCTCTTGGGTATTTATTGGAAAGGTCAGTTGTACGTCGATCTCTACATCCCCCTCGGACAAGGACGCCCCGTACATCTTAAACAATTATCAGAGGCCCTCGAGTGGATCCTTATCAATAACTATGTCTTGCAGCATGTGTTGCATATACTGGACGACTTCTAGTCGTCGAACCCTCCCAGGTACAGTGTTTTAACTAGCTTCATGTCGTCAAAAGCCCCGCTTGTAGCCTCAAAAACCCTGGGTACTGGAATTTATGGGAATCATTTTGGAGTACCCGCATGGAAGCACGCCTCCTAGAGGATAAAGTGACCCGCAGTGACCCGGGACGTACCCAATTTTTTAAGCGTCGCCGTTCCGTTTGGCTGGTAGAGCTGCAGTCCGTTTATAGGTACACTTCAATTCGCCTGTAAAGTATACGTAGTTATGCCGGGACGAACGTTCCTGCAGTGCATCATCGACTTGACCAGGAAGGTCCCCAGTAACGGGCGTTCATTTAAACTCCACAATTACTTCCTCCCCGGAGATGCCGCTAGCACATAACTTTTTTCCGGGTGCACAGCCCTCTTCATTTCATTTCAGAACAGAATACACGATTTCCCATGCTTTATATCAGTAGTCGTGAAAAGCTTCAGCTTGTAATTGGGAGAAAATAAAAATATTCTATGTATAACGAAAATTTCCGAATGCCTCTGAAAAAGTGTCCAAAGGAATATTAAGGGTATATGAATATGAAGGGTATGACTATATTGACTATATTACCGAAGGTAATGAGCATAAAAAAGTGGTGTCCCTTGTGGACCACAGTATTTCCAGGTATACAGCTTATCTCTTAGACTTCTTACGCCGAGTTCACAAATGCATGAGCAATAATTACGGTGTCGCATGTCCCCATCTACCACTCCCCTCTGCTTCCATCTAAGTTCTCCCCCCTTAAACTTGACCTCAGTATGTAACCGAAACCGAGCTACAGTTTACATAACAAAGCTACAAGCAACTATGGAGGCACAACGAAAAGTTTTTGCGTTGTTATGCACAGTCTACATGCTCGCCTGTTTTTACAATACCACAATCGCTTCTTCAGGTATTTTGATGCCCGTTGTTTATTTCTTATATCTTGTTAACCCAAGGGTCCGAATGGTTTAGCTACGTACTCAACTATTAGAAATTTAATTTTCATGCCTGTAGTGTATGAATATGTGAAATGTTATGTTGATTATCACTCGGAGTTGATAAAGGTAAATTAACCGCCGTAGCGAATTTCTAAATTGACTTATCTAGTGGCGTAGGAATTAACATCTACAAACAAATTCAACCGATTTTTTTTTGAGAACTGAACGAACTGTAGCCTGAGAACACAGACGCAATTCTGACTGTTGTTATATATTTTTCGGCGGCGAGAAACAACAGACCAGACATCGGTCAATGATTGTTGCTTTGGGACATTTCAAAGGGTTTAAATCAAGCCAGAAAAGTAAATGAATGCGATGACAGATTCAAAAATCTTCATGACGGATAAAATTTAGTGCCCGCGGAAATATTCATCAAGTATTCTATTTTCAAAACAGCTCAAGCGTTCCTGCCAATAATGCATTAATGAATTCGTTATTGCGAATTTGATTTCATTAATCATTTCAATAATCCATTCTTCAGGCTCAATCCAATACTCAAATGTTTTGATTAATGGAAAAATATATATTTCCATCCCCGTGAGAGTGGAGTAGTAAATCTGGAAAAAAGCAAACAAACTAATTAAATAATGTACTTCAGTGTTAACTCAGACGAGACTGCCTTACTAAAAATAGAGGGGTTGTGTACAATAGATTTGGAACGCTTTCAAATTACGGTCTGTTAATTTCTTTCAAACAAAACAATTGTTTTCTGAATATTATCGCAGAATCCAAGATTATCAGACTTAATCGAACTGTCTGCCACATCAACGATGAGTTCTCAAATTTACAAAATGTTGCACGCGATTTTGCACTCCCGAAATAAAAAGATAGATGTAATTCCACCAACATTTTCCACGGTCAAACTTTGTATAAGTTTATATAACAGGAACAAAAGGAGAAACTACTATTGAAAGAGATGTTATTACGAGGACAACTGCACGTAAACAATCTTCTGGGCTTCTAGAAACTTCCAGCTGTCAAATGGCTTGTTCAAGGGTTCGGCGATTTTCAAAGAAATATTCGTTGCGGGACAGAAAATTATTAAAGAGGTTCGGAGCCAGTCCACGTAGGGATCAAGCAATTATTGAAATGGTCAGAAACAGCCTTGCCTCAAAAACTATTTTTGGTGAAATGTATTCACGAGCAAGCAATTTGTTAGCAAATATTTGTGGGTATTATATAAAAATAGGTACGCAACGCGTACATGTGTGTACTGCAAGGTTTTCCCTCGGTTGATTTATCATTTGGAAGTGGTAAAGTCTTTGTCACTAAATATGATTTACTCAAAATACACTAGCCAGCTTGGAAAGGATGGTGAAGATAGAAGGGAAGAAACTGGGAAGGGTGTATAAAAATAAAATTCACATCATAACAAACTGTGTTAATTTTACTTGCCAGATAAATTTATTATTTATCTAATCTTGATAAATATGAAGAATGTAATTTACAGAAACAGAGTTGTAAGACTTGAAGAATGTGAATTGAACTGTATTGATAATTGTTTTTGTTTTTTTCAAAACTGATCAGTGATGTTAAGCTTGAAGAAAAAAGTATCAATTCATTATTTTGAGATAGTGACTGACTTCACAAGCCAAGTTAAAACCAAAAAGAACAAAGTAATGTAATGATCAGAGGGACTCCAACATGGCGTTTCCATACTGAGCTCTATAAATTTGTGTGGAACATTTTGACAAATAACTCGAGTACGGAATACCGCACAGGCCTGAGACTTGGACTGATTCCTTATTTATTTATTATCTATGACATGTCAATTCCTTGACTTCATTCATTGAACGGTTTTGATTTTTTTAATTTATGGCGTGACAGTGAAAACCGAGAAAAGGAAGGTGCCCAGTCTCATTGGCATATTCCGAAACTGCGGAGTTCTGAGTACCTGCAAGCTGCATGTCTCTGTCGTGTTCCTTTATTCTTTCACGCATCGATATCGCTGTTTCATCGATATATACTTTGCCGCATTCACATGGAATCTTATAGACAACACCGTCTCGTCTCGTTTCTCGCGAGTCTCGTCTCGTTTCTCGCGAGACGCGTCTCGTTTCTCGCGAGAGTCAATGAGCATATACTCGCAAGTGACACCTCGCGTGTCAATGGCGTATGTGTCAAATGTTTTATCTACGATCCGTTGCCAAATCGATGGGACCGAAGGTCCAATGTATAAACAAGCAATAATGTTCATGTAGTTAAACGTGTTGACAGAACCAGGGTAAAACTTACTGGCAAGTACAGAAAACGATCCGCTAGATTAATGGCGTAACTTATCGAAGGCTTGATTCATTTACGATCGTATCGAAGGTTAAATACTACACACTGGCTTTTGTAATTAAATATGCAAAATCTTGCAACAGAAATTTCAGAGCGGAATTTCTAACAAACGGGGAAAAAATATTCTAGCTGTCCTGCGCTTTGAAACCCCTTTCGATAGAGATGTTTTTCGATTCGATCCGTTTAGTAATTTTCGAGAAACGACTTTCGAGCGTGTGAGATCGAATACAAGGCATTGCGTTAGGTAGAAAATTGAGACGACCACGAAGTTTCAATTGACCAAATTTTGACAGCTCAAACAGCTGGAAACGGCGGGGGTTTTGAGGGGCGGCATTCAAAATTCTGAGACATAAGTGCAAGCTCTCTTTCCCCCGCTCTTTCTATTTTCCCTCCAAAAACGCCAAGAGAGCTTGCTCGCAGGCTAGATTTATCGCGTAACTTATCGAAGGCTTGATTCATTGCGTATCGTATCAAAGGCTAGATCATTGCATCTTTCCGAAGGCATCATTCATTGTGATCGATGTATGTATGCATGTATTGTATCAAAGGTTAGATTTATCGCGTATCTTATTGAAGGCTTGAAACATTGCGATCGTATCGAAGGTTAGATTTATCCCGTATTTTATCAAAGGCTTGATTTATTTTGATCGCATCGAACGCTTGATTTATTGGGTATCCTATCGAAGGCTTGATTCATTAGTTTTTATACATTATACTTTGTAAAGCGCGTAGAACAGCGATGAATAAGCGCTATATAAATTAGTTATTATTATTCATTGCGATCGCGTCGAAGGGAGGATTTCGTATCGAAGGCTTGATTTATTGCGCATTTTATCGAAGGCTTGATTCATTGCTATTATTGTATCGACTTGATTTACATTATTGTGTATGGTATTGAAGCGCCGTCCATTAAAATTCGGAAACCGTGGTTTATTATTGATTTGATCGATTGTCTGTGGTTTGTTTATCGATTTGATGTTAACAATAGAGCATTGTTAACATTTCTTTTGTTAACATTTCTTTTGTTTACAATTTTACGGTATAAGTGCATAGTGTTGACTGCGCAAGCGAAGGCTTGAAACATTGCGATCGTATCGAAGGTTAGATTTATCCCGTATTTTATCACAGGCTTGATTCATTTTTGATCGCATCGAACGCTTAATTTATTGGGTATCCTATCGAAGGCTTGATTCATTAGTTTTTATACATTATACTTTGTAAAGCGCGCTTAGAACAGCGATGAATAAGCGCTATATAAATTAGTTATTATTCATTGCGATCGCGTCGAAGGGAGGATTTCGTATCGAAGGCTTGATTTATTGCGCATTTTATCGAAGGCTTGATTCATTGCTATTTAATTGTATCGACTTGATTTACATTATTGTGTATGGTATTGAAGCGCCGTCCATTAAAATTCGGAAACCGTGGTTGGTTATTGATTTGATCGATTGTCTGTGGTTTGTTTATCGATTTGATGTTAACAATAGAGCATTGTTAACATTTCTTTTGTTAACATTTCTTTTTGTTTACAATTTTACGGTATAAGTGCATAGTGTTGACTGCGCAAGCGCAGTACACACAAAAACCAACGGAAACTCGATGGAAATTTGTTTGTCAGTCAAGATAAAACGCAAGTATAGAAAATATTTGAAGGATAATAAACAAAATATTAAACCTCCTTTTGGCTACAAATATATTCACTGATAATTGTCCTTAGACATTATCTGTTCCTTGAAGCTCACAGTTTTCGCAATGGAAGATTTAAAATATTATCACAGACTTCCGTCTATTCCACCATACCTGGAGTTTCGGTATTCTGCGGGTTTTCGAGCGTAATTGTATGGGCGGGGAAAACGCTACGAAAACGATGGTATGGATGAGAAGCTTTTGATGCGTTTTCGATGAAACGGAGTGTTTCGAAAACTGAGCGTTTATGAAAACGGATACGTGTGGACGGGCCAAAGTCAACCTCGTCCCCAGAGCCCACGATTATTTTGGATGCTTCAAAAGGATCGCGGGCTCGCGGGACGAGATTGGGCCTAAGTCTGACAGGGCCTAAGTATTTTATGTGATGTTTATTTTAATAATAACACAGAAACTTGTTTAACCCTATTCTGCCTGGGCTTTTTTTTCGTTCCTGAGCCTGGGGGGGGGGGGGGGGGGCAGATAGTGCCCCCCCTATGTATCTCGAAAAGTATTGACGCTATGAAAATGAAACTTACATGGTGTGTAAAGCATCCGAAAATCTTTAATTTAGTGGCAGTCACGTGTCAATTATGACGTCATACACGCCATAATGACGTCATACGTTAAAAAATCCGCCATCTTGGATCCTAAATCTTGGATTTCTAAATTGTTCAGAAATGTCAGAAAATCTCCAAATTTGCTTTGAAAAAATCAAGAAAAATATAAAGATGCTAAAACGGCAAAGATTTTGGAAGGGTTTCATCGCAAAAAGTAAAACTTTTTATGAAAACTGAAAATTAAGCTAAAAAATCAACAAATTTGGGTAAAACGATCTGTATCTCGAAAAGTTTTTGTGCTATAAAAAATGAAACTTATGTGGTGAATAAAGCATTCAAACATGTTTATTTTAGTGGCAATTACGAATCAATTATGATATCATATCACGCTGAAATAACGTCATACTTTAAACCTGTCCGCCATCTTGGATCCGCCATCTTGGATTTTTAAATTGTTCAGAAATGTCAGAAAATCACCAAATTTGATTGAAAAAATCGAAAACAATATAAGGATGCAAAAATTGCAAATATTTTGGAAGAAACTTTCGTAAAAAGCGAAAATCTCATGAAAACGGAAATTTAAACTGAAAATACCAAATTTGGCTAAAACGGCCTGTCAAAACTTGGTTACCATGGAAACAGCAAGTTACGTGATCAAAAAATTGGCACACCAAAATGTTGCCAGATAATGTTTAGGAAAAGTCATAAAGTTTGGCTTTGATTGCTTGAATTATCTTTAAGTACGATAAATTTGAAGTCTGCGCGGGCACTTTCTGCCCCCCCCCCAGGTAGAATAGGGTTAAAATGTTAAAATTTTAAGATTTCGACGAAAAGAAGGGCGCGATGGCGAGTTTAACGAGAAAAAATAGGCGGGAAGGCGGCATCTGGGAACCCCATTGTGGACCCTCCCACCAATGTGGCCCGGGCTCGAATCCCGGACCTAGCGTCATATGTGCATGGGTTGAGTTTGTTGTTGGTTCTCGTCCTTGCTACGAGGGTTTTTCTCCGGGTTCTCCGGTTTTCCCACCTCCTCAAAAACCATCACTCGATCTTGGATCTGAGAGCCACAGGTTTGTCAGTCGCAAAGTGTTAATAAACTTGCCACAAGTCGACTTCTTTGACTGGCAAAACACAAAAGTGTTACCCTCGTTAAACAAACAGTCGATTTATTTCGATTTAATCTGCTCAAATAACGCTGAATGCTGATTGGATAGGATTGATGTTGTCCTCAGGGAACGGCCGGGGTTGAGGGGCGGGAGATTTGGAGGGGAGAGTGGTATACAAGTATACCTTACAATTTGATATATATTGTGTTGTTATCTCCAAAATTGAATTTACTAAAGACCCATACTTCAGCCGATAAGACATCCTGAAGACGGACGCAAATCTGGCTAATCCAAACTTAAATTGGTCAAATATAAAAACAAAGTATTTTTATCTTTCAGACAAGTGACCTGGTGTTCCTTTTTTAAAATGAAAACCGAGAGAATCATAAATAACTTCAACGACTAAAGTTTGGATTTAAGTAAAAATGCAGATGATAACAAGTAAAATGCAGCACATACAATATGATTTTCATGTCCACGTAGTTGATTATTTATCAAGGCATGAAATCAGGAGCGATGATCAATCAAGTTCAACTCCAAAATGTCGGCGACAAAAGTGTTAAGACATTTTAATTTTGAGTGTTCTTTCTTTTACATACATTAGTATATTTTGGGTAAATATTGAAAACATAACATATTAATCCTTGATCTTTTTAGGCAACATACGAGCGCATGTTTGCAACATAAACGGCAAAATATTAGTTTCGAGTCAGTCTCGGCAATCTTCTAGATTGTTAGTAATAATATGAATCTGCGAGAGAGAAAATATTCGGTCAACTTTGAAATCCTGTTCTACTCACAGAAAAAAAATTCATTTGTTGTATATATTTTCATATTTCTTAGGTTTGGGCGTCCCATGCAAGTCTCCATGTATTTTGCTTTCAACCAGAACACATATCATAGCTTTGGATTACAACAATGTCACAGCTTACCGAATCGTATCGAGTCTATCAGGTGCTGTCGCCATAGACTTTCATTTCAGCCTGGGCTACATATTTTGGAGCGACGTAACAGAAAAAAACATCAAGCGATCTAACATCAACGGGACAAACATAGCAGTCATCCACAATAATACAGGAGTTTGTGACGGACTGGCAGTGGAGTGGAACACATCCCGATTATACTGGACTGATACAACAAATAATACGATATCCGTATCAGACTTAGATGGCAATAACACACGTATTGTAGTTTCTTCAGAGCTTGACGAGCCAAGGGGAATTGTTCTCGATCCAGATGACGGTAAGTCCATTAGTAATACCTAATTCCTACAGTCCTCATCCATGCCATTTAATACATCATAGAGTGATTCTACAGTCAAAGGTCTTCTCCCTTCCCGATTCACGCAATATCTTCCTCTTGATATATATTCTAGACGCATTTCGTGTATGAGCGAAGGTACAATTTGAGCATCGTTTTGACCAAAAAAACAGCAACAGTTCCGTGATAGTGGCCCTTTAAGGACTGAGATAATACTACCGTAAAATTCTTGTAACAACCCCCCCCCCCCCCCTCCCCACCGAACATAAGCCCCCAAATCTCACCTTCCAATAATAAGTCTTCCCCAGACTAGCCTCCTATTGTAGAGCTTGTAAACAATAAATGGCAAATAAATGGTAAATAAATGATTGCAATTGATTGATTTATTGATTGATTGATTGATTGATTGATTGATTGATTGATGGGATATTTTTCTCAATAGATCAATGTTTTGGACAGATTGGGGACAAACTCCAAAAATTGAAAATCAACTTTAAATGGGACCCAGCGTATTACCATAGTAACGTCCTATCTTCAATGGCCAAACGGTATTGACCTTGACAGACGAAAAAGACTTGTCTTTTGGGTTGATGCAGGGATGGATACAGTAGAGTACGTCAATTACCATGGCAACAACAGAAAGTTACTCTTTCAACAGCGTGGCATCCACTTTTTTGGAGTAACTTTCTCCTCTTCATTTCTATTTGTCTCTGAATGGGCTACTAATGGGATTTACAAGTTGAACGCCACCAATGGAAAAGTTGTGAATGGCGTTGTCTTCAGAAACACCGTCAAAGTAATGGGCTTGTCGCTTATGACAGTTTCCGGCAGTCACCAGGTTTGCACTAAAGAAATATTTAAGCTATAGTTTTATATTCCAAGCTAAGTAGTAGTAGTAGTAGTAGTAGTAGTAGCAGCAGCAGCAGCAGTAGTACATACATACATACATATTTTGTTTTTAAGTCCCTAAAAGGGCTTTTCAGCTACAAAGTAAATAAAAAGGTGAATAAATAGAATAAATACAAATAAATAAATAGGATATTCAATAAAAGTTAATATCAACACTAACAAAATGGCCAAATTCTAAAATCTAAATTGGTTGATTGATTATTTGTGCTTTAAAATGTTTTTAACAGAATTTACAAAGATTATTCCAAAGTTTAGCTCCACGGTATGCAAATGACCGCTGCATGACCGGTGGTTGGTCGGCATCTCAGAGTGTTCAGATGGTTGTTTTGTCTAGTATTGCTAGTACTAATTTGGGAGCGAAGAGTAAACTTATCATCAGCCAGGTAGTCAGGGACAAGATTATGAATACATTTAAAAACCATTACAGCATCATTCCGATAGAGTCTATCGCTAACAGCCAGCCAGATCTGATACCTTGTGAATATTATCGAACTTTCGGAGTCCCAAAACAATACAAGCAGCAAAATTATATCTATCGAATAGATGCTTAATTTTGTTTATTTGTATCAGTTTTTGAAGGCAGTTAGAAACAGTTTTGGAAATAGTAGTAGAAGCAGCAGCAGCAGTAGTAGTAGTAGCAGCAGCAGCTGCAGTAGTAGTAGTAGTAGTAGTAGCAGCAGCAGCAGCAGCAGTAGTAGTAGTAGTAGTAGTAGCAGCAGCAGCAGCAGTAGTAGTAGTAGTAGTAGCAGCAGCAGCAGCAGCAGCAGTAGCTAGCAGTAGTAGTAGTAGTAGTAGTAGTAGTAGCCTAAGAAAACAGACGTCGTTTCGCGTCGCAACCACTGGGAGTACCGCGAAACAGACGTCTGAGAAATGAGCGCCAAAATTCCGTACATGTGACGTAACCACTACCCAGATCTGGGTAGTGCTTCTGATTGGTTGAAAAAGAAATTCCCTCGCGGCACGCGTGGATCCCGCGCGTATGTTGTTTTCAAGATGGCGGGAAGGGAGCGAAGATTGGCAGTTGCCTTGCAAGAAGTCGTTCTTAGCTTGTGCAAAATGGGCTTCGTGTAGGAAAATATTAGGTAATACCCCCCTCCTAAAGGAGTGGATTTAGTTATTGCCCCCCCCCCTCTAATCAGTCAGAAATTATGTATGCCCCCCCCCCCCCCTCACAGTATACACACACCTTTATACAAGTACCCTGCATTTTCTATACACGCACCTGTGGATTAAAATCTTATAACAGAAAGAAGAGCTCCTACTACATGTTTAATTGTTGGACATCCGCGTCTGGAACAAACATCACCTCCGTGGCAATGTACAACAGAGCCAAAAAAACATTTGGTCGCCCACCTTATAAATAGGTATGGATTCGCCAATGTAATATGTACTTGAAATAAAATGTTAAGCTCCCCCCCCCCCCCCCCCCCACCTCCGCCCTCTCTTGAGTGACTTATTTTACCTGAGCCCCCCTATCCTTGCTTTGATTTCGCTTTATGCCCCCCGCCCCCTCTCTGTTTTTTCTGTAGTGGTTACGTCACATGTACGGAATTTTGGCGCTCAATTTCTCAGACGTCCGTTTCGCGGTGCTCCCAGTGGTTGCGACGTGAAACGACGTCTGTTTTCTCAGGCTATAGTAGTAGTAGCAGCAGCAGCAGTAGCAGCAGCAGTAGTAGAATTAGTAGTAGTAGCAGTAGCAGCAGCAGCAAAGTAGTTGTAGTAGCAGTAGCAGTAGTAGTAGTAGTAGTAGCAGCAGCAGTAGTAGTAGTAGTAGTAGTAGTAGTAGTAGTAGTAGTAGTAGTAGTGGTAGTAGCAGTAGTAGCAGCAGTAGTAGCAGCAGTAGTAGCAGCAGAAGCAGCAGCAGTAGTAGTAGTAGTAGCATAGCAAAGTAGTTTGTAGTAGCAGTATAGTAGTAGTAATAATAATAATAATACCTAAGTTTTTAAATGCTCAATGCACCATACAGCAATAAATGATATGAAAAAAATAAAACTGGCTGACTTATTTACAACAATAAAACTAAAATGGTATCTAGTATTATTAAATACTCAATCACTGTTATTGCATTTCTGGCCTTCTGATTGGCTCCTTGCGCCCATGTTATCAGCTCATAAACACGGATTCTGCCAAATATGGTAGCTCATAACAGGGTAGTTCGTTCGTCGAGAGAGTGAAATTTGAAAAAGATGGCTAAAATCATTACGTAAAAAACTTTGGCCCTTCTAAATCAAACAAAAGTCAAGTAATGCACGAAGTTTGGAACGAATTATTTAATGTGAAATGCCTGTAAATGTACCACAAATGCGAACTGAACGAGCACTAAGTAAAGGCAGCCTGAAACAATTAATTTAAGCTTACGGGAAGATCCGCCGAAAACCGGCACAATTAAGCTTAATTCTTCAAAACAATGAAAACCGAACTTTCACCGCGCCAGACATTTTGCCGCGGTTTTCAAAATCATGCTTCATTTAGATCGAACTGAAAAATGACTCAGTCGATTTATAAATTTTTACAAAGTATAATACCGAAGGTTAACCTAAAGTTAGTGAAGTATTTAATAAAACAATTATTCCATTCGCCCTTGTTGGATATGAAATGATTATAACCAATGAGGCGCGCTTCGCGCCGAATGTTATCATCTCATATCCAACGCGGGCTCATGGAATAATCGTTAATTAGTATTAGGAGCAGTAGCAGCAGTAGTAGTAGAAGTAGTTGTAGTAGATCGACATAGCTCAACCGAGGTTTAATTACTATTGCATTGTAGTGATCACGTGTCCAGCGTTGCCGGCACCGTCCAATGGAATAAGACTTGGATGTCCAGGAAATACTATAAACTAAATTCGATTTGAGACGACATTAAACTTACGCATTAAGTTGCCAAGGTGCTTAGATTCCGGGCAGTCCCTCTTTCCCGCCTAATTTTATCTCTTCAGCTCGCTCTTTTTTACTAGGAGAAAGAGGGGCTTCTTGTATTCTACTTGTCAGACGGTTACAGTATGGCTTCCAAATGATTAAGAATGTAAATTAGTCTATACATGATTCTCTTTCATTTTAATAGATTTTTAATAGATGATCGTAATAAAAAAACAAAGAAATAATATCTAGCCAATCAAAAATGCTCAAATAGCGCATGCAATGAACGCAATAATAAATCGTAATAAATCCCTGAAACCTGTGCTAAGGCAGCGTTGGAAAAGTTGCTAGCCCAATTTTCCCGTGCTTGCCGCCTGCAAGGTTTTTCTTGGAGCTGTGATTGGTTCTTTGCGGTATTTATATTTGGGCGCGTTGTGTTTGGCTCGATGTGCCGATTGATTATTTTGGTTTTGATTTGACGAAAGTTATTCTTAAACCGCTCTGGTTTGGGAAACGACTAAAAATAGAGCTTTTAAAATTTGTTTTCGTTTTTCAGTTGTAACATGTCCAGCGCTTCCATCACCGTCCAATAGCGTGCGAGATGGCTGCACAGGGAATAGAACAGAGTATCCATACAATACAGTCTGTCAGTTTTCGTGTATTGACGGCTACAAAGCCAGTGGTTCGGGCGAACGAAGATGTCAAGGTGATGGACTTTGGAATGGAGGAGATTTTTCTTGCGAAAGTACGTACAAGGAAAACTCATGGCAAAAATTATACGTTGAGTTGTTTTAATGTTTTTTATCGTGCAAGGTTGTAGAGGAATAGGGGAATGAGGAATAGGGGAATAAATCAACAGCCGTAGTTTTTGCTTTGAAATGTTTTGTATTTAGTTTTCGAGAACCATGGCATTGCTATCGCGAGGTAGAGCTGTTCGTAGAGTTCGAGTCTACCTGAAATTATATAACACCGAGATAGGTAACCGCAAGAAAACCCGATGTGGTGTGCTCGCTGGATTTATTGAAATACCTGAAGCAATACACATTCAGGAGAAAACTAATCCTTATGGTAGACGAAAGAAACCAAAACAAGATAAAACAGGAAAAACGTATATACAATTAAAAGCTGTAACGAGAGTTCAAAATTCTGCTAAAACTAGCAATTATTAAAACGTTAATATTAACATTATTGTTATAGTAGAATTAGTAGTAGTAGCAGTAGCAGCAGCAGCAGCAAAGTAGTTGTAGTAGCAGTAGCAGTAGTAGTAGTAGTAGTAGTAGTAGTGTAGTAGTAGTAGTAGTAGTAGTCAGTAGTAGCAGCAGTAGTAGCAGCAGAAGCAGCAGCAGTAGTAGTAGTAGTAGTAGTAGCAGCAGCAGAAAAGTAGTTGTAGTAGCAGTATAGTAGTAGTAATAATAATAATAATAATACCTAAGTTTTTAAGAACGGCGGTCAGGGAAAACCACGCAAAATCGGGATTTTGTGGCAGAAGTTGAAAAATCGATTTCCTTCATTTTTTGCTCATAAATACCCATTAGGTAGGAAAGATACCCGATGTAGTTTGTTTCCGCCAGAAGCCGTTTTCTTGTAAGAAAAATAAGAAAATCGGTTTTCGTTTTCCGACACTCAAAATGCTCAAAGTTGAACCCTGAAATTCGCTACTATAAACTATCCTCGCTTTCGCAAACCAAACCATACAGGAGCTTTGGACACTTTCTAACGACAGAAAAACTATTTTTCATCCACTGGATGACAATTTTTACGGCTGTAGCAAAATGTACCATAATGAAACAATTCAAAATAAGGGAGAGGTATTCACGATAACAGAAACTCTTATTAGGTAGACATTTTCTATGGCATAATTCATCATGTGGTATAACTCCAAATGTTCTCAATCCTCGCTTAATCGCACATTTAAACATTAATCTAAAACATACCTGAGAATTGGCTTGGGTTCTTTAAGGCATTCTGTTGGAGACAGTATATAAGTCAGCCAATATTTCGATGTACCACCAAATTAACGTGTTGACGGGTCCACATTCTTTCGTTCCGAAACAAAGCGAAGCAGCTATTTAAAGCCAAATATTCTCTCGTTTCTCCCTTCTTGGTGATTGTCTTTTATAATAGTCCTTTTCTCGCCAAAAAACTGAGAGCCAGGAGTCCACAGAATCGATTTTTGTAGCTTCTCCGAAACGCATAACTCTCGCTTTGATATATTTCGTGATTAACGTGACATCCAAATATGCAAATGTGGTAGATTGAGTCTGCGCAGTCGACTTCTTTAGTCACGGAGTCTGGGTAACGCAATATAATTCTTTCCAGATAATTTGCATATTTCACTGCAATTCAGTTCGGAGGGGCTACAAAAATCGATTCTGTGGACTCCTGGCTCTCAGTTTTTTGGCGAGAAAAGGACTATTATAAAAGACAATCACGCACCAAGAAAAGAGAAACAAGAGAATATTTGGCTTTAAATAGCTGCTTCGCTTTGTTTCGGAACGAAAGAATGTGGACCCGTCAACACGTTAATTTGGTGGTACATCGAAATATTGGCTGACTTATATACTGTCTCCAAGAGAATGCCTTAAAGAACCCAAGCCAATTCTCAGGTATGTTTTAGATTAATTTTTAAATGTGCGATTAAGCGAGGATTAAGAAAATTTGGAGTTATACCACATGATGAATTATGCCATAGAAAATGTCTACCTAATAAGAGTTTCTGTTATCGTGAATACCTCTCCCTTATTTTGGAATTGCTTCATTATGGTACATTTTACTACAGCCATAAAAATTGTCATCCAGTGGATGAAAAATAGTTTTTTCTGTCGTTAGAAAGTGTCCAAAGCTCTCTGTATGGTTTGGTTTGCGAACGCGAGGATAGTTTATAGTAGCGAATTTCAGGGTTCAACTTTGAGCATTTTGAGTGTCGGAAAACGAAAACCGATTTTCTTATTTTTCTTACAAGAAAACGGCTTCTGGCGGAAACAAACTACATCAGGTATCTTTCCTACCTAATGGGTATTTATGAGCAAAAAATGAAGGAAATCGATTATTCAACTTCTGCCACTCAATGCTTCATTTTCCCTGACCTCGCGTGTTAAATGCTCAATGCACCTTACAGCAATAAATGATATGAAAAAATAAAACTGGCTGACTTATTTACAACAATAATAATAAAATGGTATCTAGTATTAGTATTAGGAGCAGTAGCAGCAGTAGTAGTAGTAGTAGTTGTAGTAGATCGACATATCTCAACCGAGGTTTAATTACTATTGCATTGTAGTGATCACGTGTCCAGCGTTGCCGGCACCGTCCAATGGAATAAGACTTGGATGTCCAGGAAATACAACAATGTATTATGATACAGTCTGTCAGTTCTCGTGCAAGAATGGTTATATAGGCTCTGGTTCTCAACTAAGAAGATGCCAGCAAAATGGAACTTGGAGTGGACAAGATTTTCGTTGTCAAAGTACGTAGTATGACAAAGCTTGGAAAAATATTTCATTGAATGTCTCATTCTAAGAGTCCTGTCAAATATTACGCATTAAGTTGCCAAGGTTGCTTAGATTCCGGGCAGTCCCTCTTTCCCGCCTAATTTTATCTTTTCAGCTCGCTCGTTTTACTAGGAGAAAGAGGGGCTTCTTGTATTCTACTTGTCAGACGGTTTCAGTATGGCTTCTAAATTATTAAGAATGTAAATTAGTCTATACATTATTCTCTTTCATTTTAATAGATTTTAATAGATGATCGTAATAAAAAAACAAAGAAATAATATCTAGCCAATCAAAAATGCTCAAATAGCGCATGCAATGAACCAATAATAAATCGTAATAAATCCCTGAAACCTGTGCTAAGGCAGCGTTGGAAAAGTTGCTAGCCCAATTTTCCCGTGCTTGCCGCCTGCAATGTTTTTCTTGGAGCTGTGATTGGTTCTTTGCGGTATTTATATTTGGGCGCGTTGTGTTTTGGCTCGATGTGCCCATTGATTATTTTGGTTTTGATTTGACGACAGTTATTCTTAAACCGCTCTGGTTTGGGAAACGACTAAAAATAGAGCTTTTAAAATTTGTTTTCGTTTTTCAGTTGTAACATGCCCAGCGCTTCCATCACCGTCCAATAGCGTGCGAGATGGCTGCACAGGGAATAGAACAGAGTATCCATACAATACAGTCTGTCAGTTTTCGTGTATTGACGGCTACAAAGCCAGTGGTTCGGGCGAACGAAGATGTCAAGGTGATGGACTTTGGAATGGAGGAGATTTTTCTTGCGAAAGTACGTACAAGGAAACTCATGGCAAAAATTATACGTTGAGTTGTTTTAATGTTTTTATCGTGCAAGGTTGTAGAGGAATAGGGGAATGAGGAATAGGGGAATAAATCAACAGCCGTAGTTTTGCTTTGAAATGTTTTGTATTTAGTTTTCGAGAACCATGGCATTGCTATCGCGAGGTAGAGCTGTTCGTAGAGTTCGAGTCTACCTGAAATTATATAACACCGAGATAGGTAACCGCAAGAAAACCCGATGTGGTGTGCTCGCTGGATTTATTGAAATACCTGAAGCAATACACATTCAGGAGAAAACTAATCCTTATGGTAGACGAAAGAAACCAAAACAAGATAAAACAGGAAAAACGTATATACAATTAAAAGCTGTAAACGAGAGTTCAAAATTCTGCTAAAACTAGCAATTATTAAAACGTTAATATTAACATTATTGTTATAGTAGAATTAGTAGTAGTAGCAGTAGCAGCAGCCAGCAGCAAAGTAGTTGTAGTAGCAGTAGTAGTAGTAGTAGTAGTAGTAGTAGTAGTAGTAGTAGTAGTAGTAGTAGTAGCAGTAGTAGCAGCAGTAGTAGCAGCAGAAGCAGCAGCAGTAGTAGTAGTAGCAGTAGTAGTAGTAGTAGCAGCAGAAAAGTAGTTGTAGTAGCAGTATAGTAGTAGTAATAATAATAATACCTAAGTTTTTAAGAACGGCGGTCAGGGAAAACCACGCAAAATCGGGATTTTGTGGCAGAAGTTGAAAAATCGATTTCCTTCATTTTTTGCTCATAAATACCCATTAGGTAGGAAAGATACCTGATGTAGTTTGTTTCCGCCAGAAGCCGTTTTCTTGTAAGAAAAATAAGAAAATCGGTTTTCGTTTTCCGACACTCAAAATGCTCAAAGTTGAACCCTGAAATTCGCTACTATAAACTATCCTCGCTTTCGCAAACCAAACCATACAGGGAGCTTTGGACACTTTCTAACGACAGAAAAACTATTTTTCATCCACTGGATGACAATTTTTACGGCTGTAGCAAAATGTACCATAATGAAACAATTCAAAAATAAGGGAGAGGTATTCACGATAACAGAAACTCTTATTAGGTAGACATTTTCTATGGCATAATTCATCATGTGGTATAACTCCAAATTTTCTCAATCCTCGCTTAATCGCACATTTAAAAATTAATCTAAAACATACCTGAGAATTGGCTTGGGTTCTTTAAGGCATTCTCTTGGAGACAGTATATAAGTCAGCCAATATTTCGATGTACCACCAAATTAACGTGTTGACGGGTCCACATTCTTTCGTTCCGAAACAAAGCGAAGCAGCTATTTAAAGCCAAATATTCTCTCGTTTCTCCCTTCTTGGTGATTGTCTTTTATAATAGTCCTTTTCTCGCCAAAAAAACTGAGAGCCAGGAGTCCACAGAATCGATTTTTGTAGCTTCTCCGAAACGCATAACTCTCGCTTTGATATATTTCGTGATTAACGTGACAACCAAATATGCAAATGTGGTAGATTGAGTCTGCGCAGTCGACTTCTTTAGTCACGGAGTCTGGGTAACGCAATATAATTCTTTCCAGATAATTTGCATATTTCACTGCAATTCAGTTCGGAGGGGCTACAAAAATCGATTCTGTGGACTCCTGGCTCTCAGTTTTTTGGCGAGAAAAGGACTATTAAAAAAGACAATCACGCACCAAGAAAGGAGAAACAAGAGAATATTTGGCTTTAAATAGCTGCTTCGCTTTGTTTCGGAACGAAAGAATGTGGACCCGTCAACACGTTAATTTGGTGGTACATCGAAATATTGGCTGACTTATATACTGTCTCCAAGAGAATGCCTTAAAGAACCCAAGCCAATTCTCAGGTATGTTTTAGATTAATTTTTAAATGTGCGATTAAGCGAGGATTGAGAAAATTTGGAGTTATACCACATGATGAATTATGCCATAGAAAATGTCTACCTAATAAGAGTTTCTGTTATCGTGAATACCTCTTCCTTATTTTGGAATTGCTTCATTATGGTACATTTTGCTACAGCCATAAAAATTGTCATCCAGTGGATGAAAAATAGTTTTTTCTGTCGTTAGAAAGTGTCCAAAGCTCTCTGTATGGTTTGGTTTGCGAACGCGAGGATAGTTTATAGTAGCGAATTTCAGGGTTCAACTTTGAGCATTTTGAGTGTCGGAAAACGAAAACCGATTTTCTTATTTTTCTTACAAGAAAACGGCTTCTGGCGGAAACAAACTACATCAGGTATCTTTCCTACCTAATGGGTATTTATGAGCAAAAAATGAAGGAAATCGATTATTCAACTTCTGCCACTCAATGCTTCATTTTCCCTGACCTCGCGTGTTAAATGCTCAATGCACCTTACAGCAATAAATGATATGAAAAAATAAAACTGGCTGACTTATTTACAACAATAATAATAAAATGGTATCTAGTATTAGTATTAGGAGCAGTAGCAGCAGTAGTAGTAGTAGTAGTTGTAGTAGATCGACATATCTCAACCGAGGTTTAATTACTATTGCATTGTAGTGATCACGTGTCCAGCGTTGCCGGCACCGTCCAATGGAATAAGACTTGGATGTCCAGGAAATACAACAATGTATTATGATACAGTCTGTCAGTTCTCGTGCAAGAATGGTTATATAGGCTCTGGTTCTCAACTAAGAAGATGCCAGCAAAATGGAACTTGGAGTGGACAAGATTTTCGTTGTCAAAGTACGTAGTATGACAAAGCTTGGAAAAATATTTCATTGAATGTCTCATTCTAAGAGTCCTGTCAAATATTACGCATTAAGTTGCCAAGGTTGCTTAGATTCCGGGCAGTCCCTCTTTCCCGCCTAATTTTATCTTTTCAGCTCGCTCGTTTTACTAGGAGAAAGAGGGGCTTCTTGTATTCTACTTGTCAGACGGTTTCAGTATGGCTTCTAAATTATTAAGAATGTAAATTAGTCTATACATTATTCTCTTTCATTTTAATAGATTTTAATAGATGATCGTAATAAAAAAACAAAGAAATCATATCTACCCAATCAAAAATGGTCAAATAGCGCATGCAATGAACCAATAATAAATCGTAATAAATCCTTGTAACCTGTGCTAAGGATGCGCGGGAAAAGTTGCTAGCCCAATTTTCCCGCGCTTGCCGCCTGCAAGGTTTTTCTTGGAGCTGTGATTGGTTCTTTGCGGTATTTATATTTGGGCGCGTTGTGTTTGGCTCGATGTGCCGATTGATTATTTTGGTTTTGATTTGACGACAGTTATTCTTAAACCGCTTTGGTTTGGGAAACGACTAAAAATAGAGCTTTTAAAATTTGTTTTCGTTTTTCAGTTGTAACATGCCCAGCGCTTCCATCACCGTCCAATAGCGTGCGAGATGGCTGCACAGGAAACAGAACAGAGTATCCATACAATACAGTCTGTCAGTTTTCGTGTATTGACGGCTACAAAGCCAGTGGTTCGGGCGAACGAAGATGTCAAGGTGATGGACTTTGGAATGGAGGAGATTTTTCTTGCGAAAGTACGTACAAGGAAACTCATGGCAAAACTTATACGTTGAGTTGTTTTAATGTTTTTATCGTGCAAGGTTGTAGAGGAATAGGGGAATGAGGAATAGGGGAATAAATCAACAGCCGTAGTTTTTGCTTTGAAATGTTTTGTATTTAGTTTTCGAGAACCATGGCATTGCTATCGCGAGGTAGAGCTGTTCGTAGAGTTCGAGTCTACCTGAAATTATATAACACCGAGATAGGTAACCGCAAGAAAACCCGATGTGGTGTGCTCGCTGGATTTATTGAAATACCTGAAGCAATACACATTCAGGAGAAAACTAATCCTTATGGTAGACGAAAGAAACCAAAACAAGATAAAACAGGAAAAACGTATATACAATTAAAAGCTGTAACGAGAGTTCAAAATTCTGCTAAAACTAGCAATTATTAAAACGTTAATATTAACATTATTGTTATAGTAGAATTAGTAGTAGTAGCAGTAGCAGCAGCAGCAGCAAAGTAGTTGTAGTAGCAGTAGCAGTAGTAGTAGTAGTAGTAGTAGTAGCAGTAGTAGCAGCAGTAGTAGCAGCAGAAGCAGCAGCAGTAGTAGTAGTAGTAGTAGTAGTAGTAGTAGTAGCAGCAGAAAAGTAGTTGTAGTAGCAGTATAGTAGTAGTAATAATAATAATACCTAAGTTTTTAAGAACGGCGGTCAGGGAAAACCACGCAAAATCGGGATTTTGTGGCAGAAGTTGAAAAATCGATTTCCTTCATTTTTGGCTCATAAATACCCATTAGGTAGGAAAGATACCTGATGTAGTTTGTTTCCGCCAGAAGCCGTTTTCTTGTAAGAAAAATAAGAAAATCGGTTTTCGTTTTCCGACACTCAAAATGCTCAAAGTTGAACCCGGAAATTCGCTACTATAAACTATCCTCGCTTTCGCAAACCAAACCATACAGGGAGCTTTGGACACTTTCTAACGACAGAAAAACTATTTTTCATCCACTGGATGACAATTTTTACGGCTATAGCAAAATGTACCATAATGAAACAATTCAAAAATAAGGGAGAGGTATTCACGATAACAGAAACTCTTATTAGGTTGACATTTTCTATGGCATAATTCATCAAGTGGTATAACTCCAAATTTTCTCAATCCTCGCTTAATCGCACATTTAAACATTAATCTAAAACATACCTGAGAATTGGCTTGGGTTCTTTAAGGCATTCTCTTGGATACAGTATATAAGTCAGCCAATATTTCGATGTACCACCAAATTAACGTGTTGACGGGTCCACATTCTTTCGTTCCGAAACAAAGCGAAGCAGCTATTTAAAGCCAAATATTCTCTCGTTTCTCGCTTCTTGGTGATTGTCTTTTATAATAGTCCTTTTCTCGCCAAAAAACTGAGAGCCAGGAGTCCACAGAATCGATTTTTGTAGCTTCTCCGAAACGCATAACTCTCGCTTTGATATATTTCGTGATTAACGTGACATCCAAATATGCAAATGTGGTTGATTGAGTCTGCGCAGTCGACTTCTTTAGTCACGGAGTCTGGGTAACGCAATATAATTATTTCCAGATAATTTGCATATTTCACTGCAATTCAGTTCGGAGGGGCTACAAAAATCGATTCTGTGGACTCCTGGCTCTCAGTTTTTTGGCGAGAAAAGGACTATTATAAAAAACAATCACGCACCAAGAAAGGAGAAACAAGAGAATATTTGGCTTTAAATAGCTGCTTCGCTGTGTTTTCGGAACGAAAGAATGTGGACCCGTCAACACGTTAATTTGGTGGTACTTCCAAATATTGGCTGACTTATATACTGTCTCCAAGAGAATGCCTTAAAGAACCCAAGCCAATTCTCAGGTATGTTTTAGATTAATTTTTAAATGTGCGATTAAGCGAGGATTGAGAAATTTGGAGTTATACCACATGATGAATTATGCCATAGAAAATGTCTACCTAATAAGAGTTTCTGTTATCGTGAATACCTCTCCCTTATTTTGGAATTGTTTCATTATGGTACATTTTGCTACAGCCATAAAATTGTCATCCAGTGGATGAAAAATAGTTTTTTTCTGTCGTTAGAAAGTGTCCAAAGCTCTCTGTATGGTTTGGTTTGCGAACGGGAGGATAGTTTATAGTAGCGAATTTCAGGGTTCAACTTTGAGCATTTTGAGTGTCGGAAAACGAAAACCGATTTTCTTATTTTTCTTACAAGAAAACGGCTTCTGGCGGAAACAAACTACATCAGGTATCTTTCCTACCTAATGGGTATTTATGAGCAAAAAATGAAGGAAATCGATTATTCAACTTCTGTCACTCAATGCTTCATTTTCCCTGACCTCGCGTCTTAAATGCTCAATGCACCTTACAGCAATAAATGATATGAAAAAATAAAACTGGCTGACTTATTTACAACAATAATAATAAAATGGTATCTAGTATTAGTATTAGGAGCAGTAGCAGCAGTAGTAGTAGTAGTAGTTGTAGTAGATCGACATAGCTCAACCGAGGTTTAATTACTATTGCATTGTAGTGATCACGTGTCCAGCGTTGCCGGCACCGTCCAATGGAATAAGACTTGGATGTCCAGGAAATACAACAATGTATTATGATACAGTCTGTCAGTTCTCGTGCAAGAATGGTTATATAGGCTCTGGTTCTCAACTAAGAAGATGCCAGCAAAATGGAACTTGGAGTGGACAAGATTTTCGTTGTCAAAGTACGTAGTATGACAAAGCTTGGGAAAATATTTCATTGAATGTCTCATTCTAAGAGTCCTGTCAAATATTACGCATTAAGTTGCCACGGTTGCTTAGATTCCGGGCAGTCCCTGTTTCCCGCCTAATTTTATCTTTTCAGCTCGCTCTTTTTTACTAGGAGAAAGAGGGGCTTCTTGTATTCTACTTGTCAGACGGTTTCAGTATGGCTTCCAAATTATTAAGAATGTAAATTAGTCTATACATGATTCTCTTTCATTTTAATAGATTTTAATAGATGATCGTAATAAAAAAAACAAAGAAATAATATCTAGCCAATCAAAAATGGTCAAATAGCGCATGCAATGAACCAATAATAAATCGTAATAAATCCTTGTAACCTGTGCTAAGGAAGCGCGGGAAAAGTTGCTAGCCCAATTTTCCCGCGCTTGCCGCCTGCAAGGTTTTTCTTGGAGCTGTGATTGGTTCTTTGCGGTATTTATATTTGGGCGCGTTGTGTTTGGCTCGATGTGCCGATTGATTATTTTGGTTTTGATTTGGCGACAGTTATTCTTAAACCGCTTTGGTTTGGGAAACGACTAATAATAGAGCTTTTAAAATTTGTTTTCGTTTTTCAGTTGTAACATGCCCAGCGCTTCCATCACCGTCCAATAGCGTGCGAGATGGCTGCACAGGGAATAGAACAGAGTATCCATACAATACAGTCTGTCAGTTTTCGTGTATTGACGGCTACAAAGCCAGTGGTTCGGGCGAACGAAGATGTCAAGGTGATGGACTTTGGAATGGAGGAGATTTTTCTTGCGAAAGTACGTACAAGGAAACTCATGGCAAAAATTATACGTTGAGTTGTTTTAATGTTTTTATCGTGCAAGGTTGTAGAGGAATAGGGGAATGAGGAATAGGGGAATAAATCAACAGCCGTAGTTTTTGCTTTGAAATGTTTTGTATTTAGTTTTCGAGAACCATGGCATTGCTATCGCGAGGTAGAGCTGTTCGTAGAGTTCGAGTCTACCTGAAATTATATAACACCGAGATAGGTAACCGCAAGAAAACCCGATGTGGTGTGCTCGCTGGATTTATTGAAATACCTGAAGCAATACACATTCAGGAGAAAACTAATCCTTATGGTAGACGAAAGAAACCAAAACAAGATAAAACAGGAAAAACGTATATACAATTAAAAGCTGTAACGAGAGTTCAAAATTCTGCTAAAACTAGCAATTATTAAAACGTTAATATTAACATTATTGTTATAGTAGAATTAGTAGTAGTAGCAGTAGCAGCAGCAGCAGCAAAGTAGTTGTAGTAGCAGTAGCAGTAGTAGTAGTAGTAGTAGTAGTAGTAGCAGTAGTAGCAGCAGTAGTAGCAGCAGAAGCAGCAGCAGTAGTAGTAGTAGTAGTAGTAGTAGTAGTAGCAGCAGAAAAGTAGTTGTAGTAGCAGTATAGTAGTAGTAATAATAATAATACCTAAGTTTTAAAGAACGGCGGTCAGGGAAAACCACGCAAAATCGGGATTTTGTGGCAGAAGTTGAAAAATCGATTTCCTTCATTTTTGGCTCATAAATACCCATTAGGTAGGAAAGATACCTGATGTAGTTTGTTTCCGCCAGAAGCCGTTTTCTTGTAAGAAAAATAAGAAAATCGGTTTTCGTTTTCCGACACTCAAAATGCTCAAAGTTGAACCCTGAAATTCGCTACTATAAACTATCCTCGCTTTCGCAAACCAAACCATACAGGGAGCTTTGGACACTTTCTAACGACAGAAAAAACTATTTTTCATCCACTGGATGACAATTTTTACGGCTGTAGCAAAATGTACCATAATGAAACAATTCAAAAATAAGGGAGAGGTATTCACGATAACAGAAACTCTTATTAGGTTGACATTTTCTATGGCATAATTCATCATGTGGTATAACTCCAAATTTTCTCAATCCTCGCTTAATCGCACATTTAAACATTAATCTAAAACATACCTGAGAATTGGCTTGGGTTCTTTAAGGCATTCTCTTGGATACAGTATATAAGTCAGCCAATATTTCGATGTACCACCAAATTAACGTGTTGACGGGTCCACATTCTTTCGTTCCGAAACAAAGCGAAGCAGCTATTTAAAGCCAAATATTCTCTCGTTTCTCCCTTCTTGGTGATTGTCTTTTATAATAGTCCTTTTCTCGCCAAAAAACTGAGAGCCAGGAGTCCACAGAATCGATTTTTGTAGCTTCTCCGAAACGCATAACTCTCGCTTTGATATATTTCGTGATTAACGTGACATCCAAATATGCAAATGTGGTTGATTGAGTCTGAGTCTTTAGTCACGGAGTCTGGGTAACGCAATATAATTCTTTCCAGATAATTTGCATATTTCACTGCAATTCAGTTCGGAGGGGCTACAAAAATCGATTCTGTAGACTCCTGGCTCTCAGTTTTTTTGGCGAGAAAAGGACTATTATAAAAAACAATCACGCACCAAGAAAGGAGAAACAAGAGAATATTTGGCTTTAAATAGCTGCTTCGCTGTGTTTCGGAACGAAAGAATGTGGACCCGTCAACACGTTAATTTGGTGGTACATCGAAATATTGGCTGACTTATATACTGTCTCCAAGAGAATGCCTTAAAGAACCCAAGCCAATTCTCAGGTATGTTTTAGATTAATTTTTAAATGTGCGATTAAGCGAGGATTGAGAAATTTGGAGTTATACCACATGATGAATTATGCCATAGAAAATGTCTACCTAATAAGAGTTTCTGTTATCGTGAATACCTCTCCCTTATTTTGGAATTGTTTCATTATGGTACATTTTGCTACAGCCATAAAAATTGTCATCCAGTGGATGAAAAATAGTTTTTTCTGTCGTTAGAAAGTGTCCAAAGCTCTCTGTATGGTTTGGTTTGCGAACGGGAGGATAGTTTATAGTAGCGAATTTCAGGGTTCAACTTTGAGCATTTTGAGTGTCGGAAAACGAAAACCGATTTTCTTATTTTTCTTACAAGAAAACGGCTTCTGGCGGAAACAAACTACATCAGGTATCTTTCCTACCTAATGGGTATTTATGAGCAAAAAATGAAGGAAATCGATTATTCAACTTCTGTCACTCAATGCTTCATTTTCCCTGACCTCGCGTCTTAAATGCTCAATGCACCTTACAGCAATAAATGATATGAAAAAATAAAACTGGCTGACTTATTTACAACAATAATAATAAAATGGTATCTAGTATTAGTATTAGGAGCAGTAGCAGCAGTAGTAGTAGTAGTAGTTGTAGTAGATCGACATAGCTCAACCGAGGTTTAATTACTATTGCATTGTAGTGATCACGTGTCCAGCGTTGCCGGCACCGTCCAATGGAATAAGACTTGGATGTCCAGGAAATACAACAATGTATTATGATACAGTCTGTCAGTTCTCGTGCAAGAATGGTTATATAGGCTCTGGTTCTCAACTAAGAAGATGCCAGCAAAATGGAACTTGGAGTGGACAAGATTTTCGTTGTCAAAGTACGTAGTATGACAAAGCTTGGGAAAATATTTCATTGAATGTCTCATTCTAAGAGTCCTGTCAAATATTACGCATTAAGTTGCCACGGTTGCTTAGATTCCGGGCAGTCCCTCTTTCCCGCCTAATTTTATCTTTTCAGCTCGCTCTTTTTTACTAGGAGAAAGAGGGGCTTCTTGTATTCTACTTGTCAGACGGTTTCAGTATGGCTTCCAAATTATTAAGAATGCAAATTAATCTATACATGATTCTCTTTCATTTTAATAGATTTGAATAGATAATCGTAATAAAAAAACAAAGAAATAATATCTAGCCAATCAAAAATGGTCAAATAGCGCATGCAATGAACCAATAATAAATCGTAATAAATCCTTGTAACCTGTGCTAAGGAAGCGCGGGAAAAGTTGCTAGCCCAATTTTCCCGCGCTTGCCGCCTGCAAGGTTTTTCTTGGAGCTGTGATTGGTTCTTTGCGGTATTTATATTTGGGCGCGTTGTGTTTGGCTCGATGTGCCGATTGATTATTTTGGTTTTGATTTGACGACAGTTATTCTTAAACCGCTTTGGTTTGGGAAACGACTAATAATAGAGCTTTTAAAATTTGTTTTCGTTTTTCAGTTGTAACATGCCCAGCGCTTCCATCACCGTCCAATAGCGTGCGAGATGGCTGCACAGGGAATAGAACAGAGTATCCATACAATACAGTCTGTCAGTTTTCGTGTATTGACGGCTACAAAGCCAGTGGTTCGGGCGAACGAAGATGTCAAGGTGATGGACTTTGGAATGGAGGAGATTTTTCTTGCGAAAGTACGTACAAGGAAACTCATGGCAAAACTTATACGTTGAGTTGTTTTAATGTTTTTATCGTGCAAGGTTGTAGAGGAATAGGGGAATGAGGAATAGGGGAATAAATCAACAGCCGTAGTTTTTGCTTTGAAATGTTTTGTATTTAGTTTTCGAGAACCATGGCATTGCTATCGCGAGGTAGAGCTGTTCGTAGAGTTCGAGTCTACCTGAAATTATATAACACCGAGATAGGTAACCGCAAGAAAACCCGATGTGGTGTGCTCGCTGGATTTATTGAAATACCTGAAGCAATACACATTCAGGAGAAAACTAATCCTTATGGTAGACGAAAGAAACCAAAACAAGATAAAACAGGAAAAACGTATATACAATTAAAAGCTGTAACGAGAGTTCAAAATTCTGCTAAAACTAGCAATTATTAAAACGTTAATATTAACATTATTGTTATAGTAGAATTAGTAGTAGTAGCAGTAGCAGCAGCAGCAGCAAAGTAGTTGTAGTAGCAGTAGCAGTAGTAGTAGTAGTAGTAGTAGTAGCAGTAGTAGCAGCAGTAGTAGCAGCAGAAGCAGCAGCAGTAGTAGTAGTAGTAGTAGTAGTAGTAGTAGTAGCAGCAGAAAAGTAGTTGTAGTAGCAGTATAGTAGTAGTAATAATAATAATACCTAAGTTTTTAAGAACGGCGGTCAGGGAAAACCACGCAAAATCGGGATTTTGTGGCAGAAGTTGAAAAATCGATTTCCTTCATTTTTGGCTCATAAATACCCATTAGGTAGGAAAGATACCTGATGTAGTTTGTTTCCGCCAGAAGCCGTTTTCTTGTAAGAAAAATAAGAAAATCGGTTTTCGTTTTCCGACACTCAAAATGCTCAAAGTTGAACCCGGAAATTCGCTACTATAAACTATCCTCGCTTTCGCAAACCAAACCATACAGGGAGCTTTGGACACTTTCTAACGACAGAAAAACTATTTTTCATCCACTGGATGACAATTTTTACGGCTATAGCAAAATGTACCATAATGAAACAATTCAAAAATAAGGGAGAGGTATTCACGATAACAGAAACTCTTATTAGGTTGACATTTTCTATGGCATAATTCATCAAGTGGTATAACTCCAAATTTTCTCAATCCTCGCTTAATCGCACATTTAAACATTAATCTAAAACATACCTGAGAATTGGCTTGGGTTCTTTAAGGCATTCTCTTGGATACAGTATATAAGTCAGCCAATATTTCGATGTACCACCAAATTAACGTGTTGACGGGTCCACATTCTTTCGTTCCGAAACAAAGCGAAGCAGCTATTTAAAGCCAAATATTCTCTCGTTTCTCGCTTCTAGGTGATTGTCTTTTATAATAGTCCTTTTCTCGCCAAAAAACTGAGAGCCAGGAGTCCACAGAATCGATTTTTGTAGCTTCTCCGAAACGCATAACTCTCGCTTTGATATATTTCGTGATTAACGTGACATCCAAATATGCAAATGTGGTTGATTGAGTCTGCGCAGTCGACTTCTTTAGTCACGGAGTCTGGGTAACGCAATATAATTATTTCCAGATAATTTGCATATTTCACTGCAATTCAGTTCGGAGGGGCTACAAAAATCGATTTCTGTGGACTCCTGGCTCTCAGTTTTTTGGCGAGAAAAGGACTATTATAAAAAACAATCACGCACCAAGAAAGGAGAAACAAGAGAATATTTGGCTTTAAATAGCTGCTTCGCTGTGTTTCGGAACGAAAGAATGTGGACCCGTCAACACGTTTAATTTGGTGGTACTTCGAAATATTGGCTGACTTATATACTGTCTCCAAGAGAATGCCTTAAAGAACCCAAGCCAATTCTCAGGTATGTTTTAGATTAATTTTTAAATGTGCGATTAAGCGAGGATTGAGAAAATTTGGAGTTATACCACATGATGAATTATGCCATAGAAAATGTCTACCTAATAAGAGTTTCTGTTATCGTGAATACCTCTCCCTTATTTTGGAATTGTTTCATTATGGTACATTTTGCTACAGCCATAAAAATTGTCATCCAGTGGATGAAAAATAGTTTTTTTCTGTCGTTAGAAAGTGTCCAAAGCTCTCTGTATGGTTTGGTTTGCGAACGGGAGGATAGTTTATAGTAGCGAATTTCAGGGTTCAACTTTGAGCATTTTGAGTGTCGGAAAACGAAAACCGATTTTCTTATTTTTCTTACAAGAAAACGGCTTCTGGCGGAAACAAACTACATCAGGTATCTTTCCTACCTAATGGGTATTTATGAGCAAAAAATGAAGGAAATCGATTATTCAACTTCTGTCACTCAATGCTTCATTTTCCCTGACCTCGCGTCTTAAATGCTCAATGCACCTTACAGCAATAAATGATATGAAAAAATAAAACTGGCTGACTTATTTACAACAATAATAATAAAATGGTATCTAGTATTAGTATTAGGAGGCAGTAGCAGCAGTAGTAGTAGTAGTAGTTGTAGTAGATCGACATAGCTCAACCGAGGTTTAATTACTATTGCATTGTAGTGATCACGTGTCCAGCGTTGCCGGCACCGTCCAATGGAATAAGACTTGGATGTCCAGGAAATACAACAATGTATTATGATACAGTCTGTCAGTTCTCGTGCAAGAATGGTTATATAGGCTCTGGTTCTCAACTAAGAAGATGCCAGCAAAATGGAACTTGGAGTGGACAAGATTTTCGTTGTCAAAGTACGTAGTATGACAAAGCTTGGGAAAATATTTCATTGAATGTCTCATTCTAAGAGTCTTGTCAAATATTACGCATTAAGTTGCCACGGTTGCTTAGATTCCGGGCAGTCCCTCTTTCCCGCCTAATTTTATCTTTTTTCAGCTCGCTCTTTTTACTAGGAGAAAGAGGGGCTTCTTGTATTCTACTTGTCAGACGGTTTCAGTATGGCTTCCAAATTATTAAGAATGCAAATTAATCTATACATGATTCTCTTTCATTTTAATAGATTTGAATAGATAATCGTAATAAAAAAAACAAAGAAATAATATCTAGCCAATCAAAAATGGTCAAATAGCGCATGCAATGAACCAATAATAAATCGTAATAAATCCTTGTAACCTGTGCTAAGGAAGCGCGGGAAAAGTTGCTAGCCCAATTTTCCCGCGCTTGCCGCCTGCAAGGTTTTTCTTGGAGCTGTGATTGGTTCTTTGCGGTATTTATATTTGGGCGCGTTGTGTTTGGCTCGATGTGCCGATTGATTATTTTGGTTTTGATTTGACGACAGTTATTCTTAAACCGCTTTGGTTTGGGAAACGACTAATAATAGAGCTTTTAAAATTTGTTTTCGTTTTTCAGTTGTAAACATGCCCAGCGCTTCCATCACCGTCCAATAGCGTGCGAGATGGCTGCACAGGGAATAGAACAGAGTATCCATACAATACAGTCTGTCAGTTTTCGTGTATTGACGGGCTACAAAGCCAGTGGTTCGGGCGAACGAAGATGTCAAGGTGATGGACTTTGGAATGGAGGAGATTTTTCTTGCGAAAGTACGTACAAGGAAACTCATGGCAAAACTTATACGTTGAGTTGTTTTAATGTTTTTTATCGTGCAAGGTTGTAGAGGAATAGGGGAATGAGGAATAGGGGAATAAATCAACAGCCGTAGTTTTTGCTTTGAAATGTTTTGTATTTAGTTTTCGAGAACCATGGCATTGCTATCGCGAGGTAGAGCTGTTCGTAGAGTTCGAGTCTACCTGAAATTATATAACACCGAGATAGGTAACCGCAAGAAAACCCGATGTGGTGTGCTCGCTGGATTTATTGAAATACCTGAAGCAATACACATTCAGGAGAAAACTAATCCTTATGGTAGACGAAAGAAACCAAAACAAGATAAAACAGGAAAAACGTATATACAATTAAAAGCTGTAACGAGAGTTCAAAATTCTGCTAAAACTAGCAATTATTGAAACGTTAATATTAACATTATTGTTATAGTAGAATTAGTAGTAGTAGCAGTAGCAGCAGCAGCAGCAAAGTAGTTGTAGTAGCAGTACGTAGCAGTAGTAGTAGTAGTAGTAGTAGCAGCAGTAGTAAGCAGCAGTAGTAGCAGCAGAAGCAGCAGCAGTAGTAGTAGTAGTAGTAGTAGTAGTAGTAGTAGCAGCAGCAAAGTAGTTGTAGTAGCAGTATAGTAGTAGTAATAATAATAATACCTAAGTTTTAAGAACGGCGGTCAGGGAAAACCACGCAAAATCGGGATTTTGTGGCAGAAGTTGAAAAATCGATTTCCTTCATTTTTTCTCTCTCTCGCTCATAAAATACCCATTAGGTAGGAAAGATACCTGATGTAGTTTGTTTCCGCCAGAAGCCGTTTCTTTTGTAAGAAAAATAAGAAAATCGGTTTTCGGTTTTCCGACACTCAAAATTTATGCTCAAAGTTGAACCCCGGAAATTCGGCTACTATAAACTATCCTCGGCTTTCGCAAAACAAACCCATTACAGGGAGCTTTGGACCACTTTCTAACGACCAGAAAAACTATTTTTCATCCACTGGGAATGACAATTTTTACGGCTATAGCCCAAAATGTACCATAATGAACAATTCAAAAATAAAGGAGAGAGGTATTCACGATAACAGAAACTCTTATTAATGTTGACATTTTTCCTATGGGCATAATTCACTCAAGTGGTATAACTCCAAATTTTCTCAATCCTCGCTTAATCGCTACATTTACAACATTAATCTAAAACATACCTGAGAATTGGCTTGGGTTCTTTAAGGCATTCTCTTGGATACAGTATATAAGTCAGCCAATATTTCGAATGTACCACCAAATTAAACGGTTGTGACGGGTTCCACATGTACTTTCGTTCCGAAACAAAGCGAAGCAGCTATTTAAAGCCCAATATTCTCTCGTTTTCTCTCTTCATAGTGATTGTCCTTTTCTATAATAGTCCTTTTCTCGCCAAAAAAACTGAGAGCCAGAGTACTACCACAGAATCGATTTTTTGTAGGCTTCTGTTCTCCGAAACGCATAACTCTCGACTTTGGATATATTTTTCGTGATTAACGTGACATCCAAAATATGCAAATGTGGTTGATTGAGTCTGCGCAGTCGTACTTCTTAGTCACGGAGTCTGGGTAAACGCAAATATAATGTCATTTCGCAGATTAATTTGCATATTTCACTGCAATTCAGATTTCGGAAGGGGCATACAAAAAATTCGATTCTGTGGACTCCTGGCTCTTCAGTTTTTTTGGCGAGAAAAGGACCTATTATCAAAAAACAATCACGCACCAAGAAAGGAGAAACAAGAAGAATATTTGGCTTTAAATAGCTGCCCTTTCGCTGTGTTTCGGAAAACGAAAGAATGTGGACGAGCCGTCAAACACGTTAATTTGCGTTGTACTTCCAAATATTGGCTGACTTATATACTGTCTCCAAGAGAATGCCTTAAAGAACCCAAGCCAATTCTCAGGTGATGTTTTTAGCATTAATTTTCAAATGGTGCGATTAAGCGAGGATTGAGAAAATTTCTGGAGTTATACCACATGCATGAATTAATGCCCATAGAAAATGTCTACCTAATAAGAGTTTCTGTTATCAGTGAATACCTCTCCCTTATTGTGGAATTGTTTCCCATTATGGTACATTTTGCTACAGCCAGAAAAATTGTCACTCCAGTGGATGCAAAAATAGTTTTTTTCTGTCGTTAGAAAGTGTCCAAAAGCTCTCTGTATGGTTTGGTTTGCGAACGGGAGGATAGTTTTATAGTAGCGAATGTTCAGGGTTTCAACCTTTTTGAGGCATTTTTGAGTGTCCTGGAAAAACGAAAACCGATTTCTCTTATTTTTCTTACAAGAAAACGGCTTCTGGCGGCGCAAACAAACTACATCCAGGTATCCTATGGGGGTCCTACCTAATGGGTAATTTATGAGCAAAAAATGAAGGAAATCGTATTATTCAACT
>MU825933.1:274760-310878 GCA_029204205.1 Desmophyllum pertusum | reverse complement strand
CCCTTGGCAACATCGTTATAATCGAGGTTTTCCACTGCCTAAGTTGTTCAATTAACAAAAGTTGTTTGATCAACAAAAAAGCGGCAGGTTTCTGTGAAGCCAAGCAGATTAGTACGAACGATAACAAACTTTAAAAAAATTAGGTTATGGTTTTATTTTTTTGAGCCGCTTAACGTATCGAATGTGGTAAATACAGATTTAAGCGTATGTTTACTATGTAAGCTAGCCGGTGGAGGAATCGCGTTATTGGGTAAAGATCATTGGTCTGCGCGTTCTTTTTTTGCAATGTTTATGGACACTGAGCCGATAGGCGAGGTCCCAGTAAACTTGTGACAAAAAAAGTAACAAGACCAATAAGTTCTCCTTTGCAAACCCGACTCGATTCTAATACATGTCATCATAGTTAACAACAAAGGAAATCATGTGAACCGTGTCGGAGGTTTGGAAAACCCCTGGTCTTAATAAGCATAGATTTTTACGATTTTATTTCTCGGGTTTTTAACTCACCTTTAGTTTTTGTGTTTCGATGTTGAGAAAGATATATCTTGCAAACACTCGAAGTACGTAGTGTTTTTCCCCCAGCTCATCGGCCGTTATCCAAAACACCTACGAATTTCGTTCAAAAGTTACTTAAATACCGGAGTAATATACGACCGCTGGTGCCTACGTGCGATCGTGTAAAGTTTTCAACTCCCACATTTCTCGGTGTTTCGGATAATCCTGTGATAAAACACGTCTAGTTCTCTCCGTTTGTTTGTGATTAATATATGCTGCAACTTTTCTCGCAGATAACCGTGGGGGTGAAGCCGTTATCAACCAAGGCTAGTGTCTCAATCATAAGTTTTTATTCATACAATGGCTTTATGTGTTACAATTTTGTGCCCCTGATAGAATTTAAATGGCAAAACCCAATTTCTGCTCCCGGACTAACGCGCGCGCATTGCACGGTTGACTTGACTAAGGACAGTGTCTTTGATAGCTCTGACGATTCTGCATTTGTTCAATTAGTGTGGGCGTTTCGCTCCGTCTTGGGGGGGGGGAGGGGGGGTGTTCCGCGTGAAATACAGTTTTGTTGAATTCCCAGCTCTAATTAGGATCTGTCCGCCAGACGTGGGAGGAAAAATGTTTCTACTAATAGAAAACAGTTTTCTTTTGTTCAATGTTTCATAAAAGGAATCAGAATGGTCCTTTTCATCGTGGTACCAGTTTGCCATATAATAAGGTCTCTTATTATATGGCAAACCAGTTGGCCATATAATAAGGTCTCTGGTCCACGACGAAAAGGGGCATTCTGATTGGTTCCATGAGCGTTCCGAAGTTTGCAATACGGACCGGCTAAGATGGACCGCTCACGAACTCATTTCGCCGAATTCCTTTTATGAAACATTGAACAAAAGAAAACTGTTTTCTATTAAGTAGAAACATTTTTCCTCATGTCTGGCGGACAATTTTGGTTAAACTTTGGTCTGAAAAATGCAAGAAAATGTTTAGCTTTGGCGCGCGCGCGTTAGCCGAGAATGGTTGCATTAATTTATCAGCAATTTTTTTAAAAAAGCCATTATAAAAACTTTATTGAACTAGCTTGTTCGGTCCGTATTGGGAAATATTGGTCGAGTTCTTTTTTTGCAAGTTTATGGACCTCGCCTTCGGCTCGGTCAATAAACTTGCAAAAAAAGAACTCGACCAATATTTTCCCAATACGGACCGAACACTAGTTCAATAACATCTATATATTTGCATTCGTTTTGGTGCGTATTCGCACTCTAAAATGCGATGTCGTAAAATAAGACCCGGGGGGGGGGGGTACTCCCTATTCGGGGAGGCTCCGCCCGAAAGGGGTACCTTTTCAGTCTGGAGGTATATAAAAGGGTAGGGATTTCTCGAGTTGAAGTATAGAATAGGGTAAGGAAAACTGTCACTTAGGTATTGAAAATGCCTAACAGACGCCCATGACGGGGAGAGGTGGCAGCCATGTTTTTGTTAAACATGGCTGCCACCTCTCATGACTCAACCAATTCACGGGAGGAAACTCAAGGCGGAAAGCAATTTAAGGATTGTGGAGTTATATTATTTTGGTGAATACCGTTAAGGTACGGCTCATGAATGTCTAGTTTAAAGCGTTGAAAGCTTATGGCGTCGTAGTACAGGATTTTTTGTCCAGTGGCCAGAAAATATTACTCGATTTTTCTAATGGATTTCGTCTTAAAACCTTTGTTTCCGCATCTGAAACCCCGCGTAAACTCGTTGTGAAAACGTTCTGAATGCGAGGCCTTGGTGGACCTTGGGGAAATATAAAGCTATTGTTTTTACCAACATGTAGCCTGTTCCAGGCGTTCGGATACACGCTTACGCCCTAAGCATGAAAGCGAGGCCTAAGGGCCACAAGATTCCCCGTGAACTTTAAGGTGGCCCGCGGTTAATTATTGGAGTGGAGGCTCCCTTTTTTAAAACTAATTTTCGGCATGAAAGCGTCCAACCGATTTCTGTAATATTTGGTAATCTAAACAAGGAATCTTCAAATTATAGAAGGCTTTTAATTTTAGGGCAATCGGAATAAACAATTGAGATACAAGCGTTATTAAAAGACCTTGTTTTTTAAAAAAACGCGAATATTTTCCATAAAAACGAAGATAGATTTTTTTTTCTAATTACGTTCAATGAGTTCCAAGACTTCAAGGTTTACTGTGAGCAAGTTTTCCACAAAAACGGCAGCACAGAAATTGCTACACAGTTCACTGCTTAATTTTCGCTTCAAAAATGATATGCTTGTGTATTTTCTTCAGCTGTTGCAAGAACGCTAAAATAATTATTATATCGCACCTATCAGTGGAAAGTTTAATGTTATCTAAAACTTTGCTGAATAATCGGAAAAAGATCGGAAACTCGAAGGAAAAGCTATAAGCGAATGAAGAACAAGATGTTTATGTGCGTAATTTGTGAATTTCAAGATATTCAAGTTTGTTCGACTTTTGAAAAAACTACCGATTTGTTTTCGTTTATTTCTAAGTATGATAAAATACAGCATATATACAAACGGCCTAACCTTGTTTCAGGCGTGTAGCGTTGATGAAGCTCGGAGAATTTGGCTCGTCAATTTAGCTACTTCATGCCTTCCAATTTTTCAAATGCTAGGAAAACCCCTCGTGGTTCCGTAAATTAATTCAAACTTGCCGCGTTTTGGAATTTATTTGTCACTTGGGAATTTTACGGATCATCGAAAATTTAAATGATAATGAACGATCAATGACATTCCAAGGAAATTTTCAATGGTCCGTAAAATTCCCAAGTGAAAATCCCACAACGCGGCATATTTGTATAATTTACGGAAGACGAGGGGTTTTCAAAGCATTGGGTAAAAATGGAGGACATGAAGTTGCAAAATTAACCCCGGAAGATATTCCTGGAGCATTTATAGAAAATAAAAGCAAATTTTAGTTGAAATGTAGCACAACTGGATTTTCCTGAATTATTGATGAAAATGCCAATGAAGTCTTCAATAACAACTTCCGGGGTTAATTAGTTTTACAACCTCTAAAATCGCTCCATGTAGTTTCTTTAGCTATGTTTCCACTCTTTTATAGTTCGCGGGAAAATCTTGTGGCCTCGCTTTCATGCTTAGGGCGTAAGCGTGTATAGTGGAGGACTGAGAGACGCGAAAAGTCGCGCGAAGAGAGGGCGCGAAAGAACCTCTCCCCAATCCCCACGCCTATTATTCACTCGCCATTCTTCGCGCTTCGCGCGTCTTTTCGCGTCGGCTCCCCAATCTCGTCCCCAGAGCCAGCGCGTTTCGGTCAGCGGTGACGAACGCCCTTGGTGCTGACCAAAAGGATCGCGGCCTCTGGGAACGAGATTGCGTCGCTCCCCCACTATCCTAGCCTGCGTGGCAGGCGTGGAAAGGGGAGGGAGGGGAGTTCGGCGAGCGCGAAGCGCGAGGAGTCGGAGCGCGAAGCATCCGAACCAGGGCGGGAGAAGGCTGGGCGATGAAACCGGCGGTTCCGCTCTTCACGCAATGTGTGATGCGGGAGAAGGACTGGCAACGAGCGCTCTTTCCGCTTTTCCGGTGCAAATGGCGATGCAAAACTTGTCTTCGAAGAAACCGGAAATCGTGTTTTATTTTCAATTTTACGAGTCTGGAGTTTCGTCTGCCTTCGTATATAATACGCAAGGACAGGAAAAAAATACCTTTAGTCCTCGACTGTAAATATAAATGTAACGCTATGTCCATCATAATTTAATAAAATTGGCGATGAGTAGGGCAGCAGTAGATGCGTGCAGCGCAATTAAAACATGACCAACTAGTCCTTCCGCTGTGTCGTGTAAAAAAGCACCACAAAACACCTCTCCACATTTTTTAATATGTTGAAGGCTGATAAATTTTTGACAACATAACTAAAATTTTTAGCTGGATATATTTGGATATAGTGGAGTTCTATAACTTTAAAGTTGACAATAGCGTCGAGCTCTATGTCGTAAGATCACGCGGCCGGTTTGTTTTGATTCACGCACGATCAAGTTCGCCTTGAAAATAATTAGGCGAATAAAATGTCAATAACAGATCAAACGGTTTCATTTTCATTTCAAAAAGGTGTATATACTCTGGTCAACTCTTGTTAAATTTTGCGTTCAAATCGGTTTTCAGTAGGCAAGCATAAGCCTAGCAGAAGTAAAATAAGTTGGACCACACAGCACGCATACTGACCATACTGGCACAGCACAGCACAGAGCAGCCAGCAACCTCGTTCCCAGGGTCCTCTCTTCTTCCCGCCAAACGCGATGGGCGGGAAGAAGAGAGACCCTGGGAACGAGGTTTGAGCAGCCAGCACAGCACAGCACAGCACTAAAAAAACATGAGGCCTGGCGCACGCTACTGGTGTACACGGCCGTAACACCGTGACACACGCACAAAAAGCCTGCTCGATATTTATGCATTAGCACACGCGCATGTAAAATCCGGCACACTTCAGGCACGGTTTAGGCACAGTTTATGCACACTTTAGACACAGTTTATGCACGCTTTAGGCACAGTTTGTGCCACAATTTTAGGCACAGTTTGTGCACAATTTAGGCGTGCTTTGGCACAGTTTATTATTATAGCCACCACGACGTTTTTACTGGGGCTCAGTCCATCGACCGGCAGTCTGTTACTCGGACATGCAGAAGTGAACGGTTTTTTTAATTATCTCTCTTCTTCTAAAATACCGATTTTAATGTACTTATTATAGCTTATATTCAACTTGATTATTAATAAGTAATTACTGACTCGTCTTCAGCCGTCTCTCAGTTTCTTATCACGAGAAAAGATGCCGTGAGTCGAAAACTTATAGCAATAGCGTCACGACAAAACTTAGCTATTAAATAAAATTCAGTACCTTCGTCAATGAAATGAAGACCACCTTTTGTTGTTGCTACCGGCAGAAGCCACTAAGTTTTGGAATACTGATTCTATCTCTCCCCTATCTTTAATAGCGTAGTAATAATTATTTAAGCTTATGTTTTTTACTTGTACAAACAAGCGGCCGGCATGTGAACGCACCGCGTAGATTTCACGGGAAAAGTTACATGAGTTTCACGTAAACCTGAATGTAGTCCAAACAGACATGTATGTAAATTTGAAATTGAAATTAATTGGGTATAAAAAAAGCAAGGATTTGCAAGATATCGTAAATTTTACAACTGTTTTCAGCTGTCAAATAGAGGAGAGGGCTGAAATTCACGTTACGTGCATGTTTACACAGCTGTGTTGACTTTATTAAAATCTAATTATACAGACTGACCAATTAGAAGTTTTTGTTTCCCACGACTGTAAAAAACAAGTTTACACAGTCTTCTGTTTTAATTTGTTCATCCGGACATATAATAAATTTATTAGAAACCTAAATCATTTCAGATTTTATTTTTTGACTTCAGTTCAAAAGATTAGAACTTACCTTGACTTCCAAATGCGTTATTTCGGTGTGTATTTTTTTGGCTGTCGGAGATGAGTGAGGTGTGAAGATAAGTATAAATGTAAATTTACTTGCTGCCAAATTTATATATCAAGTAACTATCAGGTGGAATTTCAGGCACGTTTTAGGCACATATTACGCACAGTTTATTTACGCTTTAGGCAACAGTTTACGCACAGTTTTGGCACTGTTTACGCACGGTTTATGCACGCTTTAGGCACAGTTTATGCAGGGTGTTAGTAATCCGAGTAACGGCGTAACGAGAATCGGCGCGTAACGACAATTTTTTTCCAATTTTTTTTTTTCAATCATTTTTTTTTTTTAGAATCGGCGTAACGACAATTTTTTTAACAATTTTTTTTTATTTTTTTAAATTTCCAATTATTATAAAAGATTGTACTGAAAGGAATTTTAAGCGTGATGTAGACAAATTGATACTCACGCCAATATTAACGGAAAACCTCGCAAACTATAACTCGCCGGAAATCGCCTCAAATCGGCCTGAGAAGCTGGCAAACTACAAAGAATACAACACAGGCAACAGGGTAAGTCGTTTTTATTCACACAACAATTTGATTTTATATCTTCCTAAAACATAACCGTTTGCGTTCCCATACAAACCCTATAAATCGAGCCGTTGTAACACAATACCGCTTATACCGTGACACTGTGAGTGTTTTACCATTTACCCAAAAAATCCGGAAATTTCGGTTGGAATGTAAATGGTAAGGTTATTTTGGTTTGCCCGACCGGAAAATTTCCGAAATAAACGGAAACGTCTTCAGAGGTACTCCAAAAATTTCCAACCGGAATTTCCGAACGGAAAATGTGTTTACCATTTGCTCTTATCTACCAGTTCGCAGGCCCTGCGCCAGTTTTGATCCGTAAGGCGTGGCCACTCAGCTCGCGTTTTCTGAATGTCAACAACATGGCTTTCTGGCGTGGCTGCATTTATACTGCATTATATGTACTTCGCATGTTCGACATGTACTTCAAAGAAAAGCCAAAATCTGCCTATGTAGTGGAATCGGTTTCCCCCAAATCGATTTCCTGTAGGAATTGCACCTTAAGCTGCCAACTCTTGCGTAAGTACTTCGACAGTATAATTATATTTCTGGTCATTCGAAACTTAGTGGAATCTGAACTCATCAACTAAAGACGGCACCACAACCTCATGAAAACCGACCATCCTATTAAGATCTCTCTTCATGAAAGCTGCAGTTGTTGTGGATCTCTCTGTCGTACTCATAATCGAAAAGTAATTTCCCATCACTCGACCACCATTTTATAAGTTTTGTATTATTTGTGGGGTCCATACCACAAGCGACCACAAGCTATACTTCCTTTGCGACTCCAGTCATTTTACACCTAATATGATTTTTGTTTATTGTTACTTGTAATTTATGGTGAAAGTGAAATAAAGATTGATTGAAGATTGATTTGCGTTGTTTGTAACTTCCTCTACCTCGCTACCTCTGCCACCATCTTGAATCTAGTTACCACACTCTCTCTCTGTCAATTGGAATGAATTGCGCAAATGGTACACGCCAATCTCGAACGGAAATTTCCCATTCGGGAGTTTTGGCTTACCATTTGCACAAACCGTGAACCAACCGGTTTTTCCATGTAAATGGTAAACACTCTGTTTCTCTTTGCGAAGCTTCACCATCCCCCACGCCCCCGGGCAACCCCCCGGGCATTTGAACTTTTGAAGATTGGCTCGTTCAAATTCCTGCCTCCCTAGGGGGGGGCAGGCAGCGCCCTTTGATCTTGCCGCTTTTCCGGCCAATTACATGATCGCACAAGTAAAGAAATCTGTCAATCATTCGAGAAACGTACCTCTACGGGAGTTTGCTGTGGAATTTTCATCCATGGTGTCCCACAATGACCAAAGTTCAGTTAAACAGCGACCGAATCGTTCCCATAGATGTTTGGACGTGGAATCGCCAAAATATTTCTGAACGAACACAAACGCACGTCATGTCAGCCATCGTCCGCCATGTTTATTTTAAACAAACCAGTACTTAGTCTCGCTCGGCCAAATTTCTAAAATGTGCAATCATATATACTAGGTCCCAGGCCTCGCTGCTAGCCCCCCTGGCCCTACCCTAGTGTGCCGGAAAGACTTGACACTAAAATCCGGTTTCAAATTCCCCACCCTACACCTCATAGGCAAGGTTCAAATTCCCCACCCCCGGGGAAGGCCTTGCCGTCCAAATAAACCTTCCACTACTTTCCCTCCCGGGCTCGGAAGGTATTCTCAAATTGCCCGGGGTTGCCCGGGGGGGGGGGATGGTGAAGCTTCGAATTGATCGGCGCATCAGCTCTGGGGACGGCCTGTGGTTATCCTGTGTACGTTGAAAATTAGCCAATTTATCGACAGAAGCTGAGCCTGCGATATTTTTGGCGCTGATCTCCAAGATGGCGGACACAATGAAAACCGGTGAGCACAGTCACTGTGCATTTGTATCCATCCATTGACCAACATTTGCAGAATATCGCGTATTTTTCTATTTTTTTGAAGGTGCCACTGCTGGCGTGAATATCAATTTGTCTACATCACGCTTAAAATTCCTTTTCAGTACAATCTTTTTATAATAATTGGAAAATTTAAAAAAATAAAAAAAATTGTTAAAAAATTGTCGTTACGCCGATGCTAAAAAAAAAAAAAAATGATTGAAAAAAAAAATTGGAAAAAAATTCTCGTTACGCCGATTCTCGTTACGCCGTTACGCCGTTACTCGGATTACTAACACCCGAAACAAGGACTCTTCTGTAAGAAATATTAAGGAGAATAAGAGAGGATTGACGGTTTTCTTTCCCGTAATGAAAAACTCTTAAAACTACATACTGTGTTCTCCTGGTAGAGACCATTATCCGTCCCTGAATGTGTCCAACATTTTGTCTTCAATAGCAGTTTTTTAGACAACATGCCGTTGATAATAAACAAAGTGGGTGTATTCGACTTTTTTTGTGGCATGCAGAACTTAGTGACACGATGCAGCGACCCTCGTTTGTTGATGATTATATTTTAGAGAGTTCTTAATGTTATGGGACAAGTCAATTAACATTATTCACCGAAGTGGAGGTAAATATCCACCACTTTTCACCGACACTGAGGTGAATAATTTGTTTTAGTATATACCAAACCGTGAAATAGCCGGCCCAAAAATTACAGGTTTTTATTTTAGGACGAAAGATTTAAAAATCGAGAAAGCGCGGGAAAAGTCACATGACAAACAATCTGGCAAATCGCCAAAAGAAATTACAAACGTTGGTTTCGTCTGTTGGATGGATTTCTGTGGATTTCAAAGTGAAAGTTGTGGTTTTTGTTCGTTTGTTTTTGACGTACCAAACATGGAAAAACTTGGCCTGGGAAACTTGCCTTAGAGTTGAAATTGGCAGTTGTGAAACGTACTGCTAGAAACTGAGCCTTGAGCAAAGTTCCGCGGACAATTGTGAATTCCAAAGAAGGATTTTCAAATTCACGGTTGTAGCTGCAGCAGTTTAATGGTACTCCTGTTAGTCTCACCAGATACAGCAGCAGCAGTAGAGGTTTGAGAAACCACGACACTTTGGTCATCGGTAACGGCAACCAGAAATACTTTCGAGCATGATGAGACCAACATTAGTTAAGCCGAATACAAAACTGAATCGTTGGCAGGATTGAAATATAATATGCAAGGATTTGTTGGCTTTTGAAAGAGATTTTTGCATTCAGGATCGAGGTAGGAAATATACTTTGAGGTTATTTGGACTGGGTAGCGTTTAGAAATCGCGTCAGACTTAACTGTTCGAAGTTTTTCAAAACTAATATAGTATTGCCATGTACTTACTGTAATTAACTTCAGCAGTAGCGATTCTACGAGTGACACTATTAGAAAAGCTTCTTACGAACACTGCTTTACCCATGTCTTACAACGCAGAGGTACAGCGACCTCGTATATCCGGAGTTTGAGTAGCCAATCACGCAAAAAGCACTATTCACTGGTTTGGTATATACTAATCAGCTTTAGTCTAATTTACTAAGGTGAATATAAAGAATCCGACTAGCTGATTGGTCGAAAAATTCGAGATCTCATGCTATATTCACCGCGCGAGGCGGTGAATATAGGATTTCAAGGCGTGGCTGCCTAAGCTAAGCCACATTTCTTGTGCCGGCAAGTAAAGATGGCGACATCGCTCCACGTTCGGGATATTCAAAGCATTGGGAATTTAGGTAAATGACTACCAAGGATCATCGAAAATTTAAATGATAATGAACGATCAATGACATTCCAAGGAAATTTTCGATGATCCGTAATTCCCAAGTGCAAAATAAATCCCACAACGCGGCAAATTTGAATAATTTACGGAAGACGAGGGTTTTCAAAGCATTGGTAAAATGGAGGACATGAAGTAAGCTAACTGGACGACTCAATTCGCCGAGCTTCGTCTAGGCTACACGCCCAAAACTAGGCGAGGCTGTTTTTATATATGCTGGATTTTATCATACTTAACAATTACGGAAAACAAATCGGTAGTTTTTTCACAAGTCGAACAAACGTGAATATTTTGAAATTCACAAATTACGCACCATAAACATCTTGTTCTTCATTTGCTTATAACTTTTACTGGGAATTTCCGATCTTTTCCGATTATTCAGCAAAGGTTTAGGTGGTATCAAGCTTTCTAACAATAGGTGCGATCTTAGCATTATTGAAGCGTTCTTGCAACAGATGAAGCAAATACACGAGTATATTATTTTGAAGCTAAAATTCAGCAGTGAACTGTGCAGCAATTTCTATGCAGCCGATTTTGTGGAAACTTGCTCACAGTAAACATTGAAGTCTTGGAACTTATTGAACGTAATTAGAAACAAATCTATCTTCGTTTTATGAAAATATTCGCGATTTCGTAAAAAACAAGGTTTTCTAATAGCGCTTGTATCTCTAAATCTTAAATTTCGTTTGCCCTAAAATTAAAAGCCTTCTAAAATTTAAAGATTCCTTATTTTGAATACCAAAAATTAGAGTAATCGGTTGACGCTTTCCTGCCGAAAAGTAGTTTTAAAAGGGAACCTCCGCTCCAATAAATAACCGCGGGCCACCTTAACACAGGTTTTTATTAACTATTTATTACCTGGCAGCTTCGCTGTACTGTTTCCTTCGTCAGAGGATGAGGAACTGGAAAACAGCTTTTTTTCTTTTGACACTAAAGTCTTTGTCTCTTGTTCGCTGTGAGTACACAAACCAAAATGTACTACCATAAAAGCTGACTATAACCCCCCCCCCTCCCCCTCCCTCTATTAAGCCCCCATCTCTAATAAGTCCCCCGTTAATTAGGCCTGAAATTATCATACATACACAGGGCTGCAAATAATTTTTTTTTCTTGAAATGACAGGTGTCCGACTAAAGTCACTAGTTTGGTCGGACAAAACAAAAATGAGGTCGGACATCATATTACAGTACTGCTTATTAATAATAAGCAACCTGCTAATCTAATGCATTGTCAACGCAGAGTAAACTAGTTTGCGTTTAGAACAATTAGTGTTTACATTGGAAGGCAAAAAAAAAATTATCCGGACACTATGTCCGACCACAGTTGAGATTTCATCGGACATTGGCAAAATTTGGTCGGCCATTGTCCGATGACCGACTGTTATTTGCAGCCCTACATACATACATACATAGTTTATTTGATAAAGGCAGGTTAAACAGATACAATTGGCAAGACATAAGTCCTGATGTGGACCTGCACTAATTACAAATAAATTGAATAAACTACAAAATAAATTAAATATAAATAATTAATTAATAATGGTAAAAATAAGAAATAAATCTACATATGTCCGACGGATCAAGGAATAAAAAATATGTGAAGTCCGCGGATTCATAGATATGGTGCAAGAAACCTTTGTGTAACTTAAATAAGCCCCCGGGTATATTGTCTGATACCTGTCGTCCCAATTTTGTTACCACGTGATGTGTTTTGTCCATGAGAGCACGCGGAAATTAATCGGTGGGTTATAACATTAAATATCTTAAGGGCAGCATAATAAATCTTTTGTGATAACTGCTTGACGAAGGAAATGTTTCATATCTTGGATGCAATAAAAACATTTAAACTACCCTAGATATATAACAGCTTTGTGGGTCCTTATGCAAGTGATGGTGAATAGAATGTGGGCTGGCTAAAAATCATATACATATCTACCTTATATGCCTTTAAAAAACAACATAATGTTTCTGACATACATGTAACTATTAGCTTACAGTTGGATTTTTGAATTCCACCATCTACATCTTTCAACTTTCAACTTTCTCTTTCAAGTTGACCTCTAAATCATGAAGTCTTGGTTCTGCAGAGCAAAAAGGATAATCATACTTAGAGAAATATTAAAACCACCTTATATAGCTTTCACTTTAATGGGCCTCAATATAATTGTAATTAAAAACAATTTGTCATAAATTAAAATAAAAGCTTTTGTTTCCGAGGATGTGTTAGATTAAAAGCAATCTACCATAAAAATAGCTTGAATCAATAGTATTATTATATGTATCATACCTTATCAATCACTCCTGATTTTAAAATTTTAATTTATAGCTTTGCTTATAATATATTTAACCTGTTCACTCTGTAACAGGACTTAAGAGCGAACCACGTTACGTACGCGGGAATGAAGTATAGAAAAGGGTAGGGAAAACTGTCATTTAAGTGTTTAAAAGGGCCTTTCAAAATATCTGATTCATCCAATATTTTAAGGGGCTATTCAAGCGAAAAGTTTAGTAAAAGTCGTAAAAGGGATGCACCATTTTCTATTGCAGGTCTATTAAAGGGTTACCTTTTCAGTCAAAAATGGTTTATGAAAGGGTAAGGCTGTGTGGTGCTATGTATGGCTATGTAGGGTTGTGTAGTGCTGTGTATGGCTATGTAGGGTTGTGTAGTGCTGTGTATGGGTATGTAGGGTTGTGTAGTGCTGTGTATGGCTATGTAGGGTTGTGTAGTGCTGTGTATGGCTATGTAGGGTTGTGTGGTGCTATGTATGGGTATGTAGGGTTGTGTAGTGCTGTGTATGGCTATGTAGGGTTGTGTAGTGCTGTGTATGGGTATGTAGGATTGTGTAGTGCTGTGTATGGGTATGTAGGGTTGTGTAGTGCTGTGTATGGCTATGTAGGGTTGTGTAGTGCTGTGTATGGGTATGTAGGGTTGTGTAGTGCTGTGTATGGGTATGTAGGGTTGTGTAGTGCTGTGTATGGGTATGTAGGGTTGTGTAGTGCTGTGTATGGCTATGTAGGGTTGTGTAGTGCTGTGTATGGCTATGTAGGGTTGTGTAATGCTGTGTATGGCTATGTAGGGTTGTGTAGTGCTGTGTATGGCCTATGTAGGGTTGTGTAGTGCTGTGTATGGCTATGTAGGGTTGTGTAGTGCTGTGTATGGCTATGTAGGGTTTGTGTAGTGCTGTGTATGGCTATGTAGGGTTGTGTAGTGCTGTGTATGGCTATGTAGGGTTGTGTGGTGCTATGTATGGGTATGTAGAGTTGTGTAGTGCTGTGTATGGCTATGTAAGGGTTGTGTAAGTGCTGGTGTATGGCTATGTAGGGTTTGTGTACTGCTGTGTATGGGTATGTAGGGTTGTGTAGTGCTGGTGTATGGCTATGTAGGGTTGTGTAGTGCTGTGTATGGCTATGTAGGGATGTGTAGTGCTGGCCTGTGCTAGGGCTATGTAGGGTTGTGTAGTGCTGTGTAATGGCTATGTAGGGTTGTGTAGTGCTGTGTATGGGTATGTAGGGTTGTGTGGTGCTATGTATGAGTATGTAGGGTTGTGTAGTGCTGTGTATGGCTATGTAGGGTTGTGTAGTGCTGTGTATGGCTATGTATGGTTTGTGTAGTGCTGTGTATGGGTATGTAGGGTTGTGTGGTGCTATGTATTGAGTATGTAGGGTTGTGTAGTGACTGTGTATGGGTATGGTAGAGTTTGTGTAGTGCTGTGTATGGGTATGTAGGGCTGTGTAGTGCTGTATATGGCTATGTAGGGTGTGTGGTACTGTTGTATGGCTATGTAGGGTTGTGTAGTGCTGTGTATGGCTATGTAGGGTTGTGTAAGTGCTGTGTATGGGTATGTAGGGTTTTGTGTAGTGCTGTGTATGGGTATGTAGGGCTGTGTAGTGCTGTATATGGCTATGTAAGGGCTGTGTGGTACTGTGTATGGCTATGCAGGGTTGTGTAGTGCTGTGTATGGCTATGTAGGGTTGTGTGGTGCTATGTATGGCTATGTAGGGTTGTGTAAGTGCTGTGTAATGGCTATGTAGGGTTTGTGTAGTGCTATGTATGGCTATGTAGGGTTGTGTAGTGCTGTGTATGGCTATGTAGGGTTGTGTAGTGCTGTGTATGGCTATGTAGGGTTTGTGTAGTGCTGTGTATGGCTATGTAGGGTTGTGTGGTGCTATGTATGGGTATGTAGGGTTGTGTAGTGCTGTGTATGGCTATGTAGGGTTGTGTATGGTGCTGTGTATGGGTATGTAGGGTTGTGTGGTGCTGTGTATGGCTATGATAGGGGTTGTGTAGTGCTGTGATATGGCTATGTAGGGTTGTGTAGTGCTGTGTATGGCTATGTAGGGTTGTGTGGTGCTATGTATGGGTATGTAGGGCTTTGTAGTGCTGTATATGGCTTATGTAGGGCTGTGTGGTACTGTGTATGGCTTATGTAGGGTTGTGTAGTGCTGTGTATGGCTTATGTAGGGTTGTGTAGTGCTGTGTATGGGTATGTAGGGTTGTGTAGTGCTGTGTATGGGTATGTAGGGCTGTGTAGTGCTGTATATGGCTATGTAGGGCTGTGTGGTTAACTGTGTATGGCTATGCAGGGTTGTGTAGTGCTGTGTATGGCTATGTAGGGTTGTGTGGTGCTATGTATGGCTATGTAGGGTTGTGTAGTGCTGTGTATGGCTATGTAGGGTTGTGTAGTGGCTGTGTATGGCTATGTAGGGTTGTGTAGTGCTGTGTATGGGCTATGTAGGGTTGTGTAGTGCTGTGTATGGCTATGTAGGGTTGTGTAGTGCTGTGTATGGGTATGTAGGGTTGTGTGGTGCTGTGTATGGCTATGTAGGGTTGTGTAGTGCTGTGTATGGCTATGTAGGGTTGTGTAGTGCTGTGTAATGGCTATGTAGGGTTGTGTAGTGCTGTGTATGGCTATGTAGGGTTGTGTAGTGCTGTGTATGGCTATGTAGGGTTGTGTAGTGCTGTGTATGGCTATGTAGGGTTGTGTAGTGCTTGTGTATGGCTATGTAAGGTTGTGTAGTGCTGTGTATGGCTATGTAGGGTTGTGTGGTGCTATGTATGGCTATGTAGGGTTGTATAGTGCTGTGTATGGCTATGTAGGGTTGTGTGGTGCTGTGTATGGCTATTGTAGGGTTGTGTAGTGCTGTGTATGGCTATGTAGGGTTGTATGGTGCTATGTATGGCTATGTAGGGTTGTGTAAAGTGCTGTGTATGGCTATGTAGGGTTGTGTAGTGCTGTGTAATGGCTATGTAGGGTTGTGTAGTGCTGTGTATGGCTATGTAGGGTTGTGTAGTGCTGTGTATGGCTATGTAGGGTTGTGTAGTGCTATGTATGGCTATGTAGGGTTGTGTAGTGCTGTGTATGGCTATGTAGGGTTGTGTAGTGCTGTGTATGGCTATGTAAGGGTTGTGTGGTGCTGTGTATGGCTATGTAGGGTTGTGTAGTGCTGTGTATGGCTATGTAGGGTTTGTGTAGTGCTGTGTATGGCTATGTAGGGTTGTGTAGTGCTGTGTATGGCTATGTAGGGTTGTGTGGTGGCTATGTATGGCTATGTAGGGTTGTGTAGTGCTGTGTATGGCTATGTAGGGATGTGGGGCACTATGTAATGGGTCCCGGGGGGGGGGGGAGGGGGGTTACTCCCTTATATGGCCTATACGGGGACGTGCCGCTGGACAGGGTATGGTTTTTTTGGCCTCTCTGCCCTGAACAGGGTATGGTTTTTGGCCTCTCTGCCCTGAACAGGGTATATAATTTCATGCGAGTCTGCCCTAAACAGGGTGTCTAAAATAAACCTGTCCTAAACAGAGTGTGTATTTTGTCGTTTTGCCCTAAAACAGGGTCCTAAAATAGAGGGTGTTTGCCCTACACAGGGTGGGTATTTTAGGTTTTTTTTGCCCTAAACAGGGTCAGGGTTTCGAACCCTCAGCGGCACCCCTTATACCCAAACATGGGTCAAGTACCCCCCCCCCCCCCCCCCCCCCCCCCGGGGTATGGGTATATGTGGTTGTGTGGTTGCTGTTATAGGTATTAGAAGCTTATCATGCTTATGTGGGTATATATAGGGTATATGTAGGGTATTATACTATTATTATACTATTAGGGTACAATATATGTCCCCATACATCAAGTACCTACCCGCACCGGGCGACGACCCGCTGACCGAGGAGACCGTGGACTCTGGGTACGAGGTACGAGATTGCCCTACCGCCATCTTGAAAAGCGGAGATGGCCCTGGGGACGAGGTTGTTCGGTTGATCGTTCCAACAGTTGCTTACAAACAAAAAAGAGGATTGTTTTGAAAGTTTGTTTTCGCTTGGACCGCGAACCTTGTTGCGAGGCTGTTGAGAGAGTAGGAAAATCTTTAGGCAGTCAAATGTCCACGGGCAATTTTAATATTTAAAAATATTGGAAGGCTGAACTTCCCGGACTTGGAGTGTGTGACTCAGATGGGAGTTGGGAATGAGAAGATTAAGGGCAAGTTGGCAAAGCGAAGTTCTCAGGGTTAGTACACATACAATACATACATACATGTAACTTTATTTTAACTCGAATTTGAGTAACAAAAAGCCCTAACATCTCCGAGAACCCCAAAAATAGAAAAATAAATACCTTTCTATATAATTAAACTAATAGCTAATATAAGCTTATGTAAGTTTATAGGCTTTATTATAAGCAGCTTATCTGAACTACAATCATGGACAGAAGTCTTGGGACAGTTTGCACTTTTAAGGTATTTTATACCTGTTTTAACAAACTACCCATATTTTTCAACGAAATACCCCCCTGCCCCCCCCAGACAATGTTGAATCCGCGTGGCGGAGTGCTGCTTACATTTCAACATTACTGTAACATTGTCTGGGGGAGTGGGGCACGCGTTAAAAATTTCATTTTGGTGGAGGACAACTGCAATTTATTGCATGTTACGATAGTAATTGTGGCGAGTGTCCCAAGGACTATTGACCATGATTGTAGGTATACCGATATGAACTTCTACTCTGTTGCATAGAATTTAGTGCACAAGCGCATTTAAACTCAAAAACTCTAAATAAACTCATTTCCAATTATCTCTCACGACCGAGTCTATTGTGTCGTTCATAACAATATTATTTAAGGTGGCTTGGAGTATCTAATTATTTTATGCTTTATTTCGCTTTCACGTCCAAACCGTTTCAGCTAACGAGCTCAAAGTTGGCAGGATTCAAGATAAGTGTCTGGAGTTTTAATTGTTGCATGTTGCTTAAGTCTATGTTCTGTTACCATGGCAACCAAGCTAGTTATAAAACGACTAAAAAGATGGGAGTTTTTTCGATATCAGAAAATTCAGTCGTTAGATTTTTTTCTCATTGTTTGTGTTGTAACAAACTCGGAAAAAGTCTGACATTTCAACACTGATGTAATAAAGATAACTTTGAAAGACTTGAAAAGAAGGTACAAAGTAACCGGACGGTGTAATCTGCAGGTGCAGGTGTGACTGTATATAATTATATCTAAGAAATTGATGTCATTATTATGTCACAGATTGATGTGTCTTACGTATTCATTTATCATACGTGAGAGTACTTTGAACTGTAAATAAAGTAACATCAAACTTTGACAAAAACACGCATATGGTAAATTTATTTAATTACAACAACAACAACAACTTTATTCAATTTTTTAAATATAAAATTTAGAAGAGTGCTTGCCCCCGCTACTAGTTACAAAACTAATCGAGACGGGAGCAAGAGTTAAAATAAAAACAGGTTAATACAATAATTATTTAAATACAATAGGAAAAAAAGAAGATGAAAAAAATATATATAAATAATAATAATAAATAAATGCACACACACGCACGCACGCACGCACGCACGCACGCACGCACGCACGCACGCACGCCACACACACACAAAAAAAAAGTTAGAAGGCAATTACAAATGACAAAGAAAATATAAGATATGTTTGAATCTACATGTACCATTCCAGGTCGTCCATGTTATAGCAAAACATGCCATGGGAGCTCTTCTACAATTCTAACTTGACATCGAAGCTATGTGCAGTCTTAACCGCATAAAAAGCTAGCTAAAGGTCTTTTCCCGATTCTAAACATTTCTGCTCTGTGATGAAATTATTTTGAAAATAAATAAATAAATAATAGGAAAGAAGTAATTTGCGCAGTCTAAAGTCAGGTTTAATACCGGACTCCACAAAAACTGAATCTGTCAATCAGGGTTGAAGTTCCTTTATTTTCTTTAATTATGCATTTTTTAAATTTTTTGTATCTGTAACTAAGAACATTAATGTTATGTACCAAAATCAAACAGAAAGATTATATACTAGATGAAACTGAAATAAGACAAAAGAAAAAACTTGCACACTTACAAGTCTTTGTTTGGGTTGGCAAATACGCGGAAGTCATCAAAAACCATCGGGAATATTTATAGGTTTTTACACAATCGCAAATACATTTAAATGTTTCAGAAAAGTGACATGGCTGAAAGTACTCTCACGTATGATAAAATGAATACGTAAGGACACATCAATCTGTGACATAATAATGACGTCAATTTCTTATATATATGTTGTAGTTTAAAATGAATTTTAGGTCAAAATGATCTCACACTAGTTTAATTTTTATTTTACTTTGTTCCAGATATATTACCATAATCCTAAGACAAATAAAAATAAAAATAAAACTAGTTTGAAATCATTTTAAACCTAAAATCATTTTAAAACTACAACATATATATTATATTATTACAGTCGCACCTGCAGTCACACCTGCACCTGCAGATTACACCGTCCGCCAAAGTAACTATTAACTAATTAACCAAAGAAAAAATCTGAACTACACAGACACAACTTGAAGTGAACCACCACAGTGCAGCCGACTGGACTAAGTATGACGAACGACTCAATGAATGTGTGGAGAATGGAGATGTGGAGAAACTTAAGTAAGTTTATTTGTTCTTATAGTAATTCATTTTGAGTGACATTTACAGTGTCTGGGCGACTTAATGACTCGGTCGAGTCACTCAGCCAAACCGGTAGGATGAGAGTTGAGGCAGAGTTGCACTGCTGTTCGTGTAACACAGCATTTTCAAAGTCTTGGGTGCTTGGTACAAATGTATGTTAAATTTTCTGTAGTAGTTATAGTTGTATTTTGATTATACATATTTGACGAACTTGTCAATGAGTCTAATACTTGGGTCAAACTTATGTGTAATTTTCCGAAAACGGTGCTGTTTTTTAAAACGAGAAATGAATAATTATTTCTTGTTTACTTTTTAGTCGGAATGGAACAAAATTTTAATTTTTACAACGCTGTACAACAAGAATTTAATTCAAGAAGAAGAGCAACAGTTTGGGAGGATACCAATTCTGGAAGAAAACGAAAAACAATATTGTTTTTACGTCCCACAAAATGGTCAATCAAAACATTGGGATCACATTTCGAAGCCAAATATTCAAGATGGCGGGACAAGGGCGAGGAAGTGTATACGATCGATATTGTATTTAACTTTCCTGTTTCCGTGTGCAATTTATCTTGAAAAACATTACAACCAGGATTCTAATAGACGAGATGAATCGTGAAAATAATGTGGAGTGAAATCTACTTTGTTTGTCACGTTAATAGCAGCTCATCGAGTGAGATCGTAAAGGTCAATATGGAAGGTCCGTAGCGAAGCTTGTAGTACATCGCTATTTTAAACTTTTACAAGTAATTGAAAATAATGATTCTAACAGGCCAAGGCTTCAAAGTACAATCTAATGCCAAAATATAATATTGTCAACTGTATGGAATTTCCTGAATTGTTGCTCAGATCTCTCTGTCAAGGAAGGCCAGCAGAACATCTGTTTTCTCAGGATATAAATAATAGTCTGTCCCAAAACATTCAGGGTTTGTGAGGATTTTTATCCAAAATTTTGAAGTCAATCCTTGTGAATATGAACACTAAAGGGACAGACCTGTGTGTCTGTACTTTAGAATGAGTTACAGTTTTGGGTCTCCCTAAGACAAAGCAAAAGTTATGTGTGTATTATAAATGAGGTTTATGACTTTGTAAGGAGAGGCTAGAGAATTCTTCAATCAATTTTCATAGTTGCTATTTGTTTCCTCTATGGCTATATTGTCATTTGCCGATATCAATAATTATTGTTATCTATGTAATAAATAATATCATATTCATACAACAATTTCTGCATTCTGATTGGCTGAGAACATGCTAATTTATCCCAAATTGAGTGAAGAAAGTTGAAATTGACAGTGCAAAAGTTGAAATTGATAGTGCAAAAGTTGAAATTTACAGTGCAGAAAGTTGAAATTACGCATGAATTACGGCAGCTTGATTCGGCCAAACAAAATGGCAGACAAAAGTGAGACAAAATTCAAACTATAAAGCAGAATTATAATGCAAAGACGTGCAAACAATGCAAAATACAGAAATAACAGATTATCAACAAAGTGCAGAAAGATGAGGGATTAAAACACAAAAGCCGCGAGGACAAACAAAAACATGAGCGTGGACGGCGTGCAAACATACAAAATCTTCGTCGGGAAATACAAGTTTTTAAATTGTTCTCCCAAAGCAAAGCGATAAGAAGAGTGAAACAGATAGCCTATACACACCAGAAAAACTTAGGGATGAAAGGTTCAAATCTTCTGCTTTTTTACAAACAAAAAAGCTTAGAGACTTCTGTAGTTGCTGAAAGAAAAGCTTGTTGAATATCAAAAGGTTGAAAATGCATTTAAGAGGCAAATCTAACCTGTGGCATCGTCCAGTGCATGCATTCCTCTTAATATCAGAGAGGCTGTCATGTTTTACAAACTATTTACAAGTATTCTCGAGTTATTATTGATAGTTTCATGTTTCACCACTGATGTGAATGCGCAATTTTCCCTATCGAAGTTCAGCTGATCATGAATTAAGCACGGAATCTGAATCAATTCAGCCAGTCTCAATTAATTTTGGTCCAGTCTAAATTTGAATTTTGATTTGGCTCATGTCAAGTACGGCATCTGAATTGACAGACAGGTGAATATCCCTCTTTTCTATAAGTGTGCAGTGCTACACAACAAAGCATTCCCAAAACAAATGTAGCACAAAATATCTCTTTGGATAAGTATGCCTGCACAAACAAAAGCATATTATGCTGTTTGCCGAACCGGCAGGATGGCGAGAGCCTCCAGTACTGTGAAAAAAGAATGCAAGTGGTGCTTTTTCAAGACTTCGGCACTTTTTGATGAATATTTAATGAAATTTTCAAGTGATGTGATTATGTCGGTCAAATTTTTGAAACGGCTATTAATTGTTTCAATCAAACTGAAAATTCGCTCTGCTCTTCAACAGGACACGAGAATATCCAGGGATTACATGATTAATGTTAAAAATAATTTGCATACATGTATCAATAAAATGTTACTAATACTTTGTTACTGAATTAATGTTAGGTTTACACTGGCGAAAAAAGGGACATCAGCCACCAAGGTGGACCCAAATGGAAACAACAGCGTAAGGGAAATTCAATATTTTCTTTTTTTAGGTTGCCATGTCTTCCTTATATATTTTAGGATTTGTATTTGAACTGCCAATGTTTAAAAAACTCGTCAATAAATTAATATTGAACATTGAGTGACAGGTCTCTCATTTTTTTAGTACAGGATGTACTATTGGGATGATTATTGTGGGATCGTTCGCGATAACCCGCTAATTCGCTAAGGTGTAAACTTTGATAATCAATTAATTAATTAATATTAATTAATAACTCTTGCGTGGGGGCACGCGTGTACACCACGCAAAAACGTGGGTTATCTATCTGCGTTATTATTACTAGTATTTAGCAAAATATATATTTGTTTCTGGCAACGCTTTGCTCTCCTTGTGGTAGCTTTCTTTCTAGAATAAGGTTGCTTACATGTAAATTCACCGTTTTACGCATGCGCTTAAGCCTCAGTAGTGCATTTCTAACAACAAGTACAATGTAAATGAGGTAGATAACAAAACAGTTTGGTATTGAAGAAAGTAAGTTATCGTTTCTCTCCGGTCTCCAGTGAGCAGTTCAAACAGAAAAAATAGTTCAAACTATCTACATTTGCTCGAGATTTTCCACAGATTTTAGCATAAAATGTTTTAAAAGTTCGCACCAAATATTACTGCAGACCCCGTGACGCCTAGTTTAACTAAATTAGACTTCGAGGCGCCTCTGATTTCACGGGAGAGAATTTTCGGTAAGCAGCGCTGTTTATAATTTTTGGCATGCGCCATTAATAAGTAGCTCTCCAAAAAAAATTCAAACTATCTATATTTTCCGAGATTTTCCACAGGTTGTGGAAGAAAATGTTTCAAAAGTTCACACTTCTCAACAAAAGCCCGTGACGCCAAGTAAAACCGCAAATTAATTAAATTAGACTTTGAGGCACCTCTAATTTCACGGGAGAGAATTTTCCATTTCTCCAAGGAAACGAAAATTAGTTGGAGAAATCGGGAGTTCGAAATTTCGGGGTTAAGATTACAGTGAAACAAATCCAAAAGAAATGACTTTTGGTTCGAGCTTATCGGGATTTTTGTACGAAAAACGAAAGCATCATGTTACATTCACAAAAGTATCATGTTACATTCCTGTGTAAGAAAAACAAAAGTATCATGTTTGCTATTTTAAAATAGGGGTAAGTTAAGAATATGGGTTCTAAATAATTATTGTTGTCTTCTCGATTCAGAATTATTTTTATCCGATTCAAAGCATTTGTTTTAATTCCATCGGTTATTTCGATGTTTACGTTCACCGCTCGATTTAGAAATGTATTTGTTTGGTTTGGTCCTTTTGTTAAGTCAACAAACGTAATTATATTAAAGTTGAGCCAATTAAATTCACCTGTTCCCACGGTTCACATTTCACCAAAGCGCTAGCCAAGAAACACAAGACAAGGAGAACGCCACAATGCACGGAAAGTGAGTGACATTGCTTACGAATAAAAATTGCTAAATTCTAAATAAAGAGTTCGTTAAAATAATTGCTCTGACTTGTAAAACCTGTTTCATTTGTGGAATTTGCTAACCTGGTTGTGAGTGAAACTGTGTTTTTAACATCAGATGGCGTTTTCCGTGGGCAGTGAAGTCAAGAAAAAATTAATTGTTTTCAGTTCTTCAAGATAATTGAAGTGTTTGAATATTTTATTTAGTGTACTGCTGTTGTATTGAATGTTGTTAAATTCAAGCACTTTAGTATATAAATGATAAATGTTTTGTATGCCTGGGTCAAAAGGTCATCAACAAAATTTACATGGATATTTGAAGCAGACTTACAGGAACGCTTTCCGATACAAAGGTGTAAAAATTCACTATTTACCACCCATTTTAAAACTGTTACCCTGAATATTTCTTGGTAAACCAGAACTAAAAGGGTGAATGTTTTAAATTTGAAAAAAGTATTTTTTCTTGACGTTGTCCCGGTAACGCAAATGTTCGTTTCAGCTGTCACGCATTCTTATCTGTTTATTTGTCTAGTAGCAAATATAGGGAAGAAGTATGTAACGACTTGATCAGACCCATATTTTTTGTAGCAATGGGGGGTTTGTACTCTCGCCCACCATCTTAGGTTGAGATGGAATGAAGTAGAGGGGGTGGGGGGAGGGGGGCTGACAGCTACATGCCACCTACATGTATATTGATTGGGGGGGGGGAGGGGAGGGGGTGTCCATTAATTACATCCTGTACTACTCCTTTTAGTCTCTGAGTTCTCATAAGCAAATAGTCAACGTTGGTACAGCCAATAAATTCACAAATTTACAGTTTAGATTGTGACTAGTTTTTACAGAATATTTATCTATAGATCATAGCTATATGATCATACAGTAGCTGAGATGGTGCAGAGAGTCCTTTCCTTTGGCTTGGGTTGTCATTACCATCTTGGGAGTGGATTGAAGATTGCCTGTAACTGCTTGAACATCTCATAAACAAACTTTCATTAAATTTGTGGATCATAATTGAGTGGCATGATTCGTAACATCACTCTGTGATGATATTTACATGTACTATAATAGCTCCTAGTACAATAAGTGTGTGAGAAATGATATAGTTATTGTGAGTACCAATGCATGAGGAAGCAAAACAAAACAAGAAGCTTAAAAAAGCTTACACCTAGGTCCTAAGGGAGCATCTCCAAATATCGGAAGGCAGAATTGCCGATGCTTCGGAAATGATATCGGAATATTTGTGAGATAATGCCGATTAAAATCGGATGTTTCTTTGGCGATATCGGAAATTGAAAGTGACCGACTTCCGATACTATCAGAAGCATCGCATCCGATGCATTAAAATGGAAAGCTGACACCTTGTTTTAAACTGCATCTACCACAACTGATAAGAGACAGAAAACAAATGATCTCACGAAAGCAACCTTTCTCTGAATTTGTTTCAATTAAACAAATACCGTTCGGTCATAAAATTTTGTGCCCAGCGATTGACGTAAGTACTGTACATAAAAATAAATTCAACTTTAATGATACCTTATCGCTTCATTTGTTTATTTTTATTTATTTATTTATTTTTATTTATTTTTATTTTTATTTATTATTTTTTTTTTTTACCTTATCGCTTCATGCATCTGCTTTCAACCTTTGCTTGGATGTGCTTCCGTGAAATACAAGAAAGAGTTCAAAGTACAAATGTATATTTTCACGCCGTGAAATTGACGCGAGTGAATCATTCCGATGGTGGGAAATTCATGGTGAAACATAAAAGTAACGCGTAGGATTTGCTATCACGCCATCATGCTATTTGTGTGTTCAATGTTGCGTGAAAATAGGAAAAGGGATTTCGTGGAAATTCAGCTATCATTCGTTCGCGATTTTCATTCATTCATTTATTTACACTTACCATATAATTTCAAATGGTCAGTGCTTAATTAAAAGAAATTAAAACTACTACGTGTTGTCTTGATCAGGGTAAAGTGTAATTCAATCACAAGACTCACACAGAGTTTGATTTTCACCGGATTCGCACGGCATGCAAATGAAAGTCGTGAGAGCGGCTAAAATCGAGCCTATAAAATGAAAGACACACACTTATAATTTCTAATAGTCCAAGCTAAGGGTTCAATCCGATGTTTTGCCGAACAAAATAGCACTAACAAGCCGTGAACGCTTGTTTCAATGTCTACCAATCAGAGGCGAGATGAAACCGCAAGAATAAACAACAAGCCGCTGTCGGTTGCATCATACACGAAACTCTGAAAAAGAGAAAGTGATGTAAGTAATATACAAAGTTACAATTCTTGGACCAAAATAGCTTTGCTCTGCTGAAAATCCCAATGAAACGCCATGAAAAATAAAAGGTAAACATTCAGTGTCTTGTAACGATCGAGACATCGCAAAATAAACATTTGGCGCCGCAGTCTGCCTATCATCTCCTTAGTCAAAAATTGAACATGCAGACTACAATTTATTGTATTAAAATGTGTTGCTGTGCTGTAGACTTGATGAAGATCGTAGTGTTTTTGGCCGCTTAATTTCAGTAACAACTAACGAAGAATGAAACGTTCAAAGATCGCATGGTCTCCATCGGCAACCGACGTAATCAATTTCATCCACCTGTGAGCCCGCAAAATTTATGTCTGATATAAATGGAAAAGATAGTTACGGTATTTTCTTGCCTAAGAAGGGCCATGTAAACTTAACACAAGTAATTGTTGTGTATAGGTGTAGGCTATGTAGATGTTGAAGTGGAGACATGGACTTTAATTAATATAAAAACAGTCGCGTTCTGTACTTCTGATAACAAAGATATAATTTGTTGCACAGTTGAAATATTTCTGTCAATCACTGGAACATCACGTTCTTTCAATAAGACCGATATTGACCGATTTGAACGTTCCGATTGATCTCCGATTTGATCGGAATTCAGAAACTTGACATCGGACATTCTTGAGTTGCACGCTTAAGGATATCGGAATCGGAACAAGCCGATATTGACATCGGAAGCCAAAACTTCCGATATCAATTTGGAGATGCTCCCTAAATTCCACCGCTTTTCTTGCTCTAAAAACATGGCTGTCAGTTACTGAGTTATCAGGCGAGTCACGTTAATGTCTGGTTTGCGTGATTCATAGCAGTTAAAGCAGTCTGTGGTAATTGCTCCATGAATGACATACAGTACCACTCAGATGTAAGTTATCACCATCGGGTCTTGTTTCTCTCAAGACTTGAGACAAGACCAGGATCTTGGTGGGAGCAAGAAATTGGCCGCCGGGAATCCCACAACAAGCGGGGAATCTTGCCAAAATCTTGGCAGGATTCTTGGCAGGAACCCGCCAAGATTTTGGCAGCCGAGAAAAATTATGAAGTTCTCTGCAAGATTCCCACCAGGATTTTGGGGTTGGGGGTCGCTGGATCAAAACGCCTAGGAGAGGTGAGGGTCCGAAGGTTCAGGGTCAATCGATTGAGAAAGTATAAATGGCATGTTGCCATGGCACATATGTACAATTTTCTTCCAAGGCCTAATAACATGGAAAATTACCACTTTGAAGCTGAAATTGAAAAGGAGAAACACCCATGAATTTCTAAGTGGCCTCAAAATGGATGGGAGAAGAATTTGGGGCCGAATACATCGACCAATGGCGCTTCAAAATGTATAGTTTTGAATAAGCTTACAATTCACAGACTTGTCAAGACATTATAAAAATATGAAACAATCAGCAGAAATTATATCAGAAACTCTCTTTCTGATTGGGTCAGTGTCATTGATTTAATTCACAAGTTGCTCATAAGAGCTTTTGATTTTCTTTGCCTGAGTCATGTAGCGACATGAGCAATTTGGAAAATAGAAGCTACAATAAATTAACCCTTAATAAATTAATCATTATTTTATCTGGCCCTTGCCTGAGCACAACATTTAATTAACCAAGGACATTAAATTTTTTTATTATCTCTTAGTCTTCACATGGCCTGTCAGATAGGAAATGTTGAGTGTTTAGAGGTGTTATTGGAAGAACAGCCTGACCTATCATTTGTTAATAAGTCAGGTGAGTGTATGATCCTTTTTTGCAATTATCCTTGACACTTTATCATCAAACAGTTGACACACCAATCTCGATAACATTTGAATAGAGTTATTCTTAAATTTATTTATTTGTTACCCTCCATGGCAAGTCAGGAAAAAAGGTGACAATTGCATAGGCATGCTAAAAGGCACCAAGCAAAATGACAATAATGTGTTAATGGCATGTTACATGTAGCTAATTGATTAGATTATTGTTGAGCTATTCATTTAGCTAATACTTGCTGGCTGCTCTAATGGCCGTTCCTCTGGGTATTTTATTTTTTTATTTACTCAATTTAATTATACAGATGTATAGAGAGAGAAAAATAAGATAAATAAGATTAAACTACGTAATTAAACTACGTAAAACTACACACTGTATAATTTGGTAGGTTTATACAGAATGTTAAGTTCCTTATTATAATAAACCCCCAACGAGTAAAACTAAGAGAAAAACCTTTATTATATAGACACGAGTGTTTTACTGGAAAATAGACCACTCGTAAAATTCACACAAAACTACATCTAGGACCCGAGTGGCGTATTTTCCATATCCTCACTAGTGAGGATATCGATGACATCATTTCCCACTTTTGCACAGTTGTTTGTACAAAGCTGCCAAACTGCCGGTTAAAAAATGGCGAGCGATAGATTAGTGAATTCACTAAGGCCGACATGACATCGTTCACTTAGGAGTAGGAAAATGCTAACACGAAGAAGAAAACTTCATATGCAGACTTAAAATTATCCAAGGAGTTCCTCGAAAGTGAAGATGAAAGGAGAGAAATTCGGAAAGTCCATGCCATCAAGCTGCAAGAGTTTGTGATAAAGTTTGTGCTTTTGTTGTTTGTTGATATAATAAAAAGAAAATTACACAGTGGCTTGAAGATATGAATTTTATTTTCTTGTGTTAAAAACTCATTCGCTGCGCTCATTCGTAAAATATTGTTTTTACCACTCGAAAATATAATTCATATCTTCGTGCTGCCATGTAATATATCGTCTCTATATAATGTATACATCAAAAAGCCTAAAAACTAATCAAACTTGTTATCTTTAACTTTAACACATTGACGCCCATACCGGCCATAACCGGCCAAGAGGAGACCACAAACTTCTACCACTTGTGATGTCATCACTTTTCACGCCAGAGGATGTCTTTGATAATCAACGGATAGAGTTGGAAAATGTCTAACAAACCATGCCTAAATGAGCACAAAACGTTAAATTGGACCAGAGATACACACAAAACAACTTGGATTTTTTCCTCCAAAATCATCAAAAAACGCGACCTTCACTACCATTGACACTCTGTCAAAAAAATTCCCTTTTCCCAACGTTTAATTTAAAACTTTTTCAACGTGAACAAAGGCGACTGAAAGGCCAACAAAACCACAAAATAAAATGAGAGAAAAAGGAGAGCAAGAACGGCAAAAAAAAAAAAAGAAAAGGAAAAGAAAAGCCTAAAGTCAGGTGAGTTTTTCAAACCCAAAAACTAAGTCCAAATTTTGATTTCTGCGCATGCCCAAGGAAAATATTGAATTCGTTGCTTCTACGTAGAAGAGGATGTTAGTTGCCGTGTTTTAAACTAAGTTTTAGACAGTTTGACATTAAACTGTCGAGATAATGGCCAGAAATAGGCATCTGGGATGTTAGATTGCTGCTTTTTTGGAAAAGCCCGGGTGTCAATGGGTTAAAGGAGCTAACTTGAACGGTTGTTCTAATTTCTACCGGTAGGCGGTTCCATAAATCTACGATTTGGTTAAAAAATGAAAACTTAAAAATATTAGTTCTAAAATGTCCCTTCGTGCATAGAATATGTTGAGGATTTGAATTTAACAAAAGAAAACACATTGAAATCATACTGACCTTAATTTGAGACATTTGAAAAAAGAGCATAAATCTAGAAAATCTCTTCTATACTCAAGAGGCAAAAGACCCAACTTAATCAAATGGTCTGGATAAGTTAAATTGGATTTCAAAATGAATTTAGTTGCATGTCTTTGAACTCGTTCAATTGCCTTAATTTGGCCTTTAAGATAAGGTGACCACACTTACGTTGCTACTCCAGTTGAGGACGAATAAGGGATGTATAAGGAGTCAATAAAGTTATTTGACCACAGTCATTGGCACAGGTTCTATATACCAAACCAAGCATCTTATTGGCTTTGCTCACAATCTGGTTTACATGTTCATTCCAAGCCATGCTGGAAGAAAAGTGAACACCCACGTGCACTCAGGTCCTTTTCCACATTCACTTTGGCGATGCAAGAACCGTTTATGGAGTACGTAGATTGTAAAGTACTTCTTCGCTTTGATAAAGTTAGGAGCTTACATTTTTGGAATTGAAACTCATGCAATGATCAGATCCCCAACGCTGTAGTTAAGTCGCTTTGTAACAGTTCCAGGTCCGAACTGTCAGAGATGATTCTATAACAGTTCATATCGTCTGCATATTGGACTGTAGTGCTTAATTCAGTTACACTCGGGCACCATTAACGTAAATGATGAATAATAACGGATCCAAAATAGATCCTTGTGGTACTCCAGAACTAACAGCCAGCCAAGAGGAGGATTCTCCATCGATAATCGTTCTATGCCGACGGTCAGACAAATAACTTTTAAACCACTGGAGCAGGTTACCTCTGATGCCAGCAGCATGCAGTTCCCTCAATAGGCAATTGAAAGAAACCAAATCAAAGGCCTTACTGAAGGCCAAATATACTGCGTCTACCTGTTTTCTATCATCTAATGCTTTTGCTAAGTCAGCTTTTGCCAGAAGGCTGGTAACACAGGAGCGCCCACTGATAAAACCGTCTTGGAGGTGGTACAACTATTATTAGTAGGAGGAATTATTGTTAGTAGGAGGAATCCTGTTGTATTATTGAATACAAAGTAAATTAATTTATTCAAAGGATTTTTATCAAATTATCCCATTTTTAAAAAAAATTTAAATTATAATACCATCACAATACGTAAGGGAGAGGCTCCTACAACTGTCAATTTTTTTGTCAATTTAATTTTTAATTTTTAATTTACCTCATTCCAAAAGGAGTTTGAAAAGGAACAGAATATAGGATATAGTTTTCTGTAGTTTGATGGCAAAAAGAGCAGTTGGGTTGGAAACGTAGCCTATTTTACATAGTAGGTCATTTGTGAATAGAATAGAATTTAACACTATACTGAAAGGAGCGTAAGCAAGGTTCATTAGCGACTCTCATCGGCAACAGGAATGCATCTGAACTTGTTTGTCTTCTAAATTAAATTCTTCTCTCAACTTGGCCCATTTAAGGCCCAGTAATATGAGCAACACTTTCTTTCAACTTGTCACGCAACATTGTTGCGTTGTAAGTTGAAATGTGTTTTTGCATGTATTACCACCCGTGTTGCAAGTTGCGGCAACATGCTGCACAAAGTTGAGCTTGTGTCTACTTTGTGCAACATGTTGCTGCAACTTGCAACATGGTGGTAATACTCGCAAACACGCATTTCAACTTGCAATGCAACAATGTTTGCGCGACAAGCCGTATTACTGGGCCTTTACTAGGCTTTTTGCATTTTTGTTTTATGAGATAACAGTAATAGTTATCATGACATTTAAAATTTTCAAAATCAAAGACAACCTTGAAATTGGGCATGTTGACACGCAGTTTCGGTGGAACGGATTGCCTTAGACCTGTCCATACTAGAAAATTTGACCTTGTTAGTCCTGCATCTTTGACAGCATTAAAAGACTCAATGTTTGACATATTGTAAATCAGATCACTTGTGTGTTTAATGTCCTTATCAAAGTAATGTTTATAAAGACACTTTTACCTTCAATCTTTATTTCTTTGTTGTTCCAAATAATATATTTGAATGTATACATTGTCGGGATCTTCAAATTCTCTTAGATTTGATCACCATATCAACATTACAAAGGTCTGCAAACGTTGTCCGATAAAGAATTTGAGATAAACCAATAGTCCAGCCTAGAAAAATCAATGGTTGTGATTGTCTCCAAGTAAAATTATGTCTCGTGGGATTCTTTATGCGCCAAATATCATGTAAATCCAGCTTCGACTGACCAATTGCGTTAATTACCGATTGTCTTGGGATCAGGTTTTCCACCTCTTTTGTCAATATGGGGTTTAAAGGACAGTTAAAATCTCCTCCCACAATGATGTTTTCAATCTCGTCAATTTGTTTTTTCACGATAGTTTGCAAAACTGAACGATAAAAGGTAACAAGTTCATTGTCTCGATTTGGACCATATATGTTAACTAAAATAGCTTGTTCTTCGTTAAGAAGTATACTCTGAGTATAATGAATCTACCGTTTGTGTCGACAACAGTTTCTTCGACTTTACAATCAAAATTATTCCTAATTAAGATTGCAACCCCCAAAATCTCCCCAAAATCAAAATGGCTTTTTCCCTTGAATCCGTTCTCTTGGGATATACAAGTTGTATGCCTTATAAAAATGCTATAAATTGTATTATTTTAGTGGTCAAGTTTTCATTTACAAATGTAAGATGGAAGGCCGTTCCCCTGATTTCCCTGGCCTACAAAGCTATCTTAAATATCATTATATCATTGAAAAATTTGCATGTGTTTTTTATCATCAAGATAAAATCCTAAGTAAGTGGAAACTGATGGAAAAATTATTCTCTTGAGAAACAATGTTATTGTAATGTACGTATTGTAAGTAAGTATTGATAAATTACGTTTATAAATATAAGTAAGTATTGTTTTTTTGTTTTTGTAATGTACAAGTAGTGTATTGTAACTTATGTGGTATAAATAAAAAAAGAAAGAAAAAAAAGAGAAAAAAAAGATTGCAACCCCTCTTGCATTGTTAACCCCATGAGAACAAAATAATGTGGCGCCCCATTCCCTTTTCTATGAGACTTCATTCCCCTCAATGGAATGTGTTTCCTGTAGAAAAACAACATTTTTTATATTAATTTTGTTTATATGATATCAGGTTTTTGTTTTCTGAGCCAAGTAAATATCGTCCGTCTTTTACGATAGTTGCTGATTCCTCTCGTATTTAAGAAATAAATTTACCTTTCACCATTAGTAATGATAAAATATAGTGAAAAAATCTGAATTTAGGAGGAGATGGATCTTAATATACATGTACCAGTAACTAAGAAAGCCACACAAATATAACAATAAATTATTAAGAGCGTATGCCTGTAATGATCAAGAATCGAAAATCAGTGGCGAAAATTCGAATTTTTTTTTATTTCACCAAAACATCCCTTTGGATGAACTAGTTTAGGGAAAAATATCAAAAGTTCCAGCGATTTTTTTTTTCAGCTGAATTTTAGAAAAGTTCGAAAATTATGCTAATTAGCTGTTTTCGCCTTGCGAAATGGCCGAATCATCGCGTAACTTTAGGAAGATGGTGAAAGCGTCAAACATTCCGAATGGACATCAAACTTTGTAGACGTTTTAATATATTGCTGGACATTAAATCCATATGAAAATTATTTAGAAATTATATTTAAAAAAATATTTATTGGCCTTTTTATACAGGTGTATTTTGAATGTCTTTGCGAGGGGCAAACTGAAGGAAAAGTTTGAGCGGTCTAAACGACGTCCGGTACATAACAAATTCAAATCAAAACAACATCAGAATAAACCTTATTTATTATATTTATCACCTGGAAAATTTGGACGTTGGATTAATCAAGTATTATTCCGTCAGTAAAATAAACCGTCATACCATGTTAGTGAGTAGAATGTGATGCTAATCACGCTAATTGCGGAGTCCTTTCTAGTCTTTCTAGAAATATAATTTCTATAAGAAAAATAAACATGAAATAACGTGTTAGTACTAGCTGCAGCTCTTCTCTGATACTGTAAAATTTAAGTACAGCCTTTACATGTAATTTTCTCAGTGTAGCGTTGAATCTCGTATCTCGAAACCGGCTATTTAACTAAATCAATACATCAAATGAAATCAACTACGGATACCCTCATATTAAAATGTTGCGGTTTATCCAAAAGACCAAAACTGCTCCAAATACGCAGCGATATATTTCTAAACAGGAAAAGGCTCGGCTCCTTTTTCTGTCCTGGACTTGAACTCACAAATTCAGCTCCTGGAAAGTTCGGCCACGTTGGACAAATTGAACGTGTTGGAATAATCTCGAAATAGTTTATAGGAACGTTAATTTATTTTTTAAGGAATTTTGCGCGCGAAAAGAAGCCTGACCAAAACGAAATTGATCGCTTTGCAAGTTGTGAGAGCATGGTTCTCGGTCCCAGGCTCTGTCTCTATCCCCCCCCCCCCCTGACCTGGACTCTGTAGCTGAGATTTAAAGGGTCCCTCTCAACCAGTGTGCTTTGCGCGCCAATACTCTTACGGCAGCCATTTTCGGGTGCCGCGAAAATGGTGGCTTGAAGTTAAAAACTACATTTTGCAGGATTCTGGCCTTGTTCTGGCCACAAAAAGCAGTTAGACAACCCAAGTTAGTACGATTTCGAAAGTATGGCATACATTAGCCCCCCGAGAGATCGAGTTCCGCGGATGAAAACAATAACACGCGACAGCAAGCACACTGGTTGAGAGGGACCCTTTAATACTATGAAGTACGTTAACCTGAACAAGAGGATATTACCAAGAATTGGCCCTAACAGTGGCGGATATTTTTTTGTTTGTATGCATAAGGGTCAAGTGGATGAAAATTCCTCCACAAGAAAAATCAAACCCTACCCACCCCAAGGAAGGTCATTGGAAATTCTGAGGGGGAGGGGGTCTTAAAAGCCAAAAATTGTAAAGGAAAGTACCGTAATGATTCGATTTAGTGCCCTGGGCGCTTATTTACTTTTGGTACCTCAAGGGAGGGCGCTTATTCGGGACAGGGCGCTTATTTCTTTTTTGAGAAACAACCGAATGTTCAAAACAAAACTTTAATATTTATTTAAAAAGGAACAATAACAGAAACTGTAACAGTAACAAATATACGGTGAATGTTCAGTTAATGTGTGGAATTTTAATCTATTCAACGTCAATAGCTTCAAGTGTCACTTGCATCAACAATAGAGCATATTAGAATAGGGGCGCTTATTAGAATAGGGGCGCTTATTAACAAAAACACATTCGAAGGGGGCGCTTATTCGAAAGGGGGCGCTTATTGGAAGGAGGGCGCTAAATTGAATCATTACGGTATGAAGCAAAACTAGAATTTCCAGAGGGTGGGGGTTCAAACCAAAAAACCTTCTGTGAGCTGAAGGGGGGTATGGATATTTTTCTGGAACCACACATTGTGGATTTCTCAGCTGACGCTTTATTAGGTTCGCCTGTGAACTCAGACCCGGCGGAGTACTCCCCAAACTTTTTGGTGGAGATGAGTGGCCCCTCCATTTGTCGATCTGATACATAATAATAATAATAATAATCTTTATTTATATAGCGCCGTTTCTACTAAAAAACCAACAGCGCTTAACAAAAACTACTTATTATAAACATGATCTTGATGGCCTCGTTTGAGAATTGTAGCCTGCGAGCAGACTCAATTTTGAGATCCGTGAACCAGCGGCGAAAGCTGTTATTAATTGCAAAATCTAGTTTCTTCTTAGAACCATAATTCCATACTATAGTGTACAAAACATACCCTTTTTAGATCAAAAAGGCCCGCACCCACCCACCCATCCTCCAAGGACGTAGCGGACGTAGGTAGCTGTTAGCTATGTTCTTTCACCATGTGAAACCAAGCTGATGATCAGACAAGAGTCCGATAATAGAAGGTGACAGCTGATAAAAACCAAATTTTAAAAATGAAGTACATACAATAAATGTTATAAAAAAAAATATCCGCCACTGTTGAGGGCTAAATTTACAGAGTCAGGCATCGTCTGGTCCATCTACATTAGAAGAATGCTCGAAATGCTAGCTTATAGACTATTAGAGTTTAGTTCAAAAGTTTTCAAGCGACTCCAAATATGAAAAAGTGGAAATTGACACAATGGTCAAAGTGTCCCAATCGACTAGAAAGAAACTAGTCAGAGCAAAAATTAAAGTTAAAATTACATGTGTTTAGAATCTTTATTGAAGTTGCGGGACTAAGATGCGGGTCTACTTTGAGGTGAGTCATTGTTTAAAAAAAAAAAAAGGAAAATGTGTTTGTTGGCGCGTCAAAATACATTGTGCTCGTTTTAGTTATCAGAATATCTTATTCCTCTATATTATTTAGTCCTTATAAGTATTGGAGGAATTTGTTGAGGTACAAGGAGAAACCGTGGTTAATTTGAGGTTAACATTGTAAAGTGATTTAAAACACAAGGTAGTACATAATTTGATACCTGTAACTCCTATTTAAACAGTTGGAAGGTATTCATTCTTTAGAGTTTTATATTGATCTTTATTGGCCTGATCAGGATTTGTAAAATCAAAAGTTTCACAATTACAATATTGCCGAGCCTTTTCATGTTTAGAAATTATATCGTGTCTGCGTATTTGGAGCAGTTTTGGACTTTTTGAGGATAAACCGCCAACATTTTAATACGAGGGTATCCTGTATTAGTTGATTTCATTCTGAATGTAATGAATTAGCTAAATAGCCGGCTTTTTCGAGATACAAGCCAATGCTACACTGAGAAAATTACATGTAAAGGCTTAGCTTGTTGGTACTTAAATTTTACAGTATCAGAGAAGAATTGCAGCTAGTACTAACACGTGGTATTTATGTTTATTTTTCTTATCAGAAATTATATTTATAGAAAGACTAGAAAGGACTCCGCAATTAGCGTGAGTTAGCGTCACATTCTTACTCGCTAACATGGTATGCAGGGTTATTTTACTGAAGGAGTAGGCAATAATACGTGATTTCCAATGTCCAAAATTTTTCCAGGTGATAAAATATAATAAAAATAAGGTTATTCTAATGTTGTTTTGATTTGAATTTGTT
>MU825933.1:74696-274260 GCA_029204205.1 Desmophyllum pertusum | reverse complement strand
GGCTCCCCCGGGGCCGGCTGGAAAATAAGGACTGGACACTGGACTGTCGACTAACTTGCAAATTTAAATTAAACACTTTGCACTAGCCATTGAGTCTCTGGGTTCAAGATGGCGGCTACGAACAGCACAACGAACAGCTAAGTCTAAGCCATGATTTTTTACTAACATGCAACAGATGAGCAAGACGAGCAGATTAAATAGTTATAGGAGAAACTTGTGGTTGTATTTTCTTTGGCTAAGCGATTACCGTAAAAGCTCTATTTAGCCCCCCCCCTCTCTATTAAGCCCCCCCTATCTAATAAGCCCCCCTTTGGAAGTCAGATTTTGTAATAAGCCCCCCCTCTCTATTAAGCCCCCCCCCCCCCCCCTCCTTCCGTCAGGCTGATGATAATGACTTTTCAGCAATATTTTCTGACGTTTCAGTCACTTTGTATTGAACGTGGTCTTTAATTTCCAGAACTATCGTCGAGTTAGGGTATAATGACGTTTTCCTTTGTAAGACGGTCATACATATCCATTTCTTGTTCTGTTTTTGTTAGTGGTGCAATAGTAAAGTTTGAAAAATTAATGTGAATTTTCTTGAAAATTTATGATTTGAAATAAGCCCCCCCCCCCCCCCTCTCTATTAAGCCCCCCTCTCTAATAAGACCCCCTTCTTGAGGCCTGAAATTAAATAAGCCCCCCCGGGGGCTTAATAGAGCTTTTACGGTATACTAAAAATAATATTGTTCAATGTCCAGCCAACCCTAGTCGCCGATTTGGCGACCTGTTGGAAAATGTAGTCGCCAAAATTTGTTTTCACTCGCCATGGCGACCAAAATGGTCGCAGCTTGGAGCGCTGTCAGCAATCACATACATGTACTATAAGTCCTTACATGTACTATTAGTCCATTCAAAATGACGAATGACCAAAATTCACAAAAGATTTCAACGGATTACACCGAGAATGTCGACATTGAATACCACCTACGAGCCAAAGAAAACTGGCCGTAATAACAGGGTGGTCGTAGCCTTTGCTGAAATTAATGTGGTGCCATTGTGTTGCTTTCTTTTATCAATTGAAATTACAGAGTTTATGTTATGTTTTAAATTGTTAACATTTCGTTTAAGCGGTCAACCTGTATTAGCGATCAGGGTGACCGCTTAATACAGGTTTGACTCAAGTAACAAATAAATATTTTATTATTAACTTTCACGCTCTACTCAGCAATAGTGCATACAAAATATTAGTAGAGAAACTGGCATCTTACAATAATCATTTTATTGGGGTATATCCTTATGATCAGTAGTACTCTATTGTTAGTGCAGAGTGCACTATTGGAATGGTCTAGTGCCCAGGGTGTCGTCCGCTATAAGAAGCTAAATCGCTAGTTTGCTAAGGTGTAAACTTTGATAATCAATTAACTAATTAATATTAATTATTGCGTGGAGGACACGCGTGCGCACCACGAATAGCATCTTCTATCTGCGTTATTACCACTTGTATCCAGACAAAGCTTTCACGGATGCGCTGAAGATCTGTAGTACTTTGCTAATAACAAGTACGCAATGTAAATAAAAGGTGAAGAAACAGTTTGGGATCATAAGAATTTTCAGGAACCGTTTTCACCTTAACACCGCAAATGATCGTTTTCACCCTGTGGGACACCGCAAATAATGGAGTCGTAGTCTGACATATGGCAATTTACAAAGGTTTTCTGTTTACGATTAGTTACATATGACTTAAAATGACCATTTCAGAGTTAAGGAATCCACCCAAGAAGTTGAAGTTTTTGCAATAAGATCTGATGATACAATACAATACAATACAATACAAAGCCTTTATTTCAACACGATAAGTATAAAAGATCTACAGTGTCAAAAGCTTTTTTCAGATCGAGAAAAAGTTGTAAGCGAATATATTTGCTGAGAGTACGAATCTTTACCCAGCGCTTGTGGGCACTGGCCTAAAACCATCGTTACAACTTGTAGGATTAATTTGTTGACTTTTGCGTTTACAGGCCATGTGTCCAGGAAGCACAGAGGATGAAATACAAGCAATAATTCACAATATGATTGAATTATATTCATTTGAAAATGTAATAGTAAGGGGTTGAAAAAATTATAAATACTGCTAATCCGTTTTATCCCTACCTCTGTTTTATTTCCCCTGTGTACAAACCCAGCCCCTGTATAATGTAAATACAGAGTTTGTATGAGCTAGAGTTCAAACCGGGATTTTGTCAAGGACGGCCGTACGTAGAGCTGCCCGCTATCCGCTCAGAGAGCTTCGACTGTAGTTTGTAATGTTACTTTCATCGCTTGTCTTTCAAATGAAACCATATTTTGTTAAAGTATACAGTCGAAGCTCTCTGAGCGGGACACTCGTAGGCGGACAGCTCTACTTTGACAAAACCCCGTTTAAACTCCCATACAAACTCTGTATTTACACATTCCCGTAAGTGGCCGTGGACACTTTCAAGGGGTACAATGTGGATTTTTCTGTTGTTTCTAAGCCTGTTTCTAGGCTCAGTACAAGCTCTCGTAAGCGGTCACCTATCCCTTATACTGCTAGTGGCCGCTTACGACAATTATTCCCATAAGCGGCCAGTTGCGGACACGTTTTCTGCTTCCCGAGGGTGTCCGTTTACGGGACCCTCGACTGTATAACAGCATGTTTCACGGCTGCACTTTCAGCTTCAACTTCTCAGGCAATGGTAACCGACACAACTTGTAAAATACGAGGAAATAGAACTCGTCGCGACACTCGTCGCAATGTTTCAACTCCTGTTACTTATTCCACCTTTGAAACTTTTTTAAATACAAACTAAAACTTTACTGGGTTTTACACAAAGTAGGTGAATCAGATCGTTTGATCGTTTCACGACCGTTATTTCTTCTGCTATTTCTGGTCGATTTAAGCCAACAAAGTGCTGTTTCCTATCCTTTTATAGGCTCGCTCCGTGTTTAAATTGCTAGGTATCTACGGTACATATAAACCAAGTCAGTTTCACTACCACAACATAATTAAATTATTATTATTATTGCCCTTATCATTGGCTCGTCACGCAACGCTCTCCTGTTGCTTGAATCCGAACAGTCGAAGCTCTCGTAGCGACTTCTCTTTCAAACCTGTTCATGAGCTATATATCAAGAAGATCCTAACTGGAATAAAATCTAACAAAGCTACTGGTCCTGATTGCATCTCTCCCCGCCTTCTGAAGATCTCTGAACCTGCTATTGTGTGCTCGCTTACACAATTAATTAATCGATGCATTTCTTGTACTACTTGGCCAACAGAATGGAAAGTCTCCAACGTCTCACCTATACACAAGAAAGACAGTGAAACATGCAAATGTAATTATCGCCCTATATCTATTCTTTCAGCGGTATCAAAAATTCTTGAAAAGATTCAATTCGACCAGCTGTTCGAGTTTTCACTCCATTTTCTTAGCGGAAATCTTTCGGGGTTTCTGAAAGGACATTCATGTACTACAGCCCTACTTAAGATGTCTGAAGATTTTAGAAGATCCCTTGATCTTAACAAGCACACCGCTGCCATCACTATAGACTTGTCCAAGGCGTTCGACTCCATCTCTCACAACTTACTTCTTGCAAAGCTCAAAGCTTACGGTTTAAACGATGATTCATTGCAGTTTCTACGATCTTACCTGTCTGATCGAAAACAACGAGTAAAGAATGGTAACGACTACTCTGACTGGATGACTGTAAAGCATGGGGTCCCCACAGGGTTCAATATTGGGGCCCCTCTTGTTCAATATCTTCATCAACGACCTCAACCTGGCGACCAGTAACGTCTCACTAAGACTGTATGCAGATGATACCACTGAATACTCGTCACACTCTTGCCCCAATATATTACAGGCACATATACAACAGGATCTTGACTTGCTCGTTTCCTGGTTTCATCAGAATTTCTTATCTGTTAATAACTCTAAAAACTCAGACTATTTCTTTTGGCAAATCATGCAGCATTACCACTGCAATTTACTATCAATAACAACCAACTTCAGTCCGTTAACGAAATCAAGTTACTAGGTGTTACCATTGACGAGCTTCTCTCGTTTAAATCGCACATCAAAGAAATATGCCGGAAAGTTAATGCTAAAGTCTCCATTCTTCGGCGGATTCGCAAATTTATACCTTTTGAAGTTATGATAAAAGTATACAAAGCTTTTATTTTACCACACCTGGAGTATTCATCCCAAATATTTATTGGAATTGGGAAAGGCCAATCCCTCAAACTCGAACTCACCAATGCCTTTGCCCTTAGAACTCTCCTCAACATGCCCAAAGATACTAGCTATGATGAGCTACTTAGTCTGGCATCTATAAAATCATTGGAACATCGGCGCTTCGAGCAAGCACTTATACTTGTCTATAAATCGTTACATGGCAAAGCACCTAATTACATAAGTGACATGTTCACACTTCGTGTCAACAATTACAATCTTAGAGGCAACCTTAAACTTGTATTACCTAACTCAAAGTCTGCATATCTACAGCATTCTTATTCTTTCTCGTTCATTGCCGCCAAGTTATGGAACAATCTTCCTAACACTATTAGACAATCCGAAAATCTTTCATCCCTTAAAAAACAACTGCAAAAGATAACCATCTCGCTTACTACTGATTGTAATTGCCATATTTGTAATTCATAATATTGTACAGTTCTCTATTCATCTTTCTATATTTACTTGTCATCTTCTTATACATAACTTCTTAATACTTAATTTCATCTATTTTTAATATATATAAATACATAGTTCTTATTTTTAATACTTACTTGTAATACACATTTACATTTAAACGAGCTCCCGTGCTCAATTTTGTGATATGTGGATAAATAAAGCTACTTACTTACTTACTTACCACTCTCGTAAGCGACCAAGCTCTTTCCGGTAAACGACCACGACCACTTTTGGGAATTACCAACTGGTCATTTCCTTTCTTTGTAAGCTCTCGTAAGCGACCACTTGTGCTATACATTTATCAGACATTGTATTATTTATAATCATCTGAAGAAGAGAACTTTTCAATTTCAGTGGATGCGTGACCTTCGCTTTCGTACATTTCGTAAGTGGCCAGCCTCTATTGTTTCAGCGCGTGGTCACTTACGACAGCCCATTCTCGTAAGCGACCAGCTCTAGTTACGAGCACTTTTTCGAATACCCGAGGTGGTCGCTTACGAGAGCTTCGACTGTACCTTAATACGCGATTAGCCAAACCGGGAGGACGCTGCGTGACGAGCCAAATAACGGCTGCGTAGGAGACTATATTAAATTGCCCTTCTCTTTTTTATTTTTATTTTAAATAATTATTTTTATTAATAAAGAAAGAAAAATCAAATAAACAGTGTCTTTTTGCGGTGTTTTATTGGGATTTTATATGCCCGTTAAATACAGACAAATAAGGGACTGTGCAATAATTATCAGGGGGGGGGGGTAAATGGGCTTCATGTAGGAAAATATTAGGTAATACCCCCCTCCTGAAGGAGTTAATTTAGTTATTGCCCCCCCCCCCCCCCCACTCTAATCAGTCAGAAATTATGTACGACCCCCCCCCCCCTCACAGTATACACACATATAAGCCTTATGGTTTCTTCATAGGCCCCCTCGTCACTTCCTGTACTAGTCAATTTCCTTTTCTATTATTATTGTAATTTTTTTTCTATTTTGTGTGGCAAATTAATAAACTAAACTATAAAACACACCTTGATACAACCTCTATACGCACCTGTGGATTGAAATCTAATAACAGAAAGAAGAGCTCCTACTACATGTTTAATTGTTGGACATCCGCGTCTGGAACAAACATCAACTCCGTAGCAATTTACAACAGAGCCATAGAAGGAAAAGAGCATGTGTGTTTATTTTCAGGTCCGGTGAAGATGGAAAAGTTTTCGGTCCCCACCTTATAAATAGGTATGGATTCGCCAATGTAATATGTACTTGAAATAAAATGTTAAGCCTCCCCTCTCTTGAGTGACTTATTTTACCTTGAGCCCCCCCTATCCTTGCTTTGATTTTACTTTTTTACGTAATCTTGCTTGGTGGCATTCCTGTTGCTGTTAAAGATTCAGAAATGTTAACTCAACTAAGAAAATAAGTGTAGATCAAGCTTTTTTGGACAAAACTACAATAATACTCCGGGTGCTAGACGGTTTTTGTGTCTACTGCGCTTGTGCAGTAGACACAAAAACTATCTACTTCCCTGAAATTTGTTAAAGGAGAAGTTCACTCCAAAATGACACTTTTGTTTCTTCCACCAATAGCAAGTTAATGCATAGATAAGTTACTCACCGAAATTTCAGCTTCCAAAAAGCTTTCTAACCTAAATTAAATCCTTGTCCAAAGTAGCCAAAAAATCGTGCACGAACCCCGCCATCTTGGAATATACTTAGCAACCTGGCGATGCTTGCGTGACGTCAAAGAGTTCAACCCAAGTTTGGCGGGAAGAGGCGGGAAGATTAAATACTCGAGATCCTCTTCAGATTGTGTTAGTCATGCCTTTTTGTTCAGCACCATACTGCTCAAATAGGTCTCAAAGAGACAGCGAAAGAGATGTTTCGTTTCATCGTTTTCCAGGTTCAAGAAAAAACATCACTCGAGAATGGCTAATTAGACTGGGCCGCGGGACAAGAAGTTCTTGCCAAAACTGGAACACATTTTCATTTGTTTGGATCACTTCACCGATGACTGTTTCGAAGTCGATCACCGGCATAATCTCCTCGGCGGAAAAACCCACAAAAGAAAGAAAAAACCTGATGCAGTTCCAACCATTTTTAAGAAGAAGTCCAGTCCTATTCTCACTAGGGAAATACGCACAAAAAAGCCTAAATGAACAATCATACACTACTTTACATTCCCAGCGTGTCCCGGGGGAATGTGCGGCATTACCATAGACCTCCTCCCTGTATATAAAGCAGCCCGCTTCGTAATTCAGCCTAGTTCAGTCAAGTTTAGGTCTGGACCCTTGCAAGACGATAACGCTTTTTATTTTTCTGCCATCGCTGCGCCCGTTTTTTTCCCGTTATGGCCCAAGTTTCCTGTAGCTCCTTTAGACCTCAACGTTCACTGGGCAGCTATCATCTCAGTTCCGCAACAGCAAGACCCACGACTATTGCTCTACCAGCCGCTCTTCTAGCCTGTGAACGCAGACGAAATTCGGCTGCACAACCAGCCGCGCAACCACTGGTAGGTACCGTACAAATCGTTTACACCGTTTGTACTCTCATTTCCTCGAACTTTTTACCAGTTCAGTTTAGGCTATACGCTGGTCACTTCGCTTGACTTTGCTTTGTTTGTGATGACCTCGCATGAGTTTGTTTTGAAGCGACTGGGGTGACCTCGCTTGAATTTTGTTACTAGTTTGTTTAAAGCGACTGGGGTGACCTCGCTTGAATTTTGTTACTAGTTTGAAGCGACTGGGGTGACCTCGCTTGAATTTTGTTACTAGTTTGTTTAAAGCGACTGGGGTGACCTCGCTTAAATTTTGTTACTAGTTTGTTTAAAGCGACTGGGATGACCTCGCTTGAATTTTGTTACTAGTTTGTTTGAAGCGACTGGATGACCTCGCTTGAATTTTGTTACTAGCCTTGTTTGAAGCGACTGGGGTGACCTCGCTTGACTTTGTTACTAGTTTGTTTGAAGCGACTGGGATGACCTCGCTTGAATTTTGTTACTAGTTTGTTTAAAGCGACTGGGATGGCCTCGCTTGAATTTGTTACTAGTTTGTTGTTACTGGTAAAACTATTACAAATTCACTTCCAATTTACTATATCATTTAGCATGCATCACTGACCTATTGTTTTCTTTTGCCGATTGCCCGATTTAGGCAATGTTTACATTTGTGGCGTGATACTTGTGACCTCCATGTGATGTTTTTGTTTTTAAAGGAACAAAGGGTAAAAACCATACATAACAGATTGCCTCAAACAACGTGGAGCGCGCTTTGGATACTGTACGCCAGCTGGCCAACCGTTTCTTCGCGCGTCCGATATCCGGAGAGGAGTGGTTACTAAAAAAATAATAATAATAAAAAACTAGTTCGCCTTAGCGTTAAAAGATTAGTATTTTTAGCAATACAACCCCATTGGCCGATTATTATTACACCACGCTTATTTATTTAGAATGTTCTAGATCTCCGTTCCCCCAGCTCATTTCGCCCGTTTGCGAAGCCTCCCGACGGGGTTATCTAAAACCCTTTATTACTCTGTCTCTGGACGGGGTATTTCGGGGCTGCTTCGTTCGGGCGTTCACCCTTCCGTCAGTTCACCTTTGTTTTCGGAATACTCTATTTTATTTCGTCCCCATTTTAATTCCTTCCATGTTGTTATCCTGTTTTCCGCCACCCCACAAGCGTAGAAAGACATCTCTCTTCGCACCAAAAAGTAGTCCCCAGAACCAAGTGTCCCGTGTCCTCCGCGCCTGACTCGTCTCCAGCCGTCTCTCAGTCTCCTATTATATGCGAGCGTCTTGGGGACTGGGGCATGCTGGATCGGAAGATGGAAAAGAGGGGAGAGAGAGGGCTGGCAGACGAAAGGTTGGATAATTAGTCGAAAAAGTTGGCGCAGGCCGTTTTTCTTCGATTATTTATTTTCCTTGTACTCAGAGTTGTGGAATGGCGTAGTTGACAAAATTTCAGTGATGTCTGGCCATTTATAGGCATTTTCTATAGAACATCAGCGAACCGGTCAAGACGTCTGCTAAGTCGAGTCACTAGCGATGTTTACAACTCTTCTACGATATAGAAATATAAGCTTATAGCAGAATTTGAAGAGAGGAAGTGTGATTTTGTATTTATTTAGAGGTATGGATCCCTAAAACCTTAATTTTGTATTACAATGTTGATGTGTTTTAGGCACACATTACAACTCGCCATTACCCCGTTGTGTCTAGTTCTCGTAAAAAAAAATCCTGTTTAAGCGTCGAGGATTTGATCAGTGACACCATCCTAGAACGTCTGACAAACGGCTCTTTATCAATCTGGGGTAAGGTTAGCCATGTTTCCCCTCCACACCTTGTCATGCCGCTAACGGTCGAACCAGCCAACCCCATGCAGACTATGCCATTACGAGTGTTTTCTTAACCTCTGGATCAAGGATCCCCCCCTCACCGCACTCTGGACTACATTTCTATTCTCCCTCGATATGTTGCAAGAAACCACTTCCAATCCACCATGGACGACAAGAGCGGATACGCCCATGTCTATTAAGCTCTATAGTCCAGGCGTAGTCAATCGATAGAAATCGATATCGGAAATCAATCGATACACTCGATATCAATCGATATCAATCGCCGATTGCTATCGATTGATATCGGAAATCGATAACAATCGAACTCACAGAAAAAAAAATTTATCGATTGTTATCGATTGGCAAAAATCGATAACAATCGATAACAATCGATAATAATCGATAACAATCGATAAACATCGATAATCCAAAGGAGTATTTGTTTCAAACATATATATTACTGAAGATGGCGTGGTTATCTAAACATGTATCTAGTAAACAATACGAGACCGGCGTTATTATTATCGAATTCAACATCTCGTCCAGGCAGAGTGTTCATCGCGTTCACTTGGTTTTTCTGGGATTTAAAAGATTTGAACATGTCCATTCATTCGAACCCTTGTTTTATGACGACGAAAAACACAGAAACTGCTTCTTCTTTTGCATGTATTGTTCCTGGTCGATATTCATGGCGCCAAAGTGATTACTGCTATGCTACTGGATTATTTTTTATTTCTTGCTTACTCTGTGATTTATTCTTACGTTTCTTTTTAATGCGACTAATTGAAATCACAAAACACTGATTTTGTTGTTTATTCTGCTTCATCTTTATGGCGTTGCTATAACGAGACCAGAGGGTTGCACGCCGCTACTTTGCACACCGCAACTTCTTCTTCCGGTATTATGAACTGCGCTGAAGATCGATAAAAAGACCAAATTGTTCCTGTTATTGTTTTTGTTCCTGTAGTATTTTGTTGATAATTGTTAAACTATTGCATGCTATGATGATTGAATGACTCAATAAAACCATACAGACAACATTGTGTCAATGATTAACTTGTAAAATGACAAAAATCATTTCCGATAACAATCGATAATAATCGATAACAATCGATAAATTAATCGTTATCGATTTCTATCGGAAATCGATATCAATCGAACTCACAACTTTTTTTCTTTATCGATTTCTATCGATTGATATCGGAAATCGATATCAATCTTCGATTGTTATCGATTGTTATCGATTGATATCGATTATCGGTTTATCGATTGACTTACGCCTGGTATAGTAGATCTTATTTTGGCCTTGAATGGAACGGATGGTATTTTGTATACAATACGTTACCGTTTGGTTGGAAAGCCAGTGCCTACCTATACCACACCATCGGCATGGCCGCTACCAGTTACTTCCGGTCCCTTGGTGTCCTATCTAGCCATATATATAGACAGCAGACATGTCGGAAACTCGTCTCGTGTCCCCAACGTTTGAGTTCTGAGTTTTGGGAGGAGGTTCCACTCTCCCCTCGGAAAGTTACGCCGCACCCTTTTCGTTCATGTTAAGCCCCTGAACCATGGTTATCGGGGAGTAGTTGCCGAGGGCCGATTCTCCATATCTTATTCATCTAGGTCCATTTGGCTTTGTGTGCGGGTATTCCTGGTGAGAATATATTACTATTAAAAGCGAGCTGCAAGCGAACGGAGGCGAGCGATTAAAGAAAGAAAAGAGGTAAGTAATTTTGTTTTACTTCGAAGACTGTTCAAAGGTTTTCTTCTCTTGTTGTTATCTATTATTTAAAATGGATAAATTCAAAACTGATCAATACATTTCTTAGCTCTGTCAAAGTTTGATAAATTACATGAAACAAAAAAAAAAATGAACGGAATTGTTAGCATGCACTTCGAACAAGAACGTGTTTCCACGTATAAAACATTTTGTTGACGTTGGGACACAAACGGAACCCAATCAATCAAATTCTTTATTTAACCACAATTAAAAAATCAACAGAGCTGGTGGGGTCGTGTATAATAAAAATATAAAAAGTATATAAAATATCTACCTAATTATGAAATCAATTATTTACAGGCTAAAATTTTACTATGTTAAAAAATTCATTATGTTACCCACCACAGACTCGGCCGTTATAGTACCCCCCCAGTGGCTGCCCCGTAGTTGAAACCATTTTAACACCTGCGAATAAGCGAAGGATCGTTGCCCTGGACCACATGTACGGCAATAGTTGGCTCTACGATTGGTTCCGTGTTTGTCCCTGCATCAACATACAGTCGGATCTACGATGATTTCACAGCTATTAGCTATCACCCCGGTTTGATCATTTACTGCATCTAGGCTATCAGTACCTACCTCAAGTATTTCTACTTGAGGCAGGTCTTCTTCATCTATTGGTTTTTCAGGCTCTTCAGTCACTTCTTCCGTCCTTGAATTCTCCATTATCAATTCAACGGCCTGAAACGAATTAACTGGCGATGCATCGATCAGGAAATGAAACAAAACGGCAAATAAAAAAAATGCGTAGTTTACTTACTCGAAGAAAAACGAGTTGAGGCAACGTCTGATGTATAATTTTTGCAAGAAAATAAAACGTTAAATCCAAAGGGGCGCGCAAAGAAATTTCTGAACGATTTTCACTGAGTTCACGATACAAAGTTGCTTGTTATTGGCTCTAGAAATCAGTGAGGAAAAAGATAAGTAATTTATTCAATTATTTCTACTATTCGAACGCGACGTGGGAACACATTCTTGTTCGAAGTGCATGCTAACAATTCCGTTCAGATTTTTTGTTTCATGTAATTTATCAAACTTTGACAGAGCTCAGAAATGTATTGATCAGTTTTGAATTTATCCGTTTTAAATAATAGATAACAACAAGAAAAGAAAACCTTTGAACAGTCTTCGAAGTAAACAAAATTTCTAAAAATTACTTACCTCTTTTCTTTCTTTAATCGCTCAGCAAGTTTCTGTTTTGTAGAAATCTGCGAATCTCAGCAAGTTTCTGTTTTTCTTAGAACGTACACGGAAAAGAAATGTATTTCACACAAAACAAACAGCAGAGTATTCATAAAATGCCATTTAGGCAAACGACGATCCTGGCGAAATGTAACGTCAAAAGTAGCTTAATACCATTATACGATATTTGATTTACGAGCGCTCTGCTTACTAAATTATTATTTATTTGGAGCAGTCCAACTTTTACACATTGTTGCACCATCCCTTGTAGACATTTCGCAACCAATTGTTGCATCATCAATGACGTAATGGCTATTTATAAAGCTGAGAAATTGATTTCACACTTAATAAAGAGCACAGTATAGGCTTAGCCACAAAAATCCCTAAAAATGGTCTAAAAATCTATCCGGATAATCCCATTTTCCCCCTAAAAATCTTGAAAAAAATTCTAAAAATCCCGAAAATGTTATAAAAATCTCAAAAAATCTCCACATATATATTTTTTAAATCTGTCGTTTAAAAAAAAAAAGTGCTTTAAAAGACATGGAAATTGCTTAAAGGCGTGTTTCTTTCTCTTCTATAAATAGGCAGTGTTTTTGACATCAGGCTCAACCTGTCTAATATTGAAACTACTTCCCTCTCTCTTGCAGCCTCAGGCTCTGCATTGTCTGTACGCTGAAGGTCTGCTTCAGCGACTGCAGCTTGCTCCGCCATGTTTTTTCTACAACCGAGTTACAGACTTCCATTGGAATCATGGGAAGCATTAACAAGGGGAGAAACCGCTGGATCAATACAATGTACTGAATGTAGTCACTGAATTAGTCGAGAAAATCAAAACGACAATATATAGATCAGAATATGTCTCAATATATTAATTATTGTCTAAAATCCCTAAATTTTTCAAAAAGCATTCTAAAAACCTCCAAATTTTTTAAAAATCCCAAGATTTTCTAAAAATCTTCTGATCTTCTAAAAATCCTAAAAATAATCGGATTTTTGTGGCTAAGCCTAGCACAGTATTTGTCATATTTCAAATAGGGTCAAATATGGTAATGCCTTGATATGAAATTTGATCTAATGGCGCTCCAGGTTTATCACAGTTGCTGCGAAATCTCTTCAAGTCACGGTTAGACGTGACCTATGTGACCCCATGACGTAATCATCCAAAATCTGTGCATCTCGGCAAGTTTCTGTTTTTATAAATCTGCCAGTCTCAGCAAGTTTCTGTTTTCCTTTATGGAAAAGAAATGTATTTCACACAAAACAAACAGGACAATATTCATAAAATGTAATTTAGGCAAACGATGACCCTGGTGAAATGTAACGTAGGTTGATAAAACATTCGATCTAATGGCGCTCCTAGTGTGTCCACCCAATAGTGAGTACAATGATGTAATATTTTGACGAGTCAAACTCGCCTACGTTGCGAAATCTGCACACCGCTCCGATGTGTTTACGCGGTCCTAAATTATTATTTCTTTGGACCAGTCCAACTTACACATAGACTCGATTTCGCCGCTCTCTCAACTCCGGTCTTCGTTCCTCCCCGAGAAAAACTTTCACAAGGCGAATATATATATATTCATACTCTCCCCTAGCTCTCCTCCTAGCACTTTGGCGAAATAGAGGTATAAGGTGAATCACCACAACAACAAAAAAACTGAAGCTATTTTACTAACCGGGCTGGGCCCTGGGCCCACGCCCGGTTAACAAGTTACGTCATTGATATATATACCGTGGTTCAGATATTATTTAATAGATTGTTGTGTTGAGAGTTTGTTCCAAGCCTAAATATTCATTTACATCAATACTAGCATTATAAATTTAGGGATAGCCAAAAGGTCAAATAAAAACAGGTCTATTACTTTAATAGTCGAATATGCTCAGTGATGTATAAATGCACTCAAAGAAAAACACTAAAAATTTGCCATCGTAAACGCACAGACCACTTAGGAAACACATATAATATTATTTAAGAAGAAAAGAAAGCTTTTTGTCCAGCGATGTTACTTGTAAATTAACCCGATTCACACAACCGCGAACTACAGTGTAATGCATGGTTCAATTCCTACTGTTACCATCCCCCCCCCCCCCCCCACAGGCAGCCCCCGGGACAAAGTCTGTCCTTGGGGGTGGGGAATTTTGCAAGTAGTATTTTCCTGTCGTATTGAATTCTTCATCACCTCCATTAACGGGACACTTCTCCAAGTCAAGGATTGCAAGCCCGAATTTAAGCTGTTCACAGCTTCTTGTTTATCAGAATGTAGTTAGCATGTACTTTAAATTTTAAAGTGAATTTAACGGCGAAGTTCTTCTTCAATACTATTCATTTTACACGAGTTTCGTTTGAACAGTGAAATCTCGATTCATTATCTTTGCTTTTGTGCTTTATATAATGCAATAATATAGGAGGGCCTGGGGTAGGGCTGAGACACGAATCTTATCCGGCAGACTGGAACTATGATGAATATATGAATGAATATCTCTGCGACAGCGACAACCTCGAACCCAGGCTCTCTCTCCTTTTCCTCCCATGTCGTTGAGGAGATCGAGAGAGACCCTGGTTGCGGCTGGTCACGTGACCACCCAAATTCTGGGTGGTAAAAAATATATTCGGAGGGAGGGGTGGTAGAGTGTTAGAGTTGTTGCTGTGACAAATCTACCATGAGAGGGTGAAAGCGTTGACTCTGAGTCGCAACTGGCTGACGCAGCAGGTCTTCAAACAATTCGCAAGAAAAGCAAACACCAAAAAAGTGTGCAGTACATTAACTTACATGCAGTTATTCAAGCTTCTACAGGCTTTGCCAGGCCGTTTGCGAAGATCACTGCAATAATCTTTTCTTCAAAACCGCCTGCGTAATTCTCAGAACTACACAACTACGTTGGAAGTTTTACAATGGAATTTTGTCCCCACCGCGGAGCCTATTCATAGGCTATTCATAGGCTAGGTCAGTCGCCAAGCTTATTATTATTTTCAAAGTTGGTTTGAGGCCAAGGTGTCTGGTCTACAACCTCGTTTAGCTTTGCGATCATGAACCTGTCTACTTAGTGTAAAAGTCAGGAATGAAGTCGATGGTTCAGCGTTATTTAATGAGCCGGTAGCTTCACAAGACGAATTTTCCATTCTCGTAAGTTTCGCGCCGCTGCTTTTGTGGCTTGAAAATATCCGTCACGTATACATGTTCATGTCATGAAGTTGTACATTTAGAACCAAGCTCCATTTGCCCTTTCGAACCCCCTGGTTAGTAATTATTGTTCGCTCAGGTATTGTTGTAACCGCATAGTCACGTGACCAGCCGCAACCAGGGTCTCATCCCCAGAGCCCGCGATTCTTTTGGTCAGCACCAAGATAGGATCGCGGGCTCGCGGGTCGAGTCCAACGACAAGAGAGGAAAAGGAGAGAGCCTGGGATCGAGGTTGCGATTAGAAAAATTTATATCGCTGCGATCCTTGCGATCGTGCAGTTTTTATATAGCCTGGTTTCCATATAATCGCAACGATCGTAGCCTGACTTTAATCCGTTCACTATTCGTGGTATTAAAGATTTGAACAATCAAGCCCTCTCCGAAGTCGGTTTTGAAGATTACAAACACATATTTTCCAGTGACAAGTCGAGAAAAGATTCTCGAATCGATCTTTTTGTTCTTCGCGAAGGGAATCAATGGGTATGCGTGAAGTCTTATGGGCGTGACTCGACGAAAGATCTCTTGCCTCCGCCAGATCGCATTACTCATTAACATCAAGAACGCGTGAGTGTTGACAGTAACTGTCAAAATTGACCAATCAGAGGATATACCAGAATCTGATATACCGGAACAAGCTTTTTAAAGAAATGTTTACTGGCGTTCATTCGCCCCCTCTCCCCAATCCTATTATCCACTCGCCACTCTTCGCGCGTCTTTTCGCGTCGCTCCCCCACTATCCGAACGCCTGGAACAGGCTACAACGATCGCAGTCGCAACGATCGCAGATCGTTGCAATTATATGGAAACCAGGCTTTAGTGAACATGATTACGACTGAAAGCTATTAATATGCAGGTGTTTCTTGTCAGTCAGTCATTTATAGCAGATGTCGAAGTAAAAGAATCTAATATGTTATTAGTAAAAATCTACCAGTATACTAATGCAAATGAGACAATCTGATTGGCTGAGCTACTCGTATACTACTGTTGAATCCCGTTAATTCGAACTCTCAGGGGAAGCGGAAAATAGTTCGAATTAGCGGGGGTTCGAAATAACCGGGTCAGCGTTAAATATCAAAATAATCATTAATAATTAACATGGTGAAAATAAATTGTACCTTATAATAACTTCATCGGGCATTGTGGCGTATTTTGCGGGCTAAAATGGAGAATTCCGCTGCTGTGAGCCAATCAGAAACAAGAGAATAGCATAGCCAGCCAATCAGAACTGGAAACCATTCAACTGTTCGCGCCGTTTTCATGCTGGCAGCAATTGCCCGTTCCGAAGTTCAAAAAGGGACTGGGCACTAGTTTACCAATTGTTCAAATTACGTCATATTAAAAATTTAATCCCATCACCAGAAAGATCGCATGAAAATTAGTAAGTTTACCAAGTTTGGTTATGTTACATTGCATAGTAACCAGGCTGTGAGCTGTCAAAGGTAGTCCAAATTCCATACAAACGTCTCTAATTCAGAGATGGCGTCCCCCAAATCCATAGTCTCTAATTTTTCTGATTTTTGAAAGCCTTTCTACATGGTTGAAATCCAACGAAACAACCCCAAACTTGGTAAACCGACTAATTTTAATGTGATCTTTCTTGTGATGGGCTCCAATTTTTAATTAAATCAAAATTTAAAACTCGTCCCGTCTCCATGTGAACTTCGGAACGGGCAATTCATTTGACTCGAAGAGCTGCCTTGCCAACTGCAAAGCTATTGTTTTTTAGCTTTAAAACGACAGAATTGACTGAAAAACATAACGAGGAAGCAAATTATCAGCCTTCAGCTCAGTACAGCTAGTTGAAGAGGACAGAAACTCGAGGAAGAATCCATACACCAACTTTGTCTTCTTCGATCGAAACCCGCTCAGTTCAGGTAAAATAATTTATTCCAAATTGCCAGTTTAGTAATTGCATGATTAATTTCCAACACTTCTAGATGACTATTTTTGCTGTTGATGGAATTCTGTAAGTTTTCCTTTCAAGAAGATTGTTTCGACGAATTTTGCGGTTTTCTGACAAGTTTTAAGTGAACATTTACAATGAAATACACGCCGACCCGACGCCGGCAGTGTTCAAGATATCGCTTACTGTCTTTGATTCCTTTTCTCAATGCCCTCTGAAATTATTATAATAGTAATAGAGTTGATGTTCTTGGGCGTAATATGTTTTTGGCCCTTCTCAGGTTCATTTCAAAATGAGCCTGAGTCGGGCCAAAAACATATTTACACCCGCGAACATCAACTCTATTGTTATAATCTCCCTGAAGGCTAAGTTAGAAAAAAATTCATCTATCGCTTTTTAATTTGTGACCATTTTAATAAGTTTGGGGTCAATTTTTGATAAAAAGCGAAATAACATTCCAAACCAGTTCATATTCAAGCCTATGTTTTTAAAAATCAAATGGAACGATTCCATGAGAATTTTACTCAAGGTAATTAGATGGTATACAATTCATTTAAAACCAAAATGTTATTTCATCAAGCCTTCTGGACATACTTTTCAATAACATTTCAAAATTGTTTTGATTTCATAAAATTTTGCAGACCTTAAGAAAAGTATGTCAGGTCAAAGATCCAGAGAACGTTTTCCAAACGAATGCCTTGATGACAAGTAATTCGGTGTAATGTAAAATTGGGAATGACGTCATTACGTTGCTATGGTAACTCCGATTTCGATAAAACGTACCTCATCTGAAACTTTAATCTTTCTCTAGTACAGCTGTAATGATTGATTTTCTGTAAGATTATTTATGGTGGTACAACAGTTGCTCAAAGTTGAAAGGTATCGTCACTCCAAATCCTGCTTTCTTTTCATTCAACTTGGCGGAACCCGCCCCAGATGTTTTGCCGCCGTTTTTCATACAAATCATGCTTCATTTAAATGGAACTGAAAAATCACTCAGTCCGGATTTATAACTTTTGAACTAGGGGCCCCCTGTTGTGTTACGATAATCGATTTGATTTGACTCGATTCGATTCAAATTTCACTTTGATAACATCACAGGCCAAAAATAGTCGAGTTATGTGTAACGCACGCATTGCGTTACACATCATAATGGTGTAAAGTTAAAGTGATCGAATAACGCGCTTAAGGTCACAGTCATATTTATACATGTATTTTACAACAGTGATTTTGCCTTCTGACATTCGTCTTTGCTTTCCGAATATTTAATTTTCGATGCGTTTCCTGTTATAAACTCAATACGCTGATAAACTTCAGGAAATATTTCAGCTCGTACAGCCTAGGGAAATGCCTCTGTATTGAACAGAATTGGAAGCTTGAAAGGCACGGCTAATGTATTCTCTGCGCTTTGTTTATAGGTAGAAAACAAGCACTCGTGACTGTGGTTTTGGCGCATAAATGTAATTTAAGTTACTCGCTTTTTCAATACATTTTCCTGTTTTTAGTCATAGAGATTGTCCTTTTCCCTAAAATGTCCTGATTTGGGGCAAATCTCGTCAGTGACTTGTAGGAAATCAGGTCAATAATTAGAGCTTCTGGTGATTATATTCCGAATTTGGGCGCTACACGCATGCGTCTTTTGCACAAGTACCACAAGGGAAACAGCGACACAAAAGAAAAAAATATATACCATGCGCTATTGCAGAAGTATTTTAAGCAATGTTAGAAGCAGAATCTCGTAATTTAATTTTCTATACGTTTCTTTAAAATTTCCAAAAGTAAACATCTTAGGAGAAAGTGATCGAGTGTGCCATGTGCCATGACAAAAGCTCCACATAAACTAACGTGTTGCGTTTGTGTAACACAACACAAAAAGTAATACCGAAGTTTAACCTAAAGTTTTGTACGTATTTACGAGACAACGGTTGAAATGCAAAACTATTTTTTAAGCTCCAAGCGTCGCAGTGTGTTAGAAATCGAAATAAATAAATTCATGTTGTTTTCAGTTTTAGGCCGCCGCACGGGAAATTTAGTGGTGAACAATAACGACAATAGAGTGTTTTTGTCTCTGGTTGCCCTTGGAAATTTTATGTTCTAAAAAACTAGCATATAAGTAATATTTGTTTTTTAGAACATAAAATTTCCGCGGGCAACTATCAGCCGATAGTTCCTCGACAGAAACACTCTATTGTTATAATAGAAATCTCGAGCTCATAATCTAATTGTTAATTAGTATTATTTCTTCCCATCCACGTTGCGCTAGTATCGCTCCAGTATCCTTTTGAAAATAGGACTTTAGAGGAAAACCATACGCACTAAGAGTATTTAGATGTGCATTGAGATTTTATCATCATCAGATGGCACACAAAGAGCCTTTTGATTAGGCAAGTAATATTGCAACACCCGTGGGGAATAATCTGTCATCTAAAATCACAATCAATAGACAATCACTTGTATGTAGTTTTAAAATAAAATCAACTTTATTTCTTGGTATACTGCCAATTGCACAAACTTATATTAAATCCACGTCAACATTATTCTCTGCTACAAACCATTTTACACAATCGACAGAATTGTAAAAGGTCCTAACTACATCCTAGACTACGAGCAGTCCCTCATTTTTCTCAGGGATAGTCGGCTGTGAAAGGTCAAACGCTCTGGCTTTGTCTGTAGTCCCTCATTTGTTCTCGCCCGATTTTCACGCACACACGCGTGCTCACCTCCCACTCAACTATTCCTGAGAAAAATGAGGGACTGCTCGTAGTCTACCTACATGCTTAGCATATTAAAACTTATGACAATTTTTTTCAGTTCATGAACGAACAATACGTTAGTAACAATCACATCACACAGCATATTTGATATGCATGGGCTTGCTATGAACGTAGACGCGACATCAAATCGAACACAAAATCATCAGAAGCATACCAAGTCGAATAGGCTGTCGAGGGCGGGATCAGTAGGATTTTCACTGCAAGCTTAGCATCACACAGAACATCATGAGGGCTGATAAAGCAAGTGAAGCTGCTTCTCAACAGCGTCAAAGTATTCTTCAGTCGAGCAGTATTGATCTCGTTGTACTCTAGAAACAACACAAGAACAACTTTGAGTTTCGGATTGAGTTTATAAATAATGAAAAAGACATTGAAACTAACTATTCCAGCCAGCCATTCAGGACTCAACTAAGTAACTACAACATAAAACAACCTTTGTTGAGAAAGTTTGGGTTTCGCACACTAAACGGTTCACTTAAAATTTGTCACGTTTTCTACCCTTGCTTTTTTTAAGGATACTTTTTTCAAAGCAACAATTTTCAATTTGTCAAAACAAATAAACTCACTGTGGATGGCACCATTCTAAATTTAGTTAACTTTGAAAGGACAATTTGTCCAGACACTGAGAGGATGCCTGGGGTGTTAACAGTTTGCCCCAAAACCCCGGTCAGAGTTACAGTTGTACCTTTGAAAAATAGTATGTAAAGGGTTTTTCTGAAAATCAGCCAACCAAGAATTACGTTGCCAAACGAAATCTGCGTGCTTTTCCTCAAAAGGGTTTGGAAGCAGTAGAAACATGCAACCTGAACACTCCAAAATATCAGAGAATAATTTTCGAGAAGTTCCAGAACCATTCGATTTCCAACTTATAGAAATTTGGCTTTATGGTAGGCACCCCAGATCTTACTGGTAAAGCTTTATTCACATTTTATTCCACAAAGCAAAGTATCCAAACTCTAATTCTGACTGAATGAATTGAAGACTTGTAACTTTTATAAAAAAATGTTTCACGTTCAGTTCAACTTACTTGCTAAGTCCGTAGATACAAGCAGCAAGATCTTTAGTCATTAGACCAGAATCAACAGTATCAACACATGCCTTCTCCAAAGCCTTGCAGAATCTAGAGAGAAAAAAACACAGTCCATACGGCATAGTGTCTGGATAGAAGCAGACTACATAACATTTTAAGAAATACGACACATCATCAGTGCATCTTCAGTTGCAAGTGAAAATTACATGCAGTGTGGATTTGAATTTATATTATAACAATGCTGTACATCAATAACAAATGCAGCAAATCTATAGAAAAAGAGAATGACCAAAACTAATTACAAAACAAACATAAAAGGCGTGACAAAATGCATACAAAAAATTGAATGAAAGCGAACAGGTTAAATTAACATCACGGATAGATCTATAGCCAGTTTAAACAAAAATATTATATTGAAAAGTGCCAAATAATTGAAATTGTTTCCAAACATTTCGGGCTTGGCCCTTCTTCAGTGGAATTTATGTCCGTTCATCTATAGATCGAAGATCTACAGCTGTTTGTTGAGGAGCCGGGTTGTTGTAGTAGTAGTTTTTTAGGGCTTGGGGTGAGAGTTTTGTAAACCAAAATTGGATCAGAAAGCAACATTCATTTGTTGCCATACTACACCATAATGATGACATGTGACCATAGCTTTTTTTCACTGATTGCAAGCAACAAGGGTTATAACGATAGCGGTTATCCTTTTGTTAAAAACCCCGATTTTCTCAAAATCTAAGTTTGGACTAAATAATATTGCAACATGCAGCATTCAGATTGGGTAACAGTGATTGTCAATTTTACTTTCTTTTTAATACCAAGAATTTTGCTCAGAGCAAATAACACTACTATGAGGTACATCAAAAAATATATGTTTGTTGTTAGTTTTCATTTCATAGTTATTGCGTAACACCACGGGAGGCTGTAGAAATCCTACAAGATAAGCCAATAAAAAAACCTCGATTCATTAAAAGTATTTTTGGAGTTTTATTTCACCTAGTTAATATAACAGAGGACTCAGAAATTTCAGAAATTAAAATACTCTCAACTGACAATACACGTGATTATGATACAATTTCAGTAGTACGTCCTACTTTGCTGAAATCCAGTAAAATGTACAGAAAGGGGTACTGTTTTCTTTCCTTAACTGTGAGGCCTCTGTTCTTGATGAATGGGTGGGTCTTATAACAGGATACCGTGTGGCACTAAATTTATGTAGGTTTTTATTTTTGCGATTTTATTCAGGATTCCCCCCCAAAAAAATATTCCTGCAAAAAACTTCTTCAGGAAAATTAACTCCAGTTTGAAATTATAAATAATAGACATCTTCCGAATGTTCATCAACTGGGGCCGCGTTATTGTTGCTTCGACCATTATCAGAACAATAATCCGCAACAGAACAAGATGTTTCTAGTAATATATCAACAACAAGTACGAGTGTTCCATGAGGGGTTCTCAAACCCATTAATTATCATCAGCCAATAAATGACACCCATTTAGGTCAGGTGGATTAATCTTGATACTCAATGAAACACCACATCCAAATGTTCAGGGTTTTGATCTGAGATCAAACACTTGCATTTTTAATGAGTTTTAGTGATCTTGATATCCAATTTGATGACTTTTAAAAACTATAAATTATTATCATGGAAGCATTTTTTATAGAAAAAAAAGACCGCACAGGAGCTGTTGTAACAGGTCACAAAGGGATGGAAGAGGAATTACATTTCATTGTTTACCGTTAATTGAAAAGATCTTGCCAAGAAATGGCTAATTAAACTCTCACAGCGCTTCCCGCCAATTCAGGTTGAACTCTTTGACGTCACGATTATGCGGCCAGGTTGCTGAGTAGTCTTCAAAATGGCGGCGGTCGTAGTCGAATTTTTCGGCACTTTGGAGGCAAATTTCGTGAGGTTATGAGGCTCTTTGGAACGTCAAACTACGGTCAGTAATTAATCTTCATATTTACTTTTTAATGGTAGTGAGAAAAAAATGAAATTTCTGGATTGACCTTCTCCTTTAAGAGATATTTTGCCAAAAAAGTATCCAGTGATTTTTTGTTCTACCCTAGCCTATCTAACATTAAAATAAGAAAGAAATCGAATTTTCCACCCTTCTAACTATTCTTCGGCTTCTGATTGGGTAGTCTGCACGCACGAAAGAATGTGAATTAATTAAAAGTGGTCACACTTTTGGGCGCTTTGCTGTAATTATTGTAATGAGGAAGCCTCATATTACAAGCATACAGTCAACTCTCTCTAAGACGGACACCATCGGAACCGGCACCAACTGTCCGTCTTAGAGAGGTGTCCGGCTTAAAGAGAGTTTAGATACAGTAAAATGACTGAAAATTGGCGTGTAGGGACCAACACCAGGTGTCCGTCTTATAGAGGTGTCCGTTAAGAGAGAGTTGACTGTATAATTTGTATTATATTATATAAAATTTATATTATATTATATAAAATTATGGTTTTTAAACATTATTTAGGTCTTGGAGTTCTCTCCCATACATACGTTTTGAGTTCAACATTCTTGTCAAGTCTTGCCCTGTGACGCAAACCTTGAGTCCATGCAAAAATACTGGCAATAGGGTTGGTACTTGTTTCATTGCCCTACAAAACAACATATAAACACCTGTGAATAACATCAAAAGAGTGTTGCTGGGTACTGTAAAATATATTTGAATTGAAAATAAAAAGTGCTTCTGCACCAACTCATGAATGGTTTGGGCAGGAATGAGATCAAAAGATGAAACTCACCAATTCTGTTACACACAAACTAGTCTTAAAATAGATTGAAATCACTAAATAATGGTTTTGAACCATAGAAAAACGTAAACCAAATACTAGGAAGCCACAATGAAGTGCGGATGGTTAAAATTGGACAAGATTGAAACGGATTGCGAATAGGCTAGTTTAAGTCCATAGCATGAAACAAGTGGTAAATCATGCTTAAAAATCATCTGTGTTTGTTATGTAAGCGAGATTCCATCTTTGAATTAATATTTCATTCATATATTTGAGTTTAGAGGTTGTAAAAAAATAATACTGGGACAAATAGCAAAAAATAGCGTGACATAGCCCCTTTAAAGAGTTGACCTGTGGATTAAATTTCAAAGAGAAATTTGCATACCTTCAATGTGTTATTTTATACATTCGTGATTATGTTTGGCGAAATAAACCTCAAAATTTTTCAGTAACTCGGAGTTTTATATTAGGCGAAGTGTATATAAGCTTATATATTAAATTAAGTCAGGCATCTCTGAATGACAATTAAGTGGCCAGTATGCAGACTATAAAAAAGTATACAGTCAACTCTCTCAAAGCGGACACCACTGTAAGGCGGACACCTTTCTAAGGCGGACATGGATGGCTGGTCCCGTCCAAATCAAGTTTCTCTTATTTTTCTGTAATGAAACTCTCTGTAATGAAACTCTCTGTAAGGCGGACACCTCTTTAAGGCAGACAGCTAGAGCTGGTCCCGAGGGTGTCCGCCTAATTTCAGCCTCTTAATAATTTCAAAAAACAAAACATGAAAAAGGTTCTTAAATATCTATTCCATGGCTTTTGTTTTTAAATTACTCTACAAGCAAAATCACTTGACGGCAAAATAATTGAACTCGATTGTTCAACCATGTTGAAAGTGGAAAATGAAAAGTTATCCCATACCTTGACAATTATATGAAATAGAGCGACTTTTGCGAACAAAGTGTTCTTCAATTTCCTGAAAATCCTTAATGATCGACCCCAAACCATTTTGTTATCTATGTCAACACATTTACATTGCATGCAAGAATGATTAATCAAAATCGATTGATTATCAGTTAGTTTACACCATAGATCCTTACATGCTTAGTGAAGGTCATCTGCCTAAACTCTTCGAATACCCCAGAGTTACACTCTTTCAGAGTTACACTCTGCTAAAAATGACCGACACTTCACAGTGATGTTCTTCTCTAGCACCTAAAATTCACGGCATCACTGAAATAAATATTTTCAGTTGACAATGATGATGAACGATATATACATATCTTTGAAAAGTCTCATTCAGACATTTGTCGTCAAAAGTCCTTGGGACACTTAACAAAATACCACACAGTGGCAATGTTGTTTGAAGTGAGAAGTCAGTATTCAATTTTTCGAACCCCCGGCCCCCCAAAACAATGTTGAAATATGGTCGCAAGATTGGATGAATGAAAGTCAACATTGCATTGGGGGAGGCGAGGTGAAGACAATTATTATAAAATTATTGTAAAATGCAACCTGCAATAAATTGTCGTCATAAGTCTTGGGACACTTCATCTTTTTGCCGACAAAAGGTCTTTGTCTTTGTCGTTTACCCACAATTATTGTGGGTAAATGAATACTTTTATTTTATGCTTTCATGAATTTAAATAATTACCATTTTAATATTTATACACTACTTAAGAATTGCATTTAAATGTTTTTTCCCTACCTTCTGGTATTCCCTGTAATGTCTTGTTACGGTGCCATGGGCAGCCTCTGCCTCAATTGTCTTCCCATCACCACATACAAGCACACTTGTCATAAGACCAAGAGAACCAAACCCTACAGCAGATACAACAACACAAAATGTTAGGTTTAGGTCATCTCTTTTGTTCTTCATTTACATAAATGACATTCCTATTATTGCTCGGACAAGTTTAGTTTCCTTTAATTTGTTTGTTGCATGATGATAACAATTTATTATATGCTGACAAAAGTTGAAGTCCCTGGAGACTGTCATTAACAAAGAATTAGCAAAGGTATATGACTGGCTATAAATGGAAACAAATTAACACTCAATGCTAAAAAAATGAATTTTGTTATCTTCCATCCTTACCAAAAGAAGCTCGACTATCATGTTAACATCCAAATACCAGTACTAACATATTTTATTCCCTTGAATGTAAAGAATATGTTACATATTTAGGAGTTCTAATTGACAATAACTTAACCTGGAAACATCATATAGACGACATAGGTTGTACAATTAGTCAAATTGTTGCATCGTCGCCAACTTAAAAGACACTTTGTCCGTTCAGACACCCTTTTACAAATTGCACCCTGATATACACCTAATTGCAAAAACGTTGTCATATAAAAAAGAAAAAATGGAAAAAGCCAAATAGGAATTAATTAGCTTAATCATCATAGATTTTCAGTGAGAACAACTGTTGCATGTGCAGAATTATACTATGAGAAGGAAAAGACCCAAACCGTAGTGTGTCACTGCTTTGAGAATTATTAAAATCTGCGAATGTAGTTTGTATGCCTAATTAATTCCTATTTGCTTTTTTCATTTTGCTTTTTTCTATGACAATGTTACATGTATTGCAATTAGGTCTATGTAATCTTCCGATAAAAGCCTTACATCGTCTTCTTTTATCAATACTGGAGGTCAAAGATGATTATAATTTTATTGATATGCCCATGTCACGATAGTATGTAAAATTGGCAACAATAGGAAATGTATATCAGCCTTTGCTATCTGCAGGTAGGTACTATGTGTAATTTATAAATGTAACAATAATAAAGTTCAGTGGTTCATTACGTGCAAAAGAGAAATGCATGTTCCAATAATTCATCACATGCGGAAGAGACCTGTTCATGCTTAGATGCAACCGACAATATGCATACACATTGTTACTGTCGTCATCATCATCAAAAATCAAGGGTATTTGGCCTGTCAGTGTTGGCTACTTGTAGCCTCTTGTTTTAAAGGTTAAATGCAACAAAATTTTAGTAAGATTAGTTTTAAGTCAAAATAATTCTTTGTTTTCATCTGACGTCATTAAAATTCTAAAATCTAAACTGTCAATCCTACAAAGCTATTATTTTTATATATTCTAGACATGAAAATTATTAATCTCTATGCAAAGTTTGGTATTGATCCAGTGCTTCGTTTTAGAATTAGAGCATTTTGAAATTTGTGAAGTCCCGGATGAACATGTTTCTGAACTGTCACAAAACGGGTATTTTAAGACATTTTTAAATTTTTAGACATGATAATAATTTAAAAGTGATGTCTAAACAGGTTTGAAGTGAAAGCTGATGATATTGACGGTAGAATCTACTCTACTTCTTGTGCAATTTTATGGCGGCCATATTTGTGCCCCTCCGAAGGGCACTGTAGTGATCTCACCTTCCCCACCCCTGTTAGGACTTATTGCGTTGTCAATTGTGAGGATACCCTCTAGGAAAGAGTACTCGTGGCAGCGAAGATGTAAAATGGTTGCGTTGATTGAATCGGGAATAAAACTTAATCAAAGGACATAATAACTGGCGACGAGGATAAAAAAAAAGAAGCGTTCACTATGGCTGAATACTACGGATTGCTCCGAGCAGGAGTAGATGGGCGAGAAGACATACGGCCTGAGGTACCGGATCGGCCGCAACGGCTTCGAAGACCCCCAGTTCGATTGCGAGATCACGACACAGAAGTCTAAGAGAACTGAACACCTGATGCCCGTTTTGAACAATCAGGAACATGAACTCTAACTGAACTGAACGAACACTCGAGACCTGTTGAACAATCAGGCTCACAGTTGTTGTTTGTTGTTATTGTTAGTTTTGACTAGTCTCCGAAAAAGGGAGGGATGTAGTGATCTCACCTTCCCCACCCCTGTTAGGACTTATTGCGTTGTCAATTGTGAGGATACCCTCTAGGAAAGAGTACTCGTGGCAGCAAAGATGTAAAATGGTTGCGTTGATTGAATCGGGAATAAAACTTAATCAAAGGACATAATAGGCACAAACATGGCAGCGGCATACTAAATACTGTAATTTTCTAAAAATTTGTTTGGTAATAACTCGGTTATGAAAACCGCTACAAAGCTATAATTTGGACAAAACGTTTATTTCGCCCTGCTCTTTGACCTGTTAATTTTCTGGTGTTGTTCATGCAAACGTTGATGAAAACCACCAATAGGGAATATTATGAATAATCATATTCTTAAGTTTGAAACGATTTGGACAAAACATCGTCGAAATATTCAACTTTGAAAACTGCCTTTTTTTCGCTTCCACAAACGGAAGCGTTCGGGCAAACTGGGCATTGTCGGAAATGGGAAGCTCACCACATATGACGTCACATACACGCGCGAGTCCGCGAGAAGAGCAAGAATTACCCAATTCTGCAGTTTCAAAACATCAACAAGTATGATGTTTTGTGCTGCTTTTAACAGTAGGAACTGTTCAGTATCAGGCGTAAGCTTTTTTACATTCCCTAAAGACGAGAAGAGATGCAAGGAATGGGCAAGATTAATGAAAAGGAAAGATTTCACGCCAACTGCAGCATCTCGTCTTTGCTCCGTGCATTTCTCCCCTGAAAGCTTCGAGCAGAATCTTGAGTTAGGGCACACCTGGGATTTCAGTTCAAGTCACGAAGACTTCGACTGAAAGCTGATGCTTTACCGACCATTTTCAACTTTGGAATAAATTCCGTAAAGCGAAGTATTGCACATTGACCAAAAATGTCCTGCAAAAAGCACGACGAACACGGAATGCGGTCGTTCACGACGTTTAGCCTTTGCAAAACGCAGAAAGCTATAGGTATAAAGTCAAAAACTTTCTTGTATCAGGTTTGATTTGACAGATCCACAAACTACTCTGAGCCTACAATAAAAAGGCCGGCAAATAACGTTTTTATTTGTTTCCTACTTGCATGGTTCTGTGATGCTAGAAATCTTGAAAAGCTCGCTATTAACACTACCGAAGAAATAAAACTTAAGTTAATGAATCCAAATAACAAGAAACTCGGACAATTAATTTCTTATACCGAAATATGTAATTACAGAAAGGTACGTAGCTGTGAAGAACAGATGATGGAGTCTCAAACAGAATTTCACCACTAAAAGCAGCTGAAATGAGAAGCTATTTCAAATTTAACACAAAAACCATTTGAAGTCACAACCGGCAAATTTTAGGACAATCTTAATTCTTCAATACTCTTGAAAGCATTTCTCGAGTAAAACTGTTTCCTCAGTTATCTACAATTTTATTTCCCATGTTAATCTAATTTTTGCATTCGGTCGGGTGGCAATTTACAATTTTCATTTTATGCGAAGCCTCTACAAACTCAATTCAAGCTTGCATTCAATTTCAACGTAAGGCACAACTATAAATTTATACTGGCCGATAATTATTTTCTGGACTACTGGTATCACTAGGTTCTTTCTTGAATGAAACTTACCGGAAGGTTTGTTTAGTAAAAAAGAGAAACAAAAATCAAATGATTAAAACTAAGGAATTGAGTCTAAACACAGCGATTTGTAATTTAAAAACCATAAGCGGTGAAACTCAGGATTTCCAAAACAACAACAAACTCAAATTCTGTCAGTTAAAATCAAATGAGCACTCGCCTTTTTGAAGAAATGCAAGCTCTTTAATTCCACTGCATAGTTCTCCATTCACGTGTCAATGATAAGAGAGCAATATAATGTGAGAAATTCAGTAAAAGCTTCTTCACATCGACCTTCATACGTAGGCTCGATTTCCGCCGCTCTCTCGAGTCCGGTCTTCGTTCCTCCCCGAGAAGAACGGCTGGACGCGTGAGCGAACAGCCGTGTCTGTGACGTAATCAAAAAAATTAATTTATGTAACGCTACTCCGGCTCGTGACATTCATTTATTTTCTATTATCTCTTATATTTTCGAAAGAAAAGGATCTGATCAGAAATATTCCGCGAAGGATGTTGATTTCTCGCCTTTATTGTGAAGCTATATGACTGAAAACCCGGGATGAAAAATATTACAAGATGTAACATGACCAGTCCGTGACAAGAAACAATGTTTTGATGCAATTTCGCCAGAGACGTCGCGTTCTGGCACCACACGATTTTACATCAAATCCCAGATAAAATTCATCACACAAGTTTACCGACTGTTTTATGTATTGTATAGTACATGTCGAATGTCCAAATGGATCTCATTAGTTGCCTTGTGCGGTTGTAGTGGCTTCGCTCCCCGGCTTAGCGCGAACTTTCCGTGATGTATTTCCTTGGTGCGGATGAAAAATCCATCCTGTCGGTTGAATTACAAAGACATCATGCCCATTAATTGACATTAACGATTCCTATTGCATATATCTTCGAGTGTTTCGAGGTTAAATGTCTCTTGAAGACGATCGAACGCCAGCCCAAACAACTACTTTGCATCCGTGGAAGATAATTTATGCCTGCTCGATTCGTGCAGGCACGTTTCTCATTGGTGGAAATTAACAATGCCAAGCTCACGAGTCCAGCCGTGCCTTCGGGGATGAGCGTGGGCTCATTTTCCCGAACAGCGGCTGGTAATCGAGCCTACCTTCATACGTTGCTGAAAACACGCGCGAAAAACACGAGCGTGTTTTGTGAAAACAAGCTCACCACATATGACGTCACAAAAACAGTAAATTCGTTTCCATTCCAAGTGCGGTCATTCCTGGTTCGTTTTTGTTAAGCCGTCGGAAATTATCAAATTTCGTGCCTAATAAGCGCCACAAATCGCCCCAAACCAGCTTTTGAGGGTTGAGTATGATTGATGCTAGTATAAAGAACAGTTTTCGCGACAAAAGAAAAAATGCCAAATTTCGTTGCATTTGACCTTTAAGCAGTTTAGTTTTCACAAAGTTTTATTTGGGTGCATGGAAACACTGTGGCCTAACTGTTGTCCGAATAGGTAATAGTATAAGTAATAGCATGAGTTGTAGTAGTATTTGGAAATAATACTACGTACAACTCATGCTATTATTTGTTTATAATACAAGGCAAATATCCTACCCGAGTACACGACGATCGTAGCTTCACAGATGTCATTGGAGCTTCGTTTTGAAACGTTTAAGCAATGGAATGCTTTGTTCAGCTTAGTTATACCACACAAAAGTGTTTTGCTTTCAATATTCGTAGGTTTTTTGACACTTTGACAGATAATCTCGTTGAAATGCCCACTTTAGTGCACACGCTAAACAATAGAAATGTCCGCCATCTTGTTTTTTTTCTTAGAGTCAATTGTCACACTTGCCATATTTGGAAGAGAGTGGTACAGTAAACACCCGCTTATAAGAACCTACTGTATTAAGAACCCACAGGCTGAAATTTGGAAATTAGACCCCCATTACATAAGAACCCATTCTCATTCAGCCTGACATTTGAAATAGGTTCTTATTTGTAAGATTTGGGTCAAAAAATATTTTAGCGCTGAGCATTGTAGGAGAAGTAGAACTTTCAACATCGTAAATAAACTGTGGAAAATGTATTATATTTCTCTGGATTTTGTATGATTTAGTAGTTTCTGTGACACGACTGAAATAATGGGATTAAAGTACTATTCTGAACAGTAGCAAACAGTTTAAATCCCTGAATTAATAAGAACCTAATTAAGCACCTAAACAGCCTGATTTCCCACTAAACACCTGATATATAAGAACCTATTCAGGTTGACTTGTAAAAATGTAGGTTCTTATAGACCTTATTCATAAATGGCGGCCGATTAATTATTCTTTTATATTCATGCTAATCAGCCCCCTAGCCTCGTTAGTAGGTGCAAAATTCAAAAGAATTTTTACTCTAAAATGAGGCTAGGGAGGCTGATTAGCATGAATATAAAAGAATAATTAATCCACCGCCATTTATGAATAAGGTCTATAAGCGGGTGTTTACTGTATTTCAAGACTTGAAATACCACTCTCTTCCAAATATGGCAAGTCAAGAGTGGCATTTGAGATAAATTCAGCTCATTTTGACCAATCAGCGTTCAGAAATTTCTCAGCCTGTATTATAGCCTGAGAAAATAGACGTCGTTTTGCGTCGCAACCACTGGGAGCTCCGCGAAACGGACATCTGAGAAATGAGCGCCAAAATTCCGTACGTGTGACATAACCACTACCCACATCTGGGTAGTGCTTCTGATTGGTTGAAACAAATTTCCCTCGCGGCACCCGTGGATCACGCGCCTACCTGTATAGGTAATCGCATGGGCCCGAGTGCAATTACGGATTAATTTCACGAGTATTTTCAAAGTTTTTACAAAATTGCCCGAGTCACGCAGCGACGAGGGCAATTTGTAAAAACTTTGAAAATACAAGTGAAATTAATCCCTAATTGCACGAGGGAACAATGCGATTACTTGTTTATCACATAAAGGGCAAAATTTTCGAAAAACCTTCATCGTGCGGCTATAATTCAGCCTGCGGAACAAAAATATTCCTTTCTAAAATCATGCAGAATCACAGCAAGATGAAGCAAAACCTTACGTTCAGAACAGGATAACGCTGGCTGTTGTGTAATTCTTAAGAGAAAAATCTAAATCGTGAAAAAAGAAACAACAAGCTTACACTCAATCCAAGCCAAGTAAGTTACCTGTTTGAATGTTATGAAGCTTTCCGCTGCATGCGAGCTGCTTGATATGTACAATCCTACATCGATAAAACAGCAAACGACGAGTCCAAACAAACTTGTAGAGGTAACTTCTCCTGTTTAATTTGACCTTCTTCTTTCTTTGAACAAACTCTGTGCTATTTACTCTGGATTGCACATGATAAAGCCCGTATTTAACAGAAGTGAAGCAAAGAAGTCAGTTGGCCGCCATGAATGAATTTCGTCGCAAACTAGCCAAGTGTCTAGCTGATGCAAGTTTTCTCCTTTTCAACTGAAATAATCTTCTGTTGTTTCGAGTGAAACACTGAGATTCAGCTTTCGGAATTTCGTTTCAAACTATCACCCGGTTTCCATTCCTTTCTCATCAAATAACTCGGGAAACTGAAGTCAAACAACGAAGCGAAGTACAAGCGAGCGCTGTGTTTGAAAATTCTGCTCAAAATCCCGCCGTCAAGAAGCCAACTAAGTGCAGTGCGCTCAGCCAATTAGGAGGGAGGAATTTTGCCGTTCGACCAATCAGGATCAAGTAATCATGCCCTTGATTACCAAAAAGTGCCCTTGATTAAGAAAAAATGCCCTCTGTCTTAGCCAATCAGAATTCAGTAATTTTGCCCGCTATGTGATAAGTATTATAAGCATATTAATTTTAGTGTCCGTTCAAATAAAAATCAAGAAGTGAATATCTCAGATAGTTTCCATTTGGTTGTGGTCTGTACTCTAATAACGCACAGAAGACATCGAAACACGACAAGAACAACACTCGCTTGTTGCTGCTGTCATGTTTTGACATCATCTGTGTATTATTACAGTACAGAAGCATTAAGTGAAGAAATAATAATATTATGGAACTTGATTAATGGCATGAATGATATTACCTTGGGCAAGAGTGTCAGACTGTACATCTCCATCGTAATTCTTTGCAGCCCAAACAAATCCACCAGGTGACTTGAGAGCATAAGCCACCTAAAAAGAATTGACAATCAAATTAATTCCTGGCAAAGTTTGTAATCTATTAATTTTTATCTAAAACAAGTGTTAACTACTGGGATTTTGATATATGACAAACAGTATTGCGATCCATTTATGTTGTCTCAAAATTTAATACAGGCCGGTGATTGGTTCTGAAGACGCAGAGTGGCACAGGCGCACTGAGTTGGGTTCCTCGCGTACGCGTCACAATTCAAAAGTTTTCTTTGATGAATAGTCAGCAATCTTTAAGTCACCAATCTTTTATCACAATCTAGAAGTTAGTGTAAGATGAGTATTTCAGTCATTTATTACGAGTGAATGCAATGAAACAAGTTTAGCTGTGGAAAACTGATATGCAAATTTTCACTCGCTCGGTCGATGGCCACAAGTTGTAAACATTAATGTATGCGTAGTACGGTAATTTATGCATTATCAGTAAACAGAGTAAACAAAATGGCGTGATCTCTTCTATTTTTCAACACGGTATTTTCACTCCTACAATTACAATATTAGACACCTTTTTGGAGTTCGAAATTGAAAGAAATAACCCTAAATAATACTCGACCGCCCAAAGAGGAGACATTTAGAATATTAAACGTTTGAAGTTCTTCGATCAATTTAAGCTCTGATCAAGGCTCAAGCTGTCGAAACTTTTAAAAACCAAGCTGCGGACTTCAAGACTTAGTTAAACACTTAAGTATGTTAAATGTTGTATCTTCTTTATACCAAGTGTATGAATAAAATGTAATTTATCTGAATCATTTTATATTTTCTTTTGTACCACTACGGGAATTATATGATATTTTCTTTTGTTTGCGTCTGAATTATAAAAACCCTTCAATGCTTTTTTTCCAGCGTATACACCTATTTCAATTAACGTTGTCGGATAGAAAGTGTAAAGCCTACAAGACAAGACCGAATGGTAGTCTGGGTATTCATTAGAATTTGCATATCGGTGGAAAAGAAATCTACGAGTTTTTATTTTCGGACGTGATGTATTTGGTTTGCCCCGAATTAGATAATTTGTTTTTCCATGTTTTTTCACTAGCTGATTCTGCTAAAATTAAGTTTGACTAAAAGTAGCTTACTTCTACAGGTTTAAAACAAAAAGGAAACATTAGAAATAATGTTTTTCATGTTACTTCTCATTAGTATTTGGTGCGTGCAGCAGTTTTCTATTTTTAACCATGCTACCTTTCGGTCTTGTCTTGCGGGCTTTGCGGGCTTTTAAAAACATTTCTATCCGACAACGTTAATTGAAATTGGTGTATATTTAAAGCGAACTGATATTAGTACCTGTGTTTCTCATACTTGCGGGAAAAGAAAAAGAAAAAAAAGAAAGGAAAAAAAAAAACGTGTCTCCGCCGGGATTCGATCTCGCGACCTTCGATACCTAAAAGATGATGCAAGATTCCTTTTTTGACTCACGGGGGACACACACGGGAGCGACAGGAGCCCTGTGCTTTTGCTCCGCTGATTGAATGAGGGGCTCAAATGAGATTCACCAAGACACCGAGGACACCGAGTTGCTGTTGTCTTGAGCTGGAAGTGGCTTGATTTACTCACCAAATGACTGGTTTCAGTGGCTATGTTAAAAATATTCGGCCCCTAAAGTTGGCGATTATCGAATATCAGTGATTAAAGACTTTTCGTTTGAGTTTCCCTCCCGACCAACACTGATTTGGAGTGAATACGAAATACACCGGCTTGCGTGAATGCCGCGCAAAATCTATTGTTCTGTTTCGAGAAATAAATCGTTTCCTCAAAATCCCTATTCGAGTCAGACTCAAAACTCGAAACTCGATTCTCAAAAACATCGAGGACGAGACTGTCAACTTACATTTACCCGGTTCTACATTTACCCAGTACTACTGCATATTTCTATGTTAATTAATTAATTTACTTTTCCATTCACGAGTTGGCACATAGTGCCTTTGATTTCTTATTCGTTTTTATTTTCTAGTTTTATTTTCATTTTTTGGTATTATTATTTTATCAATTTATTTATTTATTTATTTTTTGTTTTCAAACTTCTGGGATTTGAACCGACGATTCCAATTTTAAGTTCAAATCCTTAACCACTCGACCATTTCAACACACTGAACAATGGGCTGAAAATTAACATAGAGATGTCTTTGTGTTGTTGTTAGTACGCTGACCTAACTTTGGACTACTGTAGGCTCAAAGTTTATGGCTTGTGTAAAAGCTTCTTTGAATGGCTAGATTTATAGCTTGTAAGAGTTCCAAATACAAGAAATAACCTTAGAGAATACTTGACTTCTGGAAAACAGATCATTGATAATCTTTGAAGCGCTGAACTGCGTGTTTGGATCAAGTTTTTCGGGTTTTTACTGTATGGTTAAGGTGGCTCAATGCAGGGGGTTTTTTGCATTTGCATTTGCATTTACAGATTTTTTAAAAAAATGGTCAGCTATTAGCGTGATGATTGTACTTGATTTCCAATCCGGAAAACGAGAGTAGAAAATTGTTGCAAGCGTTAGAAAATAACATCAACTTATGGCTAAGTTTTGATCACGATTTTGATGCACGCCTCTTTTGATGCACATGCAATAAATATTTCAAAGAAATTTTGTGAGATTCGTCTAAAGAATGCAAAACATAGGGTAACAAGAAACAGAACCGTTTTAGCAAATTTCACACATCATTTCTATTGTTTATTTGATCATTTGTTATCAAAACTAATTCTAAAACGCAAAACCGCTTTTTTTTTTGTTAAAAAAGAAGATCATGATAGGAGGAAGTGAATTTAGATTTTTTAGTTGTTTAAAAGTAGAGATGAAACAGAAGAGAGAATGTCTTTGATAATCAACGTATAGAGTTGGAAAATGTCTAACAAAGCATGCCTAAACGAGCACGAAACGTTAAATTGGACCAGAGATACACACAAAACAACTTGGATTTTTCCCTCCAAAATCACCAAAAAATGCGACCTTCACTACCATTGACATCTTTGTCAAAAAAAATTCCCTTTTCCCAACGTTTAGGTTAAAACTTTTTCAACGTGAACAAAGGCGACTGAAAGGTTAACAAAACCACAAAATAAAATAAGAGAACTCAGAAACTCAAAGGAGTAGTACAGGATGTAATTAATGGACACCCCCTCCCCTCCCCCTCCCCCAATCAATATACATGTAGGTGGCATGCAGCTGTCAGCAACAACATTCAATACAACAGCAGTACACTAAATAAAATATTCAAACACATCAATTATCTTGAAGAACTGAAAACAATTAATTTTTTCTTGACTTCACTGCCCACGGAAAAATGCCATCTGATGTTAAAAACAAAGTTTCACTCGTAACCAGTTTAGCAAATTCCACAAATGAAACAGGTTTTACAAGACAGAGCAATTATTTTAACAAACTCTTTGTTTAGAATTTAGCAATTTTATTCGTAAGCAATATCACTCACTTTCCGTGCATTGTGGCATTCTCCTCGTCTTGTGTTTCTTGGCTAGCGTTTTGGTGAAATGTGAACCCATGGTGAATTTAATTGGCTCAACTTTAATAAATTATAATTACGTTTGTTGACTTAACAAAAGGACCAAACCAAACAAAATACATTTCTAAATCGAGCGGTGAACGTAAACATCGAAATAACCGATGGAATTAAAACAATTGCTTTGAATCAGATAAAAATAATTCTGAATCGAGAAGACAACAATAATAATTATTATTTAGAACCCATATTCTTAACTTACCCCTATTTTAAAATAGTAAACACGATACTTTTGTTTTTCTTACACAGGAATGTAACAAGATACTTTTGTTTTCCGTAGGCAGGAATGTAACATGATGCTTTCGTTTTTCTTACAAACATCCCGATAAGCTCGAACCAAAAGTCATTTATTTTGCATTTGTTTCACTGTAATCTTACCCCCGAAATTTCGAACTCCCGATTTCTCCAACTAATTTTCGTTTCCTTGGAGAAATGGAAATTTCTCTCCCGTGAAATTAGAGGTGCCTCAAAGTCTAATTTAATTAATTTGCGGTTTTACTTGGCGTCACAGACTTTTGTCGAGAAGTGTGAACTTTTGAAACATTTTCTTCCACAACCTGTGGAAAATCTCGGAAAATATAGATAGTTTGAATTTTTTTTGTACAACTACTTATTAATGGCGCATGCCGAAAATTATAAACAGGGCTGCTTACCGAAAATTCTCTCCCGTGAAATCAGAGGCGCCTCAAAGTCTAATTTAATTAAACTAGGCGTCACGGGGTCTGCAGTAATATTTGAGAGGTGAGAACTTTTAAAACATTTTATGCTAAAATCTGTGGAAAATCTCGAGCAAATGTAGATAGTTTGAATGGAGACCGGAGAGAAACGATAACTTACTTTCTTCAATACCAAACTGTTTTGTTATCTACCTCATTTACATTGTACTTGTTGTTAGTAATGCACTACAGAGCTTTAGCGCATGCGTAAAACGGTAAATTTACATGTAAGCACCTTATTCTAGAAAGAAAGCTACCACAAGGAGAGCAAAGCGTTGCCAGAAACAAATATATATTTTGCTAAATACTAGTAATAATAACGCAGATAGATAACCCACGTTTTGCGTGGTGTACACGCGTGCCCCACGCAAGAGTTATTAATTAATATTAATTAATTAATTGATTATCAAAGTTTACACCTTAGCGAATTAGCGGTTTAGTGGGTTATCGTGAACGACCCCACTCTGATCATCACAAAAGTACACCCTGTACTAAAAAGGAGAGAAAGAACGGCAAAAAAAAAAAAGGAAAAGAAAAGCCTAAATTTTGATTTCTGCGCATGCCCAAGGAAAATATTGAATTCGTTGCTTCTACGTAGAAGGGGATGTTATATTTTAGTTGCCGTGTTTTAAACTCAGTTTTAGACAGTTTGACATTAAAGGGACACTGTCCCGGCATATTTGCTCAAAACTGTTATAAATGCATGAAATGGTCCCTAAATCTATGAAATAAGAACTTAATAAACTCTAACTAAATGATAAAAAGCAATTTCTTCAAAAAATTCCATACTGCAACAATTATTTTGCAAAATTTCAAAGATTTCCGAGCCAAATTTGAAACTTTGAAAAACTGACATCCTGATGTTTTTTCAAAAATCCATATTGCAATCCATTTCCATCCTCGCTGTCGTTCGTCATCCTCACTTCCTAATGGGTTCCTGTCATTTGTCGAGTGTTATTCTACAGAATCAAACCATTATTGATCAACTTCCTATGATCTAGATATGTTTCCGAGCTTCCCAAAATCATGCTAAAATTAGGACAGTGTCCCTTTAAACTGTTGAGATAATGGCCAGAAATCGGCATCTGGGATGTCAGATTGCCGTTTTTTGGAAAAAGCCCAGTAGTCAATGGGTTAAGCGCAGTTCTTCAAAATGAAATATTTTATAAAATAAACCTAGAATTGAATTTTTTGTCTCTATCATCAACCAAAGGGATAATCTTTTAGCTGGTAAGGTTTCTCTGAAAGCATGTAAGTTAATTAATACATGACATGATGTACTCGTTAGATTTATCACAGTTGATCTTTAAATTGCTCTAAGTTACTCCGAGTTACTCTGAGTTACTGCTGAGCTTGCTCTGAGTTACTCTTGAGCTTGCTATTATAAGTTACTCCGAGTCACTCTTGAGCTTGCTCCGAGTTACTTTGAGTTACTGTTTAATCCATTGAAGCTTGAAGACTTTAAGCGCACACCCATCCCTAAATACCAGGGCCGGGTTGTTCAAAGGATGATTAAACTAATCCAGGATTAGAGCATATTTTGATTTTAGTTTGGTAACTTTTCAGTGAGGTTTTCTGTTTATATTTTTTGTCCTTCAGTTTTGACTGTGACTAATCTCAAAGTTTACAAAATATTAGCAGAGAAAAACGCTTTTATACAAGAGAAATTACAAGCTTGATTAACTTTTAATCCTGGATTAGCATTAATCGGCTTTCAAACAACCGGGCCCTGGGGATTTTACAGCATTGGAGTGAAATGTGTACGTTAAAAAATAAACCATTATATATGCAGTAAATACAGACAAATAATTAGCTTATTCAGTGCACTTTTATTCCAACTAGACAAGTTGAAAAGTTATTAATTTAGATATCCTTCACAATAAAAAAATAAATTTATTATTATTTGTGTGCAACACTAGCATGCTAAACCACAAAACAACTGGCATGGTCAAGTGCCAATAAACGCTGAAATGTTATGAAAGGAATGTTTCTTTGACCTACCATGTCATCAATAAGCCTGTGTTCATACCAGATTTCATGTTCCTTGAACTGCTCTTTATAACTCCTGAAATACATTTAAAGTCAAACCTGTATTAAGAGGACACCCTTAGGGAATGCTCTAGTGTCCACTAGAATACATCTTATTAGGGGTCAAATTTCATTCTAATGAATGTAGGATACTGTGGGATACTATAGGAAAATTCATTACCTGATGAGGGAATTCCGCGTTAAATTTTACACGAAAAACTGATATTGCAGGAGTGAAATTGTGAAATTTAACATGGAACTCCTAAGTCAGGTAATGAATTGTTCTTGAATTGCATAGCCTTCTATAAAATGAACAGGGAATCTTATTTAACTAGAGTTCTGTGCGTAAATTTATTTTTTGCTCATGACTTAGTGACAATTATTATTATTGCACATATACATATAATTGAAAAAAAGGTTACAAAAAGTTAGATAGAAGTTACTAAGTTACAAACAAAGCAGGGGTTTAATTTTGTCCAACAACAAAACAACAATAACCTTATTAGTGTCAAGTCTACTAGCTGGCCACAAGTGGCCTACAAAATAATAATTTATTGGGGACACTTTTTAACAAAAATCTTAAAATTACAATGAAATAATAAATTAAAGTGGTGAGACATTCTCTGTGATAGTCAGGTGGCTTTAGAGGAAGCTTTGAGTACTCAAAAATTGCAATGAAAAAGCAATCAACCACCGACTTTGTGAAGATAATAATCAAGTAAACTGATGTCCATGAACCAATCGAATCACCCAAAAACATTTGAATGCATACTCTTCTCTGTGTGTCAATGAGGGACTCGATATGCAGCATATTTAAGCCACCATTCTCAATTGTGTTAATGAAGACAAGCCGTTTAACATGTCTTTATCCTTCCAAAGAGAGTTATTAAGCACCTGATTGATGTCTTTAAACATTTTGTTGGCTGATATAAGGCTAAGGCTGTAGAGAATTGCAGGAACAGCGAACGTTTTAATTATTAACATGAAACAACCAGTACTTTATTGACAAACAAGTAACTTAGCAACAACTAAAGATGCACTCCACTTTCAATGGGTGGGCATTTCTGATCTTGGGATGGGGTCGAGTAAACTATTAAAATTATTATGGTTTGCATCATTCTAGTTTCTGTAAACCTAATGGAGAATTTTAGTTTTGATTCGGTGGTACATGGATACCATGTCTATCGAGATGTTTGGAAAACCTCAACAGGAGAAAAACGTCATGCAGAACGGGAGTTCGATAATCTAATGGATAAATTCGCCATGAAGGTGATAAAAAACATTGACACAGTTGGTCATTTGCCTCGCAAGTACTCGTGAATATCATGGTATTTTCTCACACGTGGTGGGAAGATCAGCGTTGAAGTGACTGGCAACATTGCAAAGAGATCTGCGAAGGAATGGAGATTCCTTGTAAGTTGACGTTTAGTTGTTAAAGTAAAGCAAGAATTCATCGCTTGAAAGAACTCTTGGAGAACAAGATTCGCCTATGAATAGACACAAACGGTTCCTTTAGGAATCACCACTTGTCACAAAAGCAATGAACAACAACATACTTTCTGTTTGTTATATGTTTATTCAGTAACATCTTAAGAGGTCGTTACGGCTGTGCAAGATTTACATTATTTTACACTTCTTTGTCTTGCTAATTTCATCAGTGACCAGAACCGGCTTGCGACTCTAACAAAATTTGAAAACAATCGCAACTCAACTATTTTTCGTTACAGCTGTGCGAAAATCGCAACAGAGAACTCGTAACTAAACAAACCCGGCGAGGAGACCCAACACATGCATGTCTATCTCTGTGATCGTGAGGATCGCAATACTAGGGTCTCAATGATCGCAAAGTTTTATGGTTTCCATATGCGATTGTTGCTATTACCATGCTTTATTTCTGAAACCATGCTTTATTTCAACCTCGATTCCAGGCTCTCTCTCCTTTTCCTCCCTTGTCAAGTAGAGAGACCCTGGTTGCGGCTGGTCATGTGACTATGCGGTTACAACAATACTGCAGGGAGGGTGGGTCTTTGAGGCCGTTTTGTCAAGGTGAACAATTACTAACCAGGGGAACGAAGGGGCAAATCGAGCTTGGTTCAAAATGGAACAGCCTTGCTTTCTGCTGGTTTATACGGCAAGATTATGTTAAAAGTGAAACAGGCTATTTGTATGGAACGTTTGTTTTTATTATGTACAACTTCATGACATGAACATGTATACGTGACGGTATGTTCGAGCCACGGGGTTCGAGCCACAAAAGCAGCGGCGCGAAATTTATATTACAACCCGGGATTACAAGAATGGAAAATTCGCCTTGCGAACACAAATTCTAAGTGTATAATCAGAATATAAGTAGACAGGTTCATGATCGTAAAGCTAAACGAGGTTGTGAACCAGACACCTTGGTCTCAAACCAAGTTTGAAAACGGACATTCTTGAAAACAACAAGCTTGGCAAGCTCGTTCACTGACCCTATTTATTTACAAATTCATTTGTAGCGAAATCAGGAGCGAAATAGTCCAAATAATAAAATAGGATATAAAGAGTAGCTTACTATTTTCTCTAACTGATTCTGTCGTTAGTTTGACCGTAATATAGTTTTCTTGTGTCAAAAAATCTACAACAACAACCGCTCGACCGGCGGTTCCTTGATCAACAACCTTGTACGGCACGAATGTCAAACGGACTGTACGAAGGAATTTTTTCCATCGGCAGTTTTTGCAGTGAATACAACTTAACGATCACTTAAAGTTTAAACTCATTACCTTAAGGTGGCCCGCGGTTATTTATTGGAACGGAGGCTCCCTTTTTAAAAACTAATTTTCCGCATGAAAGCGTTAACCGATTTCTGTAATGTTTGGTAATCTAAACAAGGAATCTTCAAATTATAGAAGGCTTTTAATTTTAGGGCAATCGGAATAAACGATTAAGAGATACAAGCGTTATTAAAAGACCTTGTTTTTAAGAAAACGCGAATATTTTCATAAAACGGAGATATATTTTTTTCTAATTACGTTCAATAAGTTCCAAGACTTCAAGGTTTACTGTGAGCAAGTTTCCACAAAAACGGCTGCACAGAAATTGCTACACAGTTTACTGCTTAATTTTCACTTCAAAATGATATGCTTGTGTATTTCTTCAGCTGTTGCAAGAACGCTAAAATAATTATTATATCGCACCTATCATTGGAAAGCTTAATGTTATCTAAAACTTTGCTGAATAATCGGAAAAGATCGGAAACTCCAAGGAAAAGCTATAAGCGAATGAAGAACAAGATGTTTATGTGCGTAATTTGTGAATTTAAAGATAATCAAGTTTGTTCGACTTTTGAAAAAACTACCGATTTGTTTTCGCTTATTTCTAAGTATGATAAAATACAGCATATATACAAACGGCTCAACGTTGTTTCAGGCGTGTAGCGTCGATGAAGCTCGGAGAATTTGGCTCGTCAATTTAGCTGCTTCATGCCTTCCATTTTACAAATGCTAGGAAAACCCCTCGTGTTCCGTAAATTATTCAAACTTGCCGCATTCTGGAATTTATTTGTCACTTGGGAATTACGGATCATCGTAAATTTCCTTGGAATGTCATTGATCGTTCATTATCATTTCAATTTTCGATGATCCGTAAAATTCCCAAGTGCAAAATAAATCCCACAACGCGGCAAATTTGAATAATTTACGGAAGACGAGGGGGTTTCAAAGCATTGGTAAAATGGAGGACATGAAGTAGCTAACTTGACGACTTAATTCGCCAAGCTTCGTCGAGGCTACACGCCCAAAACTAGGCGAGGTCGTTTTTATATATGCTGGATTTTATCATACTTAACAATTACGGAAAACAAATCGGTAGTTTTTTCACAAGTCGAACAAACGTGAATATTTTGAAATTCACAAATTATGCACTATAAACATCTTGTTCTTCATTTGCTTATAACTTTTACTGGGAATTTCCGATCTTTTCCGATTTTTTCCGATTATTCAGCAAAGGTTTAGGTGGTATCAAGCTTTCTAACAATAGGTGCGATCTTAGCATTATTGAAGCGTTCTTGCAACAGATGAAGCAAATACACGAGCATATCATTTTGAAGCTAAAATTCAGCAGTGAACTGTGCAGCAATTTCTATGCAGCCGATTTTGTGGAAACTTGCTCACAGTAAACATTGAAGTCTTGGAACTTATTGAACGTACTTAGAAAAAAATCTATCTTCGTTTTATGAAAATATTCGCGATTTCGTAAAGAACAAGGTTTTCTAATAGCGCTTTTATCTCTAAATCTTAAATTTCATTTGCCCTAAAATTAAAAGCCTTCTAAAATTTAAAGATTCCTTATTTTGAATACCAAAAATTAGAGAAATCGGTTGACGCTTTCCTGCCAAAAAGTAGTTTAAAAAAAGGGAACCTCCGCTCCAATAAATAACCGCGGGCCACCTTAAAGCTGTTCACATACCGAAATGATCGGCTTTCTTCCATTGACAAAATTCCGTTGTAAAACGTCCGATGTAGCTGTGTAGTTCTGAGAATTACGCAAGCGTTTCCGAGAAAAGATTATTGTAGTGATCTTCGCAAACAGCTTGGTAAAGCCTGTAGAAGCTTGAATAACTGCATGTAAGCTTATGTACAAACTTTTTTGGTGCTTACTTTTCTTGCGAGTTGTAAGACCTGCTGCATCTGCGAGTTCGGACTCAGAGTCAACGCTCTCGCCCTCGCATGGTAGATTTGTCACAGTAACAACTCTAACACTCTATCACCCCTCCCTCCAAATATATTTTTTTACCACCCGGAATTTGGGTGGTCACGTGACCAGCCGCAACCAGGGTCTCTCTACTCAACGACAAGGGAGGAAAAGGAGAGAGAGCCTGGAGTCGAGGTTGGCTTTATTTTCCTTGCTATAAAACTGATAACAGTGAAAAAGCGTGTTACAGTGAAAAGTGAAATTAACATAATGTTGTCACGCTTGTTGTCACGCTTGTTGTCACGAAACGTAAAACTAAGTAGCTAGGTCAAATAAGCTTTTCAATTTGAAGATGGCGGCGATGTTTCTTTTTATAAGCGATGCAAACCATTGATTTCTTCAGCGATTTCAGGCGCTGTAATGGCGCTGGACTTAACTAGTATTCTTCGTCCTTCTTCATCGACAGTTTAAAAGCAAGGACGCGTCTTGAATGTAAACAAAGGGAAACATAACATTATATTTTTTGGAAACTCGGAACCTCTGTGAAGCAAAGGAATTAATATCAGGGACATTGGTGAACTTTTCAAGTTAGAAATTAAAAGAAGATTTATAGCGGATTCCAAGCTTTTTGGTCCTCAGAAATATTGAAACTCATAATAACACAATCTCTGAAGTAACAAATTAGATGTCAACTTCATGGACCTCATACTAGTACTGTAATAACGGAGAATACATGAAGGTAACTCAAACTTTCACTGCTTTCTTTGTTACAGATTTGATTTCACATCTGTGATATAAGACTGAGCTCTGCATTAATACATCTGCATTCAAAGTTCATCGATGATGAAAATACCTGGAACGGTATTTTCACGCCTTCGAAATTTCCGTGTGAAGAAAACGCGCGTGATTGGTCGTTGTATTGACAGTTGACTTAATTGGATTAAAAGAACATCGGTGGGTGGAAATGCAAATGAAGCGGCTTTTGTAGCAGGCGTTCCCTGCCCCCATTCCCGACGATCGTGCTTCGCGCTTACGCTCGAACTCCCCTTCCCTCCCTTTTCTACGCCTGCCACGCAGGCTATATTATTGTTGAACATTTTGTTCATTAAATTCTTCACCTGGGAAATTCTGATCAAATCATCAGTAAAAAGTTATAATATCTTTAAAATAAATATTCTACACTTTAGCTGTGTCTCTATTGAGTTTATAATATGGGAAGTTGAGAAAGCACTTGTGCGAAGTTAGAGTTGCTCTCCCAACTTCCCACACGCAACCATAACTCGACATATGCACATTTGTTAAAGCATGGACCAATTCCTACAAAATAATGTAAGTACAAATAACAACAATAATAATAATCACTTTCTTTGAGTTGTTTACCTTAAATAGATCTCTTCAAAGATGTCCTTAAATCTGCCATCATACTTCTTGAGGATGGTATTCTTGGTGCTCATGTACAGTGGCCACTCCTTACCCAATGCATATTGGAAGCAGCTATGAGCAAAATCCCTGATGGACTAAAAATACAAGTTCAGTTAGGTCACAATTGCAGCAAGTAGCCCAAAAGTGTAACAAGTTTTAATTGATTCACATTATTTTGTCCAGGCATTGAGCTGCAAGAGATCGCGATAAAGTTTGTGCTCATTCGTAAAATATTGTTTTTACCACTTGAAAATAAAATTAATATATCCGCGCCACCGTGTAATATCCTCTATTTACCTTCACCTTTTGACATTACATAATGTTAAGTACATCCACTTTATTTTTTTATTATCAAGTGTATAAACATTGTGGCAAGACTGTTGTACAGTATCTGTTATTCATTCAGAAAAATAATTACTTCAATTTTTGTATTTTGAATTTAGCTCACGAAGAAAGCACAAAAATGCCACAATCCAAGCTGAACAAATGTTGCTGAAAAAGAACACATAGTGGTACCCGAACTAAAGTAATTTTAAATTTTTGTCTGTAAATGTTCATTTATGAAAATGATCTTGTGGATCCATACATCACAAAGGCACCAGTAAATTTCACTCAAATTACTCCCTTTTTCAACATACTTGCATGTTTCAAGTTGTTACATTTTGTTTTGGAAAATTCATCAATGATATGTGCATGTAATAAGTAATAACAATGAATTCAATGTTTTTTACTTCTTGCAAGAAGTAGCCTGCGAGCAAGCTCTCTGGGGGTTTTGGGGGGGGTGGGGGATGGGGGGTGGGGAGGCGGGAAAGTGAAAGAGAGCTTGCACTGATGTCTCAGAGTTTTGATTATCTGCGCTCAAAAAATCGACGCGAAATGCTGATAGGTGGAAATTAATTAATTGATGACGTCTTCTTAGCAAACATGACGCTTTTAGTGTTTATCACTCATGCAGAAAAATTAGTTCAGGTATTTTTGGAAGTAAACTTCAAAGGGGCACGTACTAAATAGTTTTTTCTGTTCAGCGCTTTGAAAATGCTTTCCAAAGACACCTCTCTCGAGTCAAATGGTACGATAGTTCCAGAGAAACAGCATTTTTCGTAGCATACTTGGAAATACTACACACTGGCTTTTGTAATTAAATATGCAAAATCTTGTAACAGAAATTTCAGAGCGGAATTTCTAACAAACGGGGAACAAATATTATAGCTGTCCTGCGCTTTTAAACCCCTATCGATAGAGATGTTTTTCGATTCGATCCGTTTAGTACTTTTCGAGAAACGACTTTCGAGCGCGTGAGATCGAATTCAAGGCATTGCGTTACGTAGAAAATTGAGACGACCACAAAGTTTCAATTGACCAAATTATGACAGCTCAAACAGCTGGAAATGGCGAGGGGTTTTGAGGGGCGGCATTCAAAATTCTGAGCCATAAGTGCAAGCTCTCTTTCCCCCGCTCTTTCTCTTTTCCCCAAAAAAACGCCAAGAGAGCTTGCTCGCAGGCTATGCAAGAAGTAAAAAATATTGAGTCGGCCATTTACTACGTGACTTAAAACCGAGGAACAAGATTTGACGATGAAGTCATGCATGCATGCACAGAATTGGTCGAAATGGGACACGGCTAGCTCTCCTCCTTCATCTCTTCTCAAATTTATCGATCCTTCCTCAAACTGCTCTTCGATCTACACCTGCCATCTTGGAAGATGCCATCACCATCTTGGATACCATCTGAACCCTCGTACCCTACCCTCTCCTAGGCGTTTTGCTCCACCGACCCCTCACCCCCTGCGACTAACTCCCCACCCTCTCTTCCCTCCAATGCCGTCACCATGGGTAAGGCAGGTGACCATTACATATCACGGGCTCAACCTCATGAATAATTTAATTCATAAATTAATATGCATTTAATGCATAAATTAATGATCACAGCCCATCGAGCGATCGATCGAGTGCTAATTTGCATATTCATGTCCATCACTGTACTCATTTTATTTCATTCATGAGTAAAAACACAGATCACTGGTTTTAATTTAATTAACCAAACTCAAAGTTTCACTCGCAACCAGCTTAGCGAATTCCACAAATGAAACAGGTTTAACAAGACGGAGCATTATAAATATTATTTTAACGAACTCTTTGCGTAGAATTTAGCAATGTTATTCGTAAGCAATATCACTCACTTTCCGTGCATTCCCTTGTAAAATAGCCACCGGGATCTCGCCGGGATCTTGCCGGGATCCCGCCAAGAATCCCGTTCCCGCCGGGATCCTGCCAAGATCCCGCCGAGATCCCGCCGATATGAAAATTTTCCCGCCGGGATCCCGTCGGGAAAAAAATTCCCGTCCTGGATCTTGGCGGGATTCCCGCCGGGAATCCCTTTCTTACCGGGATCCCGGCGCGAAAAAAATCTCATCACGAATCCCGGCGAGAATCCCGCCGAGAAAAAAATCCCGGTTGTATTCCCGGCGAGAATTTTTGTTCTCGCCGGGAAAAAAATCTTGTTTAGAAATTCCCGCAGAGAAGTTCTTATCGACGAAATGCAAATCCCGGCGGGATGACAAGTTCCTGACATAAACTACTCCTCGGTTGACCCTGGAACCTTTTGGAGTTCAAAAGACAATCGTGACACTTTACTAAAACTAAGTTCACTTTCAAAGAAGATTAGTCATCTGTGGAAAATATAGCGACGTTTTGAGATTTAATAGCGTAAAACGGTTTACTGAAAGTCCATCGAACGAAGAGGCGCGTGTTGCATAGATGTTAGATTTGTTGATTACTTAGGATCACGGTTGATTTGTCGATTAAAAGTGCGCGGTTTTTTCTGTGTATTTTATTAACCGGTATAAAAAGTCTAAAAAGGCTTACCTTTGAAGGCTTAATACCTTTGAGGACTCCAGTGACCATTTCACTTGGTGATGATACGATTGCAAACGGAGTAGCAGAGGTACGGCACCGTTCTGAAGATTTCTCTTGAAATGTGACCTTGCGATTATCGTTATTTTAGATCAAGGGTCGCTAAAAAAGGTTCATGGATTGGAAGCTCATCCTTCTTTCATTTTTCTGTGTTGCCTGTTCTTCCCGACACGGACCACCCACTTAGCAAAAATTTGCGGGCTTATTCCCGCCAAGTATCGTTAACTGAGCAATATGATTGGCCGATGTATGTCACGTGGGCCATATACACGCCATCCCGTGATGATGTGAGCAACCCGTTTGAAGTGAGAATTTTCTCAGAAAGTTTGATTGCTGAATAATTCGTCGTTTTATCCACAATGCAAGGGTTGGAAAAATGTTTTGCTTAAAAGAAATGGAACATATGATGGAAAAAGTTGTTTTACGTCGTTTGATCAAGAAATTGGATCAACAAACTTGTTGGAACATTCTGGAAATGCGAACGAAAATGTCGAGCATCTTTGAAAGAACTGTACTGAAATTTTAGCAAAGTCATGGGAAAGCCTGAACAGTGGATGAAGATACCGTAATTCTGACTACTCACATTGAGGTAGTTATTACTTTTCTGTGCCGCTTTCATGTAAAGACTTTTTAGACTTGTGACTTCAGATCTGCCCGTGATTCAATGGAATTTTTACAAAATGGCTTCTTCCCAGCTTGGTTTGACTTTGGTAGATTGCGTAAAGCTGTGTAAAGTTTATATTCTTCTTGACCTTTACGCACAGCTCAAGAAAAAGGTTAGTTACACGATCTGTATTTTAATTTCAAGTGAATTGTGATGACCTTCTCATGCAAATAAAATATATCGGGTTGTTTTGATACAGAGGAATCGTATTTCACTGTGTTTGTTTTGGCGACGTTCGGCGGGCTTACCTTCGATCAGTTTAATTCGCTGTTAAAGTACCTGAACAGAAGCAATATTTCTCTGGATAAATCCACCTACGTTATTACTTAACCTGATTACAGTTTTCACTTTTTAATACCTTGTGGCGTACAACAGTGAGTAAATTACGAACCTCGCGATCGTTTATTTTTACGACACTTGAACTCGGTGTAAACACAGCTTTCATTTGAAATGTTATCGCCAATAACGAGAAAGGAAATGGGAATTAATTTGAGGGTTGACAGAAACCAAGTGATTTTCAGGTGCTGAAATGCAGCGGCAAAATCCTGGCGGGAATCTTGCCGAGAACTTATGCAAAGAAGAAATTCCCGGCGGCCAAATATTCCCGGCAAGAAATTGGCCGCAGATAATTTTTCCCGGCGAGATTCCCGCTTGTTCTGCGATTCCCGGCGGCCAAATTCTCGGCGAGAATCTCGCCGGGATTCTTGGCGGGAGCGGGATTCCCGGCGGCCAATTTCTTGCCGGGAATCCTGCCGGGATCCCGCCAAGAATCTTGCCGGGATTCTTGGCGGGAGCGAAATTCCCGGCGGCCAATTCCTTGCCGGGATCCCGGCGCGAATCTCGCCGGGATTCTTGGCGGGAGCGGGATTCCCTGCGGCCAATTTCTTGCCGGGAATCCTGCCGGGATCCCGCCGGGATTCTTGGCGGGAGCGGGATTCCCGGCGGCCAATTCCTTGCCGGGATCCCGGCGCGAATCCCGCCGGGATCCCGGCAAGATCCCGGTGGCTTTTTTACAAGGGTTGTGGCGTTCCGCTCATCTTATGTTTCTTGGCTAGCACTTTGGTGAAATATTAGCCGTGGGCTGAATTTCATTGGCTCAGCTTTGATATAATTACCGTAAACACCGGCGTATAAGCCGCACTCACAGATAAGCCGCACCCCAAGTTTAGAAGCTCAAATTTTGGAAAAAACTAAAACTAAAAAAGTTCACAGTCCATGAAGACAACAATCATTATTTAGAGCCCATATTCTTAACCCATTGACTACTGGGCTTTTTCCAAAAAAACAGCAATCTAACATCCCAGATGCCTATTTCTGGCCATTATCTCAACAGTTTAAGGGGGGAGAACCTAAACTACAAGGAACCACAAAAATGTTGCTAAGGAAATCTCTAAACCTCCATAACTTTGGTTCCTGGACTCCAGTGGGCATCAAACGTTGTAGTGTTTGTTCAATTCACGTTCCCTTTAAATATTTCGAACCATGCCCATATTTGGTGTGTCACGTGACCAAAATGAAAAATGTCTAAAAACTCGGAAGGATTTGATCGTTTTCAAATTATTACTTTAGAATATGTCAAAGAACTTCAATATCTACAACTTGTAGCATGCGTTTGATGAAATGTACAATATTTCGGAAATTATAAAGCTTTAAAAGTTTTAAAGCTTTATAACTTCCGAAATATTGTACATTTCATCAAACGCATGCTACAAGTTGTCGATATTGACGTTCTTCAGCAAATTCTAAAAGAATAATTTGAAAACGATCAAATCCTTCCGAGTTTTTAGACATTTTTCATTTTGGTCACGTGACACACCAAATATGGGCATGGTTCGAAATATTTAAAGGGAACGTGAATTGAACAAACACTACAACGTTTGATGCCCACTGGAGTCCAGGAACCAAAGTTATGGAGGTTTAGAGATTTCCTTAGCAACATTTTTGTGGTTCCTTGTAGTTTAGGTTCTCCCCCCTTAATGTCAAACTGTCTAAAACTTAGTTTAAAACAGGGTAACTAACATCCCCTTCTACGTAGAAGCAACAAATTCAATATTTTTCCTTGGGCATGCGCAGAAATCAAAATTTCGACATAGCTTTTGGGTTTGAAAAACACACCTGACTTTAGGCTTTTCTTTTCCTTTTATTTTTTTTGCCATTCTTGCTCTCCTTTTTCTATTATTATATTTTGTGGTTTTGTTGGCCTTTCAGTTGCCTTTGTTCTCGTTGAAAAAGTTTGAACCTAAACGTTGGGAAAAGGGAATTTTGTTCACAGAGTGTCAATGGTAATGAAGGTTGCGTTTTTTGGTGATTTTGAAGGAAAAAATCCAAGTTGTTTTGTGTGTATCTCTGGTCCAATTTAACGTTTCGTGCTCGTTTAGGCATGCTTTGTTAGACATTTTCCAACTCTATCCGTTGATTATCAAAGACATCCTCTGGCGTGAAAATTGATGACATCACAAGTGGTACAAGTCTGTGGTCTCTTCTTGGCCGTTTATGGCCGGTTTAGTAGTCAATGTGTTAACTGAGCGATAAAAACGCCAGCCAATTTTGACTTCAGTACTGCTTTGGCTGTTCTTTGGCATTGCAAGTCGCAACTCAAAACAAGAGCACAGCTGAATAAAACGCGCTGAATGAAACGCCAGAAAAATGCTTTCAGTTAAATTGCGAATAATTCAATATATCTATGATGTACTTGTTGTTAGAAACGTACTACAGATCTTTGGCGCATGCATAAATTTACATGTAAGCAGAAAGCTACCACAAGGACAGGAACGCATTGTTCGAAACAAATATATATATTCTGCTAAATACAAGTAGTAATAACGCAGAAGATCACCCACGTTTTGCGTGGTGTGCACGCAAGTTATTAATTCATGTTAATTAATTAATTGATTATCAAAGTATACGGCATAGCGAAGTAGTGAAGTAGCAAACTAGTGAAGTAGCAAACTAGCTTCTTATCACCAGGACAGCCCTACACATTCATACCTATAGTACACTTTGAACTAATAAGACATGCTATGGATACCTTTGTCCATAAATTGCAAATTACATGTCACATAAAGTTTCTGTTTGCAAAAAATCCATTTTGAATTTACATTCACTTTGGCTGCCTGGTTTCATATCAGACTGCCTTCAAAATGCACAAAATGCAGTCTTGACAACCTAATTTTTAAAAATTTCCCAGGGGAGGATGCCCCCGGAGTCCCGGACCCCCTTAAAAACTTGCGCCATCACCGTACCAGAGATCGCACCTTCTGCACACTTATACACCCCCCATACATATATGTTGATAGGTAGTATCACTAGGGCAGGGTTTTTTCAATTTTGCTTCAGTATAGTGTCACAGTATAGGAGTATTAGCTGCGCAGCGGGGGAGTCATGGTATTTTAGGCCAAGGCCAAGGGGAGGGTCAGGAAATTTCATTCCCATTGCCAGGGAGGGTCACATAATTTTCAACACTCAATTTAAAATCTCCCCACATTTCCGTGTTGTTGCATCATTTCACTTCCTTATACACAGAAGATTCATAAATAACAACCATTACGTCACAAGATCACATTTTGAGTCACGCAATTTGTTGAACTGTGACTTGAATCAGTTTTGCAACATTGAGTGATGGTACCCGGTGTAACAATAGCTTTTGCAATGACTGCGAGTGATGGTACAACAATAGGTTTCAGAACATCTTACAGTAATGGTGCAACAACAATTTGTACATAAGTTGTTGTGTTTTTTCCTTTTATTCAACTCTGGCTTAATATTGAGGAATGATCTATAATCCATCTTCAAAGACAGCTCAGAGACAAGAAAACTGACTTTAGGTGTTCATTTTTGGGTGCAATCTGCATAAATCTCATACTGAAGATATGCCAACTTCTAGGCAAACAGTCCCTCCTTCGTTGGAGCGAGCATGAAGCGCGAGCAAGCGGAAAGTGAGCCCCAATTTCCACTTGTTTTTTTGTCAGTGATTCACCCCGTACCTCAACTCAGCATACCTCTACTTGGCCAACGCCTTCTAAAAGATCTAGGGCAGAGTATTGTTGTTGTTGTTATTTGTAGGTCCAGCTTCTTCTCATGGGGCATTCTGATCATTGAATATATTCTATTATTGTGTAAAAACCTATCTGATAGCTGCACCTTGCCTGTATCGATTAGTTCATTTCTGTGACTCCTTGTAAGGGGGAGCATTAGGCTTCAATCCACTTAATAGAGACAAATTTATGTGAGCAAATATGGAGAATTAAATCCTGAGTTTAGCAATGAATTACTTTAAAAACGTATCTTTATAATATTTCCACAAGGTAAGAACCCTGACCAAGGAAGTAGAGTTTCCATTTCAAAGTCGTGCATGTAAGTTTAAACACCTGAACTATTGTTCCTAGAGATAAATTTTAAACAGACTTTTCGCAGTTGATCCATGCAAGGAGCAGAGACTAGCCAGAAGTCGACCTTTGAGCATTATTTTATCCCAACAGGGAATCAGTTCCAGTCATTGCTGAATCACGCTATACACACAAATCAGACTTTAACATGACTGGCGCGACTACTGTACTTTCTAAGTTTCACTGATAGATTTCAAGCAAGAAAACAGATCAACTTTAATTGCCCGGTTTCATTTTCTCTGAAAATTCTTGTTAATTTAAAATGCCAGTTTCAAAAGCCAAGTTTTTAGTTTACTAATAAATCTGGTGACTGAAATAGATTATTTTATAGCCTTTAGTAGTATGTTGGAGTGAATGCAAAGCTGGGGGTGAAGCTGAGGTAAGCTTACGAATTGTAAATCAAAGAATTTAATTTCAGACATGCCAGTTGTTTTTGTCTACAACGAACAGCCCCATAACCTAACACCGGTAGTTAAATCTAGGCCTCCTTTTGTTCTGTAAACTAAAAAAAAACATGCTTCAAAATCTCAAGAAACCAAAAATTTAATATTACATCTGAAGGAAAGATATGTTTTTCATTTTAAAACATCTTAACATTCAAGACAACATTCAAGAGGGTTAAGTCTGCCTTCAAGCTTACTGATGGCTTACCAGCTATAGGGCAGCTAACATTAACAGAAACATACAGCTATCACAAAAAGATTTAATAAGATTTTGAGGATGACATTGATTACCTCATCAGTGTTATACATGCCCATGGTAACACCTCCAGTGCCAGTAAACTCAAACACTTCAGTAGTGAGTTTCCCGCTGCCATCAGCTGGATTGTAGGATATTTCAAACACTCCTGGTCCATTAACAACAAAATCTCTTGCACGGTACTGGAATTAAAAAAGTTCATTTGAATCAACAGGTCTACCTACCATATTTTAAAAGTTAAATGAGACTGAGCAACAACTCGAAACATACTTCGAAGCATTCCTGGAATGAGTGGCGAGCCGGGCGGCTGACACTAAGACCACGGAATACTGACTGCCAGTGAAAGGAGGGTGGTTATGAAAACTATGAGAGAGATATAAATTTGTTTTAGATGAACAAAAAATAAATCAAATGAATAAATGATCATCGCAGTTGTGAATGCAATTGAAGCAACTGCAATTTTTAAGCCAGACAAAAATTCTGGCTTCAACGGGATTTGAACCCATGACCTCCGCGTTACTAGTGTGTTGCTCTACCAACTGAGCTACAGTGTATGAAGCCACACGTTGGGAGCTGGTCAATTGTGAGTTTATACACCTCACCTGTGATAGGAATCACCCGAATGAATAATGTGATGATGAATATATGAATGAAATCATATATATATGAACTGCGGAAATGGAGTGAAATGAATAAATGATCATCGCAGTTGTGAATGCAATTTCAATTTTTAAGCCTGCAAATATTCTGGCTTCAACGGGATTTGAACCCATAACCTCCGCGTTACTAGTGCGTTGCTCTACCAACTGAGCTATGAAGCCACACATTGGGAGCAGGTCAATAAAATTTATTGTGAGTTTATACACCCGTGATAGGAATGAATAATGTGATAGGAATGAATAATGTGATGATGAATATATGAATGAAATCATATATATATGAATTGCATTCACAACTGCGATGATCATTTATTCATTTCATTCCATTTCCGTAGTTCATATATATAATTTCATTCATATATTCATCATCAAAAAATAAATCAGTTGTCAAAGAATATAATTTTGAAACCCATTTTGTTACAATTAAACTGCCACTGAATGCTGTCGATATTTTTCTTCCAAGATTGCTGGGGACACTTTACATGTAATATGCGAATATGTAGGTGTTTCTTGTATGCTTTTGCAGTTGTCATTTATAGCAGATGTTGAAGTAAAATAATCTAATAAATTATTAGAATATTTCTTCCCATCCATGTTGCGCAAGTATCGCTCCAGTATCCTATTTAGATGTACTGTACATTGAGATTTTATCATGGAGGAGTTGTATCATGCCCGGGAATTAAATCTTTAGCATTAACTCTTATTTGTCTGGGTGGTCACGCAGGCAGTCCGGCGTGTTGCTGATAATTTCTCCATGCTAGCCTGCATGGCAGCCATTTCTTTTCCGAGAGCGTGGAAGGCGCATGAAGGCATGGAGGGCAAAAACAGTGGAAAAAACTGGGAGAGGGAGGGGTGAGGATCGGAAGGAAATGCCTGCAACGGACTGGAGACATTTTGCTGATAGCCCCTCCCCCCTCCCAGTTTTTTTTTCGCTCTTTATGAGCTGACGTTTCAAGCGTTAGCCCTTCGTCGGAGCAAAGGAGAGGATTGTGGGTTGTGTGTGTTGATTCTTATTTTATTTTCTCGCTTTGCCAGTTGAGGCTGAACCGGCACTTCTAGCACTGCCTCTCCGTAAATTCCTTAACCTTCATTCTGAAGCGATCCTCAGCAGCACTTGTAGCTTTACCCAACAACAATTTTTCGCTGTCTGCCTTCCCTTCAGTCACGCACACTGCACTCAGGTTCCCTGCAGTAACCGTGCAGTCTTGCACACCACTCTCAGGATTAAGGATCGATGGGCGAAGGGCCATGCTCCTGTCGATTTACCCATGTCTCGTCCGTGCCCATACTGTCATCTACTGAGTATTACGCACTCGTTCCAGATCATGTCACGCCTGTACTGTCGTCATGCTCCTCAAATGAGTTATCTGCACTCGGTGTTCCCGCAGATTCGCTCATTGCCACTTACACTCATCGTGCTCTCTGATACTCTTTTTTGCCTGGCCGCTACTTAGCCGTGTCCTTGTTGATTCGCTTGCGTCTCGCTTCCACTGTCATCACACCACCGAGCTCCCTGCATTACATTTTTTCTTTTTCGTCGCTTTGAATAGCTGCATTCCTGTCGATTCACTCATATCACCAACTCTGTCGCCATGTTCATCTACTGATTCTTCCGCAATCATTATACATTTCCTTCCCATGTGCCTGTTGTTTCGCTCGTGTCATGTGTGCCCTGCCATCACACTCTTGGGCCAAGTCCGCACTCCGTTCCCATTGATTCACTCGCATCAACGTCAAGCTTTCTCTGTCACCATGCTTGTCCACCAAGTCTTCAGCACTCGGTATTCGTTTCTTTGCCGCTAATAGCCGCGTTCCTGTGGGTTTGCTCATGTCTCGCTTGCACCGTCGTGGGGCCACAAAGTTGAGAGCCACCGGTGTCCACCGAGAAATTAATGCAATGGCATCAGGGTACCTTTGGCTCATCAGTTTGGAGTCGGTTTCCATAGCAACCGTCCAAGCACCATTCCCTCAGTTGGGTCCCTGTCTCGCTATGGGGGCCAGAACGCTGGTGCACTAGCCCCCTTTGCGTCCCCCAGCCAAACATGTTGTTGATCATCACTGGTAGCAATTCGAACATTAAAACTTGAGAATAATGGCGGCTTTTGACGTGGAAAACACTTTCTTGCCGAGTGGAATCTGGGGTGGGCAGAAATCTCTGAACTATGGGACTGCGGACTTGAGTCTATTTCCCTTTGTGTAATGGGACATGGTCCAGCAGGGCCAGCCATTGTTTTAGCAGGTTCGGCAAAACAATTAGACTTGTGCGCTAGAGAGCTATACTTCACACATTGTGCCAAAGAAGAAGTCTGTGGGACCTCCAAGCCCTGCAACTGTGCTCGCACCATCACTGCGTTACAAATGAAGATAGCAGACATTAAAACCATCGCTATGTTACAAACAGAGATAGAAAACATTAAAGCTGTAATACCATCACTGCGTTTCCACTGGAGATAGAAGACATTAAAACCATTGCTGCATTAAAAACGGGGATAGACGTCAACTGTGATGTCATCGATATGATACAAACGGCTAGAACATAACTGTGATACCATCACTGCATTTCAAACGAAGATAGAAAACATTAAAGTCCTAAGCACCGCACCCCTCTTCCACAAGATAGTCCATGGGTGCAGGAACTAGGAATGCGGGAACCACAGGAATGCTGGGGAGGGCCCACCCATGGACTGCATTGTAATCTCAACGATGCCTTTAGAGAGACACCTATTATTAAGATAAATCTGAAACAGAAACACGGCTATTCAAGAGCTGGGCATGCTGAGCTATTTCATATCACCATCAACAGAGTTTGAGAAAAAGCTCTTAGATGGGTTGAAGAATGCTAGGGACGAGCTTCAAAATACTGCAAAGGAGTTGGCCAGGTTTGAAAAAGAAGTAGAGAGCTTGATCATGAGGAAGGGTCTCTGAGGCTAATGATGAGGTGTATCATGAAACGGTAAAACAGCAAGAGCGAGAATTAATGTGGAAGCCGTATCTTCACCATGGGCATATTTGCAGGACTGATGATACATCTCTGTGGTTCTAGGCCACCTCCAGAGAAAAACAAAAAGAAGCCCCCATGGGGTGGTCCCGTCCGGCTTTGCCGCAGGAACAACAGAAACACCGGGAAGGGGGCTCGCCTTAACTCACCTATACTACTACATATACTGCAGTTTACTGCACTAGACCCTTTGCTATACCATAAATCTGAAAATTTAAAAATGAGAATTTAATTCATTATGAATATGTTTCTATGTACTAAAGCAAACAAAATTAATATGAACATAATAATCATAGGGAGATATTTGTTTACGTCGGTGTTTTTTGACCTCTTATTACCATATATTAAAGGAACATTAAATTAAGTCTGGCGAATTTAAAGTTATGATAAATTGATAGCGACTGTGCCATTTAGTAACTGTGCAAATATGAGTTGCCACCCACCATACAAACGTCTGTAAATTTGACAACTTTTAAATGCGTCGTTTGAAGCAGATTTTGAATGGTTTCCTTTCAAACTTGGCACTATAACTCATGCTCTTTCTAGTTATGATATATATATTTTAATTGGGCACATTTTCGAATTCTAGATGTAAACAATGGTGTCACGATGAATTTGCCTATTATAGTTTCCTCAGTTTGAGTTAATTAACCATATACAGGCACACTGTATATATGCATTCCTGGCCCATTTGCAAATTAAAAAGGCAATGTGAGAACATAATTACACAAAGTGACTACCCTAATTAACATTTTAGAGCTATAAGGCTTCTGTACAAACTTTTTATGTGAACGCGTAATGACTAACAAGCAGCCTTTACATGTAATAGTAGAACTTTGAGATTTAATCTGAACAAAGGAAAAGTCATGCCTTTACATGCTTGACAAGTTAAGTGACCTAGTCCAAATTAATGATAATATTACCTGATCACCATGAGCATGTCTTCCAATCACAATTGGCTTCACCCATCCAGGAACCAGTCTGGGAACCTTCTGGCAAATTATTGGCTCACGGAATACAGTACCACCCAAGATGTTACGAATTGTGCCATTGGGACTACGCCACATCTTCTTCAAATTGAACTCTATAAATTACAAAAAGAAGAAATGTGGCATTTTGTTAAAAAAAACACTACGGTACCATTCTTTTTACATGTTCTTACTCTTACCTTTCATTTACTCTTTTATGTTTACTCTTGCTCTTCCTTTCTTTATTAACCTTCAGTCATGACTTCATCTGCACTATATTTAAACTGTATGCTTCTATGGCTCTACAGTTTAGTCATAACTTTGTCTCTGTGGCTTCTAATTCAGGGCTATATCTTTTTATGAAAAACTCTACGGAAACATAGAAAATTGCTTTGTGCTTTTATTTCATAAAAACAATAGAAAACGTTTTCCCTGTGTTCATAAAGTTATGGTAACTGATCACTCGTGAAAGTTTTGGTGATTTGTCCTAACTAGTTATTTATTGATATGTTCCTTTCTTTCTTTCTTTCTTTCTTTCTTTCTTTCTTTATCTATTTGTTTATTCTTTTGAAAGCTTGCTGTTATTTTTGTTTTGCCTATTTATTTCAATCTAACCTTAATTGCCAACCTGCTTTCTTGTGTAAATATTAGTTAAAGTTATCCAGCTTGATTAGCTTTTAAGAGCAGTGTCTGTAAAAATCAGATAAATTCAAAATGTTGAAACAAATTGATTTCAAAATTTTCTTACAGACTAGGGTATAATAAAAATAAGTCCACAATGCATACATGTGTGGGCTTACAGTAGGTCTGGTTCAAACTAGTGACACAACAACATGGACATCAAGAATAATTTTTTCCCTTATGTTGCTATGTTTACACTACAGTATGTCATTATGTTGCTATGTTTACACTACAGTATGTCATTATGTTGCTATGTTTACACTACAGTATGTCATTATGTTGTGTAAATCACACCAGTTACATAAAACATATTAAACATAGGTGTTTTTTGAATTTGTGTGACCTTGCCATATGTCGCTATTGTGAACCAGGCCTTATAGATGAAACTTGAACATGTTCAATCGACTATAAATTCACTACAAGGTTTAAAAGGATTACTTTCAAAGTAACAAAAAAGCATGTTGAATGCTCAAAATCTTTTCTGAAATGTTCATTGTGTTGTGACCAATAATATTATACTAAAAACGCACAGAATAAATGCGTTTTCTAACGCGTTTTCAAAAAATTATACTTTAACGCAAAAAAACAAGCGTATGTTGTGCATTTGCATTGGTCGCTTATCTCTGAGCGTACTGTAGCTCATTAGCAAGAATCTAATTAGCTGCCTGCATGTTTTCCCTTCAGAAGAATGAGATTCTTACTTATTTTTCATTCATAATAATTTATCTTTAGTTATCAAATTACGAATAACATTAAACCAAACTTCCTTGGACTTACCTTTAACCCTCTCCTCATCTGGAGTGATAGTTGCACATTTAATTCCAACTCTGTAATGTTTTATGGCTTCAGCAGCTTCTACTGTCACTTTATCATCTGTCTTGTCTCGATTTTGTAGTCCAAGATCAAAGTATTCAATGTTTAAATCTACATATGGCTTAACCAACTATAAAATAACAAAACAATATTGATGGCAATTAATAACCTAAAGGCAACCTGATTACTAAACATCAATGTTTGTAAGTGGATACACTGACAGAAACCCCATTTACACAACAGAAAAATGGTTAAGCAAAGATGAATATATCAACAATTTCAGCAAGCCAAGGATAAGTTTTGTTGTTGTGTAATCTTGCCATGTCAATTTATTTTTGGGTTTTGGGACCATGTCCTGACTTTGCCCTTTCATTCTAAAATCCAGCAAGACAAGGATAAAAACTATTGAAAACTGGCACTTAATGTCATGTTTATGGAATGTGTAAATGCTCACTCTTACCTTGCCATCATGAGCATGCTCTAGTGTTGTAGCGCATGCTTAAAGGGCAACTCGCACCAAAATGTGTCCGTTTTTTTTAACCTTTCTACTGATTCCAATATTACATAAAGATTGAATTTTTAATGAAACATCAACTGAGCTTTGCAAAGTTAATTTATTATAAATATTTTTCGACTGCCATTTAGTGGCCATTTTTAAAAAGCGCGGTTTGGTGTTGTGACGTCACACGTGTGTAAGTTCAAAAACAATATGGCCGACAACGGACAGACTGGTCATCATAGCCTGTCTTCTTTGGAAGAAATCAGAGCAAGAGTTCAGATATTGAACTTGTAGTAAGTAATGGAATTGTGCCCTGGAGGTTTGAACCTCCAGGACTTCCTCGAAGAGAAGTAGAAATTCCGAAAACAACGAAGAGGATCAAAGAAACAACACAAATTGGTGAGTTTTGCATGGGTTTGTTTGCGTGTAGTTTACCCAGGAGTTTATAAGCTTTAAATATACTCGACTCACAACCCAAGATAACTTGGTACAATTGTCTGGGGAAAATAAAGAAATATTCATCCGAATATAAAGCTACATAATTTATGTGAAGCTATTTAAAAGATCTCAAAAATGGTTTGCCGACCTGCTCTTACATTCGACTGTTTTGTGTTCTTTGCTGAAGCGGGCAGTCTCTAACTTCGAATATATTTTTTTCTCAGAAGAGGGCAAATTAAAGACACATGGCTTCTATAGCTATAGGGTAGAAAACTAGAATTTTTATGTTAGCTTAACCACATGCCGCCCAAGCTAAAGATAAGAGAACAGTGTCTAGGTATAAGTGGTATTGTGTTACAATGGCTCAATTTATAAGGGTTTGAATGGGAATGCAACGGTTATGTTTTAGTAGATAAAAAATCGAATGTTTTGCGAATAAAAATGACTTACCCTGTTGCTATGTTGTATTCTTTGTAGTTTGCCAGCTTCTTCTTGAGGCGATTTCGGCGAGTTTCAGTTTTGCGAGGTTTTCCGTTAATATATTTATGGCAGGCAGGAAACCAGATGATGGTAAATTTCAAATCCAATCACTCAAAGATCGATAAATTCCGTTAAAATGCTCAAATCGCCTCAAAACTTCCACTAGTGTAATCTCGGATCACAAATGTTCCCTCTGGTTGTTTTTTTGGCTTCCAAATGCCATTCTAACTGCAGATAAATTTTCGTCAGCTCGACACTCACATTTCTCGGAACCCGTTGTACGTTTGAACCACACACAAAATGGCATCATGTCAACAAAATCACCCTACGCCGGGGAGGGGCATGGACATATTGTCATCCATGCAAAATGACACTGCGGGGCCCGGAGAGGTCGATTGTCACACTGACTTTCAAATTGTAATTCGAATCTAAAAGTAAATGCCTTATTCTTCAGGCCGAATGGATTAAAAAATCGCCTCAAATCGTTCCGAGAAGCTGGCAAACTACAAAGAATACAACACAGCAACCAGGTAAGTCGTTTTTATTCGCAAACATTCGATTTTATATCTTCTAAAACATAACCGTTGCGTTCCCATACAAACCCTTATAAATTGAGCCATACGTTGTAACACAATACCGCTTATACCGTGACACTGTTCTCTTATGTTTAGCTTGGGCGGCCTGTGGCTTAACTGGGAATGATGCATATTTTGCTTGTTTATTTTAGCCGGTATTTGATTTCGGTGACAGTCCGGCAGTTTCTGTAAGTAAATAAACTCTTTGATTTAATCACATCACATGTTTGTGTAAACATGAGCAAAGCAAAGCATTTAGATTATCTTATACAGCATGAAGCAGTTTAGAGTCGGTTTCTGGCATATCATAAAGTTTAGAATATATTAAAGTCCCCCCTCCCCCCTTAAAAATTTAACCAAAACTTAACACGCAGTCAGATTCCATTCGCGCCAAACTCTTTACATAACAATTTTCACACAATTTTTCCTATATATAATCAATTCTATAATTTATGTATTTTGAACTTGAAAATGATGACATGGAGTCATCGAAACGTCGCTCGACTTTAATATCGCTGATTTTCATTCTAAAAATTTTGACTAAACCTTATGTTATTAGAAATCTAAAAATTTTGAAACAGAAATTATGCTGGACCGTGAGTGTCCAGTTATTTTATTATTTTTATTGCTGTCCAGTTATAAGCCTATTCAATTAAACCCATTTTCAAATGCAATAATAAGTTGAAAAATCAAACTTTTTCGAAACCAGTCGGTAAAACCGCCAGTAAATCGTTTCCCTTGAAGAGATGGTGCAATGCCGTTTGTTGCTCATCCTTCAACGCATTAACAAACTGCAGATGTTTATGCGTTCGTATTTTCTGTGAGTGACATTTCAATCACACGAAGCAGCAAATTATTCCCTTGAGGTGCTCTCAGCCAATGGAAATTTAAACATTCTCTCAGAGCACATAAAAAAAAAACTTTTGTAAGCCTTCCATGCAGGGGCTCTTTCTCTGACCTTCCTCTAGCATCTCTTCTCTCACGCCCACCCCTAAAAACTTGTGCTCTTCTCCACTCAGTGCCTGCTGCGCAGGCTACATACATGCACTTGATTCTACTACACACATGATTCAACAAAGGATACTTGAAAAAAAACAGAATAATTTGTGGAATGAGACGATAGATTCCACAGGCAAATTACCTGTGGAACTATGTTACATGAAACTGAATAATACAGGTAATTTGCCTGTGGAATCTATCGTCTCGTTCCACAAATGATTTTTATTGAACACATTTCCATACAGGAAGCCAAGGTGAAAATAGCTTAATGAATCGAAGCATACATCTAGTGGAGGTTCGAAAGGTTTAACATCAAAATGGAATGTTCATCTGGAAACTACAATAGGTTGCGTGTAAAATTCCTTTACTGAAACAATATTATTTATATAGCCAATACAAGAAACATCACGAGCTTACTATTAAAACTAAGCTTTATGGTTTTAAAGATTATTGTTATTGTGTACCTTCTCCTTAATCATTGTCCATATAACACGAGTCATTTCATCGCCGTCCATCTCAACAACAGGGCCATCAACTTTAATTTTTGCTGCGTGACCGTGGTGGCAAACTACAACAAAGTTCAAGACAAGACATATTGTTTCATGATGTTTGGCATCAAAACTTTCCACGTGCTTCGAACATTTCTTCCATTTGTTGACAAAAAAACGTAAAATATTAAGCTTAATACTTACAGTTCTTTTGCTGCTTATGAACTTCGAATGAAAGAGAAGAAACGAGAGGTCGTAAAACATTGCGTGTTCCCAAAAGATAATCACGAGAACATCTCACTATTGCCGCCATTTTTCAACACCGAGCGAATCAAACAAAGAGACCCAGTGATACTACCCCATGGAGATGCGTTCCTCCGCGTTCCTCGCAATCTCGTACCCGGTCCTCAGCGGCCAAACGCAAAAATTAACGCAGCCACTTCCGGTTCTCGCACTTGCACGTGTTAGCTAGGACAACATCCTCTATTTTAGGACCGTAGACCGTAGTTACATGTGCTAAAAGAAGGAATGACCTAAAATGACCTAAAATGATCTAAAATGATCTAAAATGACCTAAAATGAGCTAAGACGATATCTAAAATGGCCTAAACTGATCTATAAAGCGATATTATTACCCATAATTTAAAAAAATAACTTCAATCCAGTGTAGTAGAACGATTTGAAAGGTCTACAACCCACAGTAACACAACTTTCAGCGAACTAAAAAAGCGAATTACAAGTAAAGGGATCCACAGAGTGCTTACCTGTATAAAGGGTCAAACGGCGATGATGCTATGAAAAATACTATTTTGTCTGTGCGAAGACTTTCGAGAATTGTCAAGGATTTTCGGTTCCGAAAATTACTAGTCTCCTACGCAGCCGTTATTTGTGTCGTCACGCAACGCTTCTCCCCGACACAAATAACGGCTGCGTGGGAGACTAGAAAATTACCGGCCTGACGATACCGACGTTATTTTGGTCGTCACGCAACGCTTCTAACAAAGATGAGAGACCCTGGGAACGAGGTTGATGGGTTGATGTCGGTCTTTCCGCACGTTATAAATATTTATAAAACGCAGAATGCTTTTTAAAAATTGTAAAAAAAATTCCTGGTGAGTTTTAACCCCACCTGGTGTCAATGATATTTAATCTCCCAGCTGGATGAAAGTCTTCGCAGCCGTTTAATATTTGGCTTGACGCAACGCTGGGGAGGAGAGCGTGACTAGATGAAATGAAACATTGATTTATTATGTGTTGTGTTGTCATCCATTTTTCAGGGAGTTCCCAGTGGTGGATTTTTGTTCTGTTTTTGTTTTTGTTCTGTGGATCCCTCAGTTTATTTGTAATTTGTTTATATCCCTGAATGTGGTTTTACTGTGGGTTGTAAGGGCGGTTGTAAGCCGTATTTTGTTCGAAGCCATTCTGAGTGTAGACTACGAGTAGTTCCTAATTTTTCTCAGATCGAGCGGGCGCGCGGGCGCGAAGCGCGTGCTTCGCGCGCGCGCGCCCGCTCGATCTGAGAAAAATTAGGGACTACTCGTAATCTACTAAGTAAAGTGATTCTAAATATTGTTTACATCATTTGAGATATTACGTTAGGCCATTTTAGATCGTTTTAGATATCGATCGTGTTCGCTCATTTTAGGTTTTAGCTCATTTTAGGTCAGTGTAGATCATTTTAGGACATTTTAGATATCGTGGTAGCTCATTTTAGATCATTTTAGATCATTTTACCTCATTTAAGGTCAAGTTTAGATCATTTTAGGCCATTTTAGATAGCGTGGTAGCTCATTTTATGTCATTTTAGATCATTTTAGGTCATTTTAGGTCATTCCTTCTTTAATTTAGTAACTACGGACAAAGGACAAATCACACACTTGTTTTGTACATTTTTAAAAGTGTTTTATTGGCAATTGCAATTTCCATGTATAGCGAATCACGTTTGACTGATACGCGGCAAACGTCTCCGATCTCGGATGCTAAATACTCAGGCGGTATAAACCATATTTTTACGACGACACTCTGTTTAGGACAAGTTCCAGTTCATACCTGTCCAGCGGCACGTCCGTCGTATAGGCCAAATAAGGGAGTAACCCCCCCCCCCCCCCCCCCCCGTTGCAAATGGATGACAGGGATTAGCTCTCTGAACTCAACTTTAATTGAACATCTCTGAACTTAGACGAAGGTGAAAGTACAAACTTGTGTCATCACTGTCATGACTCGAATAGCGTAAAACGAAGGAAGATCGAAGCTCGCTCGCATGTGCTCCTTAATCACGTGACCTACATTGTAGCAATCCCATGATTCCACTACAGTCCATCCCTTCTTTAAGGGAGTAAACTTAAACTTACGACAAACGCTTACAAGTTAAATGAAATTGAATTTGAAACAAAACTACCGGTAACAAGAAAATCTTAACAGTCTTAAATCCTCATGTGTCCACCGCTTGCGAAACTAAAGATGCAAACATGTCTTTGACGTCGAGTTTTAAGACATAAGTTCCTCCATGTGAACCGCCGGACATGGATAGATACACTTTGAAATACAGCTGTAAGTCCTCTTAGTTTTCCGCAATGTTTCAAAATGTCCTGTGAGTCAGGAATCTTCTGATAGACGACTTTGCAAGCCTCTGAGGCATAAGCCTTTGTATTGGGAAGAGTACTGAGATATTCTCCACAAGCAAATGCTAACTTTGCCGCATCAGGATCAATCACTGCACTCTTACGGGTTGGTAGTTCATGAGTGGTGACAGTCTCGTTCAGTGGTTGTTCATCATTAAACCTGAGATCATCGGTTCGACCATGAACATGTCCTGTAACAATGTAAGGACCATCAAATCGACGAATAAACCTCGTGGCTGATCCTTTAGGTTGGGAACTGGGAGGTGGTCTTCTGACATAAACTTTCTGATTTCTGTTTTGATTGCTCTAAGTTCTTCTGGTCTTTTCTTGTATGGGTGGCTGTAAATGGGAGGGGCATCGCCTGTGTCAATTCTATGCTCAAATCCGGTAACAGCTCCAAGTGGACAACCAGGGAGGAGAAATGCAGTTGGATATTGACAAATGAGTTCTTTGAATCTCTTCATAATATCTGCATCAACAGTAGAATACTCCAAGCAATCGAACGAACGAGTTCACCAATCGAACGTTCACTTGTCAACTGGTTAGCCTGTTCCAGGCTCTCGGATAGTGGGGACGAAGCGAAAAAGCGAACAGCCGCGCGAAGGTAGTCTGGGAGAGAGTTTAGGCAGACTACCTTCGCGCGGCCATTCGCTTTTTCCAGTTTTTCGCTTCGCAGTCCCCACTATCCGAGAGCCTGGAACAGGCTATCAACTGGTTCACTCGGCCAGCTGCGTGCCGTTGTCAAAAACTTTGTCTAAACACGAAATTTCAAGCAACATTCACATACGATACTCATTGAATCAGCGTATTAATAATAACTCAGATATTTGTTGTGTCCAATCGAAGCTAAACAGGGGCACCCAACGGATCGTTTCGGTGTAATATCTGTTCGGAAGGCCTATAATCGCCTAGGATATTCGGTTAGGGAAATGTCATCTCGAACTTTCTTAATATGGGAAAATTAATGCCTTTTGTTTTCGGAGAGATAAAAATGTCGTTTTGGGTACAAAAATAGATCAGCTAGGATTTTCGGAAAGGCAAATTCAGCTCATAAATTCGGGTAAAAGATTTCAATCCCTAAAATTTTCTGAAGTTTGAAAGTTCAGCTAACGTATCCGTATCCGAACAGATACATTTTTCTTAGCGTTTAAAAATAAGCCATTGAACTGCACAAAAAGCATAGTTATAACGTAAAAACGACGTTCCGACACCAACAGGAAAATTTTGTCGTTGGGTGCCCCTGGCTAAATACAAGCGCTAGCTACGAGGGTTATAAGCTTACTCTATCGAAGATATTACAGTTCAATATTCACATATCATGAGTTCGCTACTCTTTTATCGATAATCACTATGTTGTGTTCAGTATGTAATATTCTTACTGACATTACATAACCAGAATATAAATAGTTTTGATGAGAAGGTTTCTAATCGATGCTCATATTCTTTTCAATGTTCCGCTATTTGTATTTATAAATACAGAGGAAAGTATTTGTTAAGAAGGATTCCTCACGCTTCACACGGAAGCTTTAATCCTTACGTTATCTCAAACAAAGAAGCATATATTATTAATGGGAATATATTCGTCGGTAAAGTAACAAAATACAAGGCCACCACTATCTGTGAACAGTCACAGCAGGGGACAAACGATCGAAGACATTTCATGAATTATTGCTTTGCCTTACACGTCAACTGTAGTTTAATACTAAATCACGGAACCAAAACCACCCAAAACGACCCACAACGATCCACAACGACCCACAACCACAGGTCACCAAAGCGTATTATGAGAGTTTGTATGGAGCTGAAGTTCGATCAAAAATAATTTTCACTTTTCTCTCGAAAAGTTGTAAATAATGTGAATTAAAGTGTTAAAACCTCACCTGTTGTCTTTTCCTGTATGTTTATCGCTTCCTGGGGCCGTTTTGGGCGAATTTTGACTTACGGTCGAATCTGTCACTGTAGTGTACTAATCTAGCCGTTGTGGATCGTTGTGGGTCGTTGTGGATCGTTTCTAGGTCGTTGTGGATCGTTGTGGGTCGTTTTGGGTGGTTCTTGAACCCCGCTAATTCGAACTCGGTTATTTCGAATTCCCCGTTATTTCGAACTCATACCCATTTCCCTAGGATTTGCCCCTGTTTTTTCAGTCATTTAGAATCGGCTATTTCGAACTCGGTTATTTCGAATTCCCGCTATTTCGAACTAATTGTGTTTCCCTTGGCCTAAAATCAACCCCGTTACTTCGAACTCTAATTTAAAAAGTTGATGGCCAAACATCAGACGGCATCAGAACACAACTGGAAGCGCACTGAACTTATTTATAACCTTTTTATTGCACTTATTTTTTTGTAATTTATATATCTTGTTCCATTGCGCACAGTTCCGGTTGTCAATAACAGTATAGAAATTTGCTATTCCATAACGAATGTACTATGTTTTGTCAAGTTTCTTCAAAATAACAATTGTATAAGGTTCAAGATTATTTTAGCCTGCGTAGCAGCCATTTCCTTACCGAGAGCGTGGGAGGCGCGCGATCCGCGAAAGCACGAAGGCGAAAAGAGCGAAAAAAAAAGCGGGAGGGGTGAGGGGTGAGGGAGGAAAGGAAACGCCTGCCGCGAACGCACCCCAGACATTTTTCCGAACCCCGTTCTTCGACAAACGGGAAGCAATGGAGCATTTTGATGTGTCAATAGCCCGTCAATCAATAGTGATGACAGATTTTTTGTCAAAAATGAATGTTTATCAGTTATGAAACATCCGGTTCACGCTTAGATCAAATACAAACTAGATAAAAATGTCTAGTGTGCACGATTTCAGTTCTTGGGAAAAATATTCAAAAGGGAAAAAAATCGGGTCCACCGTCCACGCCATTCCTCGATTTTTAGCGGGATCATTTGCGGTTCATTCTGGGGATCATTTGCGGTCCAATTTGGGGATCATTTGCGGTCGGGGATCATTTGCGGTCCCGGGATCATTTGCGGAGCTGTACAGATGCCATAAAATTTAAAAATGTACTCACACCCCAGTCTCCAACGCAGCCGTTATTTGTGTCGTCACGCAACGCTTCTCCACTAAAAGCGTTGCGTGACGACACAAATAACGGCTGCGTAGGAGACTAGCCTCACCCCTCCCCCCTCCCGCTTTTTTTCGCTCTTTTCGCCTTCGCGCTTTCGCGCCCCTTCCACGCTCTCGGAAAGGAAACGACTGCTACACAGGCTAGATTATGTTGATATAAAACGCTGACCCGGTTATTTCGAGCCCCCGCTAATAGCCCTTTTCACGGTTAACTTGCGATATTTGCATAACAATACACTTGAACATAGAAGCGAGGCAATTTCGGGCACAAGCTGCAAAACATCGTGTTTTTCTTGAATTCCTTCAACTCTTTTAGTATAAAAACAGTTTTAAAATGTATAAGAACTACAATTCTTTTAGTTTACGTTGTTTTTAGAAAAAAATGTAAAACGGCTTTTCTCTATTAGAATAAGAGTAGACTCGCATAAGCAACAGGGAGATTGGGTTACGATCTTAACGGCAAACTTTAATTAAAATAGTTGCATATTTAGTTCTTCTCCGTTTTAAAACTATTTTTATGCTAACATAGTTTAAGGAGCTCAAGAAAATCACGATGTTTTACAGCTTGTGCCCGAAATTGCCTCGCTTCTATGTTTAGCTGTATTGTTATGCAAATATTTCAGGTTAACCGTGAAAAGGGCTATTCGAACTATTTTCCGTTTCCCCTGAGAGTTCGAATTAACGGGGTATTGTACTGTACGGTTCAACCTGTTGAACATCGCGGTGCGCGATCAAAACTTTCATCGATAGTTGTCTTGGTCTGTCTTGTTCGAGTGGTGTTCTTTGTGTGGTGTTGTATTCATTGCTATCTCGCGATGTAAGCCTTTCGAATAGATTCGAAATGAAGCGCTCTGTAGAGGATTCGGGTCTTTCCTAGTAGAAAGGGGAGTTCGGCGAGCGCGAAGCGCGAGGAGTCGGAGCGCCCTCTCCTCGCGCTTCACGCTCGAACTCCCCTCCTCCCTCCCCTTTATACGCCTGCCACGCAGGCTATGCAGAGAATAATAAGGTGACAGGCCTTGTAACACGACTCGTACAGCTCGTGACATTTCATTTTGCACATTTTCTGTTCTCTATTATAAAATTTGGTTTGCTTTAATAGCCTGGAAGGCGGCTGCACGCCTTTTAGAGATGGAAGGCGGCTGCATTCGCAGGCTAGGTTTGCTTCAAGCGTGTTTCTAACGCGCAATTTATGTTTTATTATGAGGAGGATTTTCAAGTAGAGCCTTCGACTGTGTACACTTCTAGAAAAATTGGCTAAGAGGTCATGTTTGATTTCCTGTCAGGCTTTTGTCCTTTACGAAGCTATAATAATTTGTTTAGATAGATGCTAAGGTTATATCTCTTGCATCAATTTGATCGAGCTTGCGCTCGATGTTTGTTTCCTCCTTTGTTCGTTGTGTGATGTTCTTCGGTGTTCTTGCAACGCAAAATAATATCCCACGCGTATCGATTTATTGTTTTGCGTGTTGTATGCCAGTTTCTTCTAGCTTTCTGAGCACTCTATTTATGTCGATTGGAACGCACCTGTTCTTCTTGCAGTGGGGTTGATGCTATAGCATTTTAAGGGCGAATATTTTTGCTCTCTACCGTTTTATGACCCGGGTTTTATGAGTGTCGGCGCAAATCGACTACATTGTATTTTGCCACTACACTCTTTTTTTTATAAGAACCTTTTTATAAGAACGTCGAGGCTGAGATTGACCAAAATTTTAAGAACATAGCCAGGTTGAGACTTAGCTAAGAACATTTTTCTTCACTTGTTTCTTGCATCGAGCTCTAAATACAATATTCCAGTATCCTTTCAAAACATTAACAAAATGTAACATTTCAAATGTCTCGGTGAATACGTAGTTCAAATAAGCTCAAAATACTTGAATGCAATGTTTTATAGTAACAACATGATATGGCAAACATGTATAAAAACCGCTAATATGAGGCTGTGTTTTGGTCTTTTATACAGGTTTCCTGCAGAGTTTCCTGGGTTTCACGTTCGAATCTTTTTTTTTGTGAAATTATATACCATGTAACTTAAGAACATGTTAGAACGTTTTCAGTCTGAAATCGCCCAAAAATAAGAACATTCGGTTTTGGTTCAGCCTCAGCTCGAAAATTAGACGTTCTTATATAAAAAAAAGAGTATTTGTTCAGGCCGCGCGGTCTTAGCCGGGGACGCATCACCTTTCGTTGCTGGCGTTTTTCCTTTAGCCCGATTCAGCACACTTTGCTCCTCACTAATGTTCTATGATGTACTAAATCTGTCGGAAGAGAAATTGTAACAATCTGAACTTTCACTGTCTTCACTCGATTCCGCCATTTTTTTTTTTTTGGAGGAGCGCGTTGCGTGACGAGACAAATAACGGCTGCGCGGGAGACTAAGATCACCGGCGTGTGACGGGAATCCGTGAGCCCCGCGTGAGCCCCAGGGCCATCGCCGCCATCTTGAAAGCGGAGATGGCCCTGGGGACGAGGCTCGCTGTGGGAGACCATTGGAATCCGCCATTTTGTTTTGTAAGGCGAATGAACGTGGTTGTTTTTTAGACCAAAGCCGTCCTTTTTGACGTAAAGTTTTAGTTTATATGTATTAAATGGACGAAAAACCTATACGAATGGAATGTCCTAGCCTTCCAAGTGGTTGGCAGCGTGAAATTGTGATGAGAAAGTCTGGGTTGTCAGCTGGGAGAAGCGACGTTTACTATTACAGGTAAGGACAATAAACCAACCGGTCCCGTTATGACTTAATTCTCGTCTCCATTTTCTTTTTCATCTGGCGAGAGTAAATTAATATTTTCGAGTGTAAGTTTAATATAGGTTAGTCAGTGTTCGCTGTTTATCATCATTACGTCAAATTTGTTTTGTTATTCAAATTTGCCAACCATTAATGTGCAACTAGCCCCCAAATTTTTTATTCGTTTAAATAAATTTACTTGTTATTTGAAACTAAACTGCGAAAAAATATTTGGATTTGGTTGAATCCTCGATTTTCTGTGCCACGGCAAAGTCACCAAAAACGCCTCCATTTTTGTTCACGGCCGCGTTTTTGAGGGGAATGGGTCCAGCGGCTAGTGACGTAAGCCCGGCAACCTTGGATCCTTCACGTCCACTCATTCCCTTCAGGAAGATGCGATACACATTCGAAAAGTGTGTAGAAATGCCTTCCAGGTGCATTATTGGCCGTTGCAGCAACACCTCAGAAAATTTTTACCGAGAACCTATCTCTACCATCGCTACTAAAAGACAGCCAGAAATGTCAGCCCATGAAATTCAGTAGTGTGAGCGTGGAATCCGAACGTTCATCCGTAGTATCGCACATCTGTAATGGCGTTAACATTTCTCCTTCATGCAAAGCAATTTCAGGAATATTGATGAAAGTCAAAGACGAAATTCTTGCGAAGGATAAAATAGGAAATATGACAAAAGATTTGAACTCCAAAAGTTTTTCTGAGGCCGGGAAATAAGCAGTGCGATAAACCGTATACTCGTTGTAATATCAATGCGGACCGCCGATGGAACATTCCACTTCGTTTATCGAGGAAGAAAAAGTCATTTATTTGACGGTTTTTTACTTCAAAATTAACTTAGTTCACTATGGTGGTTATTTGGAGTAGCAATGACAAATGTTTGAGGATGTCAAAATTTTGTCCAATCTTTTTTGGAGCATTCGTTCTAAATCTTCATTTTCTTTAACTTCTTCGTTGTACGTCTTTAGCCATTCTTCGTCAGCCAAGGGTTCATCAGCATACGTATATGCCATTTCATCGAGGCTTTCATTGCTTGTAGAGCGCTTTACAACAGCCGACTCGATCTCATCTTCTACCTCCATGTCGTATTCCGGAATAAAACATATCTCACAATCTTTGGAATCATAGTTGGACTCCGAATTTGTGTCGCTGGAAGACATAATTCCTTGTGGATAAAATTCATGCAATAGTTATGAAGACGCAGAGAAAAAAAAATTATCCAAAGAAGTTTCTACACAATGTAAAGCCCTGACAAAAGTCTCTTGTCGCTAATCAGAAGTTCCCGGCATTACTCCCGACCCAGGTCCCCAATATTCTGCGGTCATGGGACAGAAAATTCATTCAGACATTATCAGGGTAACAAGGAAATTTATTTAAGTGAAAAAATTGGGGGTTAGTTGCACTTTAAACAAAATAACAGCCAATAGTTCTCTGGTTGGCACATTATTAACAATAGGTGATGTAACAAGAAATATCGCTACAGGAAGATACATGCACATAATTATGTAGTTTTCGTTCGCAACTTGAACTTTGCACGAAGTCAGTTAATATAAGGTAGTCGCATATATTATCGGACACTTTATGTTTGGTCATGTAATTCATGGAGAAGAGAAGGAGTTTCATTCCAATTTTTCTTACACTTTAAGTTGAGGATATAGACTAGCTATAAGCGCTTCTCAATTTTATTTCACAGGAATCTTTTGAGAGGAAAATCCATAACAAAGTAGGTTAGGTCAAGAAACCTGTTATCGGACGCGAATTAACACGTTCCAGATTAGTGGCGTTTTTAGGCTGACAATAATAATAAAGAAATGCTTAGTAGATCATCTGAGGTAGCCGCAGGAAGATTTTCCTTACTTTACAGATCAATTTTCAACATGCGAAGCTATTTCAAGGCTTTGAAAACATTGTGTGCGTTTGCGAAAGTTCGCATCAAAATTACAAGGGTTTGTATGGCTGTCTGATAACAGATTTGTGGGCTCGCCGGAGTTACAAAGCTCTCTGTCAGCGTTCAGCACTCAAATCAACAGCTGGGATGGCTTATGGGATACAATATGGTGTGAAGTCTTCAGCTGCTGAAATCGAAGCTTCTGTGGTCAAGTTTCGTGCCTTTTTTCTCAAATTTCCTTCGCGCGGTTGGCTATTTTAATGCGCGGAAGAGACGCCATTTTCTTCAAGTTTACGAATAAAGTATTTTTTCTCCGAAACACACAAATGGATCTGAACAAAACTCGATCGATAGACTCGATGGAACGACTGTTCTCCAAGAAGTAAGTTGGAACTAGCTTCTTTTTTTTCATTTTTGAGTATCTTTCTTCTCGGCTGTCCGATAATAGATGGTGTCCGATAATATATGCGAATACCTTAAGCTTACTTATGCTGTTTTCTGGTAGGCCATTTGCGTTCACACACACAAAGTTTTGGAAGATGTCTTGAAAATAGGTTCATTTTATAGTGTATGTGGTTGACATCATGAAATTATGTAGGCGGCCATGTCTTTAATAGTTGATTATCAGCTTAAAGTGGATAAAGGTATATTTTTTGCATATACATGACCGTGATGGTCTTTCATGTATTAAATCTTTCACCCACAGTTCAAATATATGATATTTCATATATTCATTCTCAAAGCTAAATTAATTGTCACAGGGAATTTTGAAAGCCAAAGGTTCGAGTTGGACCAAAATGGAGGATTATGGGTTGTGTGTATTTATTGTGGGTAACAAAGGAGCATGCTACCTAATCTTGGTGTTATGTCCAGGTGGTGTTAGTGAGAAGAAATCGAAAATGTTGACCAGAAGTTTGTCCGAATTATCCAACTTGTCCTGCACTTTTTGGGCCAACTGCTGATACAGTATATCACGCTGGCGCTTTCAAAGGCAAAGTGCAAAGCATGCTGGGCATTTTTTATACATGTGTCTCACTTGAGCATCGATCCTCTTGACTGTTTCTTGGTTCTTAATAACAGGCGAGTAGAATATTATTTTTAAATCATGCTCATTTGGCTGCAAAGAGTGCTTTCAGAGATTTAATTTCAAGTGTATATCAACTGTATATTATGTTTTCGCTCAAACTCAGTGAGAATCTAATGGTGTCTAATAATTTGCCACAGTGGGAAATGCTCAAAGGGTTATCGAAAATGGCCTCTTAGTACAAAGTCTTTGTGTTTTCGCGAGTTTCTAAAATGGCGTGCGGTAGTCAGGAAAATTTTATCGTTGTTTTCAAGTTTTGTAATGAGATCAATTTATTCAGTCCAATGAACTTTTGTAGTTATAAAATGGTCTGTACTAAAGAAGAATATTATTTTTCTGTATCTACTGCACATATGGTTTATTTTTTCAACTCGCACATTTCGCTCAAATGTCGTAAAATCTCCAGGTTTTTAGGGGTGGGTGCACGCTTAAAGTGTCAGCCACCCCCCCAGATGGAATACATCTCCCATGGCTGGCAATCCCCGCCAACCAGCCATGAGCCCCCAACGCACAAGCACCCATCACACTGACTACATCAGTGGAGAGGGAGAAAAGGGGGAGGGGAAAGAACTTGCTAACATCACTGAAATACCGCCATGATACGAGCGCATAACACCACGCCATTACATCCAGGGAACTGAATCCATTATGACAGCTGACTGCACACTCGTTGTTGGTTAACTTGGTTAAATTGCATTTAACCTCATTAATTAAATACAGACAAATAATTAGCTTCTTTACTACATCCAACTAGACAAGTTGAAAAACCAATTTATAACTACAAGAGGTCATCGGCCTTGATAAATTGATCTCATTACAAAACTTGAAAACAACGATAAAATGTTCTTCACTACCACATGCCATTTTAGAAACTTTGTAAAAAGATAAAAATATCTCAAAATACTCTGGTAAAAAGTTTTTATTTTGTTCAATGGCATAGTATTAACAGAGGTATTTTCTTCCTGCAAACAAGTGGTAATTCAAGATGATAAAATTACTGATTTGCGAGTATGGTAGCCGCGGCATAAATCACTTTTGAAACTAAATAATTTCTACGGCTAAATTAACACTTAGAATTTCATTCAAACAATTCAGAATTATTTTCTGAAATACTATGGTCATAAAAGGTTATCTAAATCCTCCCAAAAATAATTTGAACAAATAGTAAACAAAACAAGGATTCAAGGAAAACTCACTGTATGTAAATATGTGGATCAAATATCACCTTGTGTGAGACTCAAGTCTATTTGTTGTTCATTTACATGTATTTCACTTTGAAAACCTAAAATTCAAAGAAACTTGAAATAAACTTTGTTTGAGATTAATTTTCATTCAAACTGAAGCCAAGAAACATGTTCAAAAGCATATAAACATATTAATTTCCAAGACATGAAATTGAACAATACAATACAACACTTTAATTGACACTCCCCTTACGGGGCTTTTCAGTGATAATAAAATAACAGTAAAAATTGTGCATGCAGGCCATGTCAATTTCATGTATTTACATTAAAAGCAAACGTTTTATTTTTTGGTGTCGGCTTTTGCATTCATTTGATCAATCGATGGCTTTTATAGCAAAATAGCATTATTCAAAGCAATAAAGTACATTACCATTTCTCTTTCAAAGTCTTGAGAAGTCCCATCAAGTCTGTGTGTGAATTCCATTCAAAGCTAATTTTGAAGCGCAAGCATCAATCGAAGCAGAGTATAAATCTTCACCAGCAATGTTTCATCACTCTGTACTCCATAAACATCCATTTTGAGGCCACTTAAAAATTTATCAGAGTTTCTCCTTTTCATTTGTAGCTTCAAAGAGGTAATTTTCCATTTTAAGAAAGAATGAAAACAAGGCCTTGAAAGTTTTCAAGTTTGTACCGTGGTGGGCCATGCTTTCTTGTTTTGTTTTGATCCACACGAGATCAAGACAAAAAAACCTTCTTTCTTTCTAGAACCCCTATGCGCAAAAGGGGGATTCTGATTGGTTTATTTGTCCTCTAAAACAATAGAACAATATGAGAACCAAAAACTCTCCAGGGAGGGAGGGATTTGTCAACACATGTTTTTTAATGGCAGGTAATTCAGGGGTCGTTGCACCTGATCGGTACATGCTTCTATGGGTTAAGTTAGTGTGAAGATAAAGCTGCCAGTTTTCATGTGTGCACTGCTAGGGTATGTAATCATAACAACAAGCAAGAAAGCATCCAAATTAAGAATCCTCCTTTGATGAACTTAATTATCTAAACCGTGATTAAATAAATTCCCATGACCAAATCTAAACGATTTATAAAGTAATTTGCCCACAGACTAGCAAATGTTTAGAATTGAAAGCCTAAGTACAAGCAAGAGAAGATAAGGACAAATTTCTGTTTGTGACCCAATGTTTTATTTGGCACCACTCTTGTTTCAAGCATGACTGGTCACGTCAACTGATAGCTTTCAACCAATCATGAATGCTGTTATATTGAGAAATACATTATAATAATTTATGCATTAGGTTTGGCTCATGAAAAGTTTGCAATCAAAGCTGTTCCAAAGCCAAAATTCCAGGCTGAGCCAGTCGGGAAGAATGGCTGATCCATTCCAAATTAAAATAGCCGTTCTTAATAGCTGTTATTACAGATGTTATTACAGTTTGACATGCAAACGAGGCGAAAGGGTCAATCTGGTATTGTAGCGGTTTGACATGCAAATGAGGCGAAAGGGTCAATCTGGTATTGTAGCGGTTTGACATGCAAACGAGGCGAAAGGGTCAATCTGGCATAGCCTGTGTCACATCCGTCATCTCCCGGTGAGAGAGGACGATTTTTTTGAGGGGAGGTGGATGTACACAGGCTAATCTGACATTGTGTTGACCCATTAGCCTTGTTTGCATACTTTTGAAAACAAAATAATATTTGACTGCAGGCTCAACTGTAATAACAGCTATTGATTTAGATGTCAAACTTTTCATGTACTTAATTCAAAGTATGCTGTAGGTCCATACAACTTAGCAGTGAATTGAATGCCGTAATGAAAAATTAATATCCTCCCATTTAATTTACATTGAATACTAAACAATTGTCTCCTATTTTGAAGTATTTTCATGAACATGCAAGGTGAAAAACATCTGACTCTTCATTCCAAAGAAATGCTTACAATGAAACAAGAAGCTTACAAGTTTATCTGCTTTCTTGCTTGATAGGTACGGCTATGCTAACATCTGCAGTTTGCGTGGTTCACAGCCAGCTTTAGCGCATTGCGTGAATGACATAATGGTCTTTACATGTATCTATAGTTCATGTTTTGTAACATGGACATCCAAATAGTCTCTTGAAAATTTATGTCGAGCAAGAGTAGTTCAAGGGTTTAAACTCACATATGCGTCTTTGAAATGGAAACTTCCTCGGCCAGGGCTCTTACCTTGTTATAAAATAGGTTTTTAAAGTATCTTATTGCTAAACTCAGGATTTAATGGTTCACATAAATTCGTTTCTTTGTTAGGTAGGAGAATTACTTCATTACCACCAAGCGGAAATATTTATTTGTGCTGTGAAAACTGTTTGGTTTGTGACTGATTGGTTTCAACCAATCGCAAGTAAATTTAGTTACCCTGTGCTTTCAACAGCCTCACATTGTCAAAGGAATGAACTGAAGCATGTCGGCCAAGTGGAGGCATGGGGTGAGTCACCAACTCGCCAACAAAAAATATTTGAGCGAATTATGAACTGGGTACGCCCGAGGCTGCCCAGTTAACACGAAAACTATTTGTCTCATTTTCATAACATGTTATACATCTTCTTTGCATAAAACGGCTGCTGAATTACAAATGTTTTTAACCATCCAAAAGTAACGGCTGCCTGAAAGTAATGGCCCCTTTGGGCTTCTAAATGACCTAAATCTGGAAGTGATGGGGGCCTTTACTTTTGGAATTCTATGGTAGTTCAAGATGTTGGTATTGATTTTTCTAGGTGAAATCTTTATATAAAAGCCAATTGAAAAAGTTGTGTATGGTCCATAAAAGAGCTGTTTCAAAACATTTGTGTTCACTAACTCTTCTACTCTTCTCTTGAGCAGTCCTGATGGGAAAAAAATCCGCTCCAAACCTCAACTGGAAAAACATCTTCCCGACTTGGAGCTGGGCAACTTTGATTTCAGAAGTGGCACTTTTTGTCGACGAAGTAAGCGCAAGCAAGGAGAGAAGGACCAGAGCTTTGGGCGAGATTTAAATGGAGGAATAATTCCTGCCCCTGTGCGTCAATTTACCAAATCATTTTCAAGGGAACAAGTTACGTATTACCCTTCCATGGTGCTGGCTGCTCCAAAAGTAAAGAAACGTAAACATGATGTACCAAATGCAAGAACTGAGAAGGATAAACCAAACCAGTTGTTTTGGGAAAAACGACTACAAGGGATTTCAGTTAGTTCAATGGATGAGACTGTGCTTAAGACGTTTCGTTTACCAACTCAAATAAAGAGTGTTGGGCCTGGAATAAGTCAGAAGAGTTTAATTCACTCTCTAGTGACAAATCTACATAGCAGCGCAAGTGTTAAGGGGCAAGATAGATCAGCAATAGCTCTGGATAAACACCCAGAGGTTTGGCTAGATGCTGAGCAACCTTTGTGTACCCCATTTATTATCACAGAGGCAGATGTTAAGAAGCAAGAAGAAAAGGTTTCTACATTAAGGAGGCAATTATCCGAGGCCTTAGTTGAATATGAGCATTTAAAGAGAGATCCTCCACTTAAATAACTGGCTACAGTACTTGTACCAGTTGTATGCATACCAGTTTGTAGCATTACATGTTCTTGCATTTATATTACATTGTTTGTAAGAATGTCCTTTGTTGAGATAATTCATTTTTATAATAAAGTTCCATACGTCTTGGAATTTCGTAAAATGACATTGGGGGGAGCAGATGCGTGTCAGTCGATCAGTCTCCAAGATGTTAGTGAATGCCAATTTTAAAGGGAAATTAAACTACGACCTTTTTTTCCATTTACGTAACTATTATTAGGATGTACACAGGTAGCAAGGTGTGTATCTTTGATTCACCGGAGTCACTGATTTACTGGTACAACAACATATCAATAACAAAAGGTCTGCATGGCATTCATATGGCTGGTGCTTTTGGGGTATAATCCATACCTTTTCAGTGTTCCTTTCTATAAACTGTTCAGAATGATTCCTCATATGATGTATTGTACCCCTGTACGACATATGCCTTGACAGACTAAAAGACCAATAATTATTGTTATCGATAACTATTTACAGTGGAACCTCGATATAACGATACTCGATATAACGATGTTCCCGGTATAACGATCAACATTTGACAGCCCGGCAAATGTTACAGTAAATGTATGGAGAAAACTCCCGATATAACGATACTCGATATAACGATATTCCCGATATAACGATCACAATCTGGCAGCCCAAACGTAAGATTTACCCCGATATAACGATAAAATCAATCATCGCGCGATGAAAAAGGAGGCTTTTAAAACACTTGAAAAGATATGACAATACTCCAGGGCAATACTTTTCCTTTATAATTTAGTTCTCATTGCATAAGGACTGTAACGTGTCTGTCAACAGCTTGTTACGATAGGGATTTATACAGTAAATGAAAAATCAATATTATTAACAATACCCCGATATAGCGATATTTTTGGCTCTTTTCCCGAAAAAATCGTTATATCGGGAATTCGTTATTACGATTTCCCGATATAACGATCTGATTTGGTCAGTCTTACATAGATGTTATTGAACTAGCTTGTTCGGGTCCGTATTGGGAAAATATTGGTCTCGTTCTTTTTTTGCAAGTTTATGGACCGAGCCGAAGGCGAGGTCCATAAACTTGCAAAAAAAGAACAAGACCAATATTTCCCAATACGGACCGAACAAGCTAGTTCAATAAAGTTTTTATTATAATGGCTTTTTTAAAAATTTGCTGATAATTTAATGCAACCATTCTCGACTAACGCGCGCGCCAAAGCTAAGCATATTCTTGCATTTTTCAGGCCGCTTTGCGAAAAGTTTAACCAAAATTGTCCGCCAGACGTGAGGAAAAATGTTTCTACTTAATAGAAAACAGTTTTCTTTTGTTCAATGTTTCATAAAAGGAATCAGAATGGTCCTTTTCATCGTGGACCAGTTTGCCATATAATAAGGTCTCTTATTGTATGGCAAACTGGTCCACGACGAAAAGGGGCATTCTGATTGGTTCCCTGAAGGGTTCTGAATTTTGCAATACAGACCGCTCACGAACTCATTTTCGTCGAATTCATCCACGACGAAAAGGGGCATTCTGATTGGTTCCCTGAGCGTTCCGAATTTTGCAATACGGACCGCTAAGATGGACCGCTCACGAACTCATTTCGCCGAATTCCTTTTATGAAACATTGAACAGAAGAAAATTTTTCCTCATGTCTGGCGGACAATTTTGGTTAAACTTTTCGCAAAGCGGCCTGAAAAATGCAAGAATATGCTCAGCTTTGGCGCGCGCGCGTTAGCCGAGAATTACGGTGGCTCGTAAGGGACATGCACTGCAAAAATACTTATTATCTGACACTGCCACTTAATTATCTGACACTGCCACTTATTATCTAGCACTGCCACTTATTATCTAGCACTGCCACTTATTATCTAGCACTGCCACTTATTATCTGACACTGCCACTTATTATCTGACACTGCCACTTATTATCTAGCACTGCCACTTATTATCTAGCACTGCCACTTATTATCTAGCACTGCCACTTATTATCTAGCACTGCCACTTATTATCTGACACTGCCACTTATTATCTGACACTGCCACTTATTATCTAGCACTGCCACTTATTATCTGACACTGCCACTTATTATCTAGCACTGCCACTTATTATCTGGCACTGCCACTTATTATCTGACACTGCCACTTATTATCTGACACTGCCACTTATTATCTAGCACTGCCACTTATTATCTGACACTGCCACTTATTATCTAGCACTGCCACTTATTATCTGGCACTGCCACTTATTATCTAGCACTGTCACTTATAACCTCTAGCACTGCCACTTAGTACCGCGGGCTCATTTCCATGTGCTTTTCGAAACATGGCGGAGGAGCTTGGGGAGCTTGAGCGTGGCGTTAGTGAGGTGACTTATCATGTTTTGTTATGAAGACTTTGCTGATGAATTTTCATAACTCAATGAAATTTAATAATGTAGTGGTAATGGATCAATATAATTCGAACTCTCGATAACTTAACCAAAAGCAAATGACTCGATAACTCGATCGAACTTTCGCTTACTCGAACAGTTTTGTATTTAAACTTAAGTTAAGTTAAGTTTAAGCTTACTTTTCCCTGACAGTACGAGTTATCCAGATTCCGCTGTAATGCGATTTTATTCTCACAAGGGTGTCGAGTAAGCGAAAGTTCGATCGAGTTATCGAGTCATTTGCTTTTGGTTAAGTTATTGAGAGTTCGAATTATATTGATCCATTACCACTACATTATTAAATTTCATTGAGTTATGAAAATTCATCAGCAAAGTCTTCATAACAAACATGATAAGTCACCTCACTAACGCCACGCTCAAGCTCCCCAAGCTCCTCCGCCATGTTGGCGAAAAGCACATGGAAATGAGCCCGCGGTGCTAAGTGGCAGTGCTAGAGGTTATAAGTGACAGTGCTAGATAATAAGTGGCAGTGCCAGATAATAAGTGGCAGTGCTAGATAATAAGTGGCAGTGTCAGATAATAAGTGGCAGTGCTAGATAATAAGTGGCAGTGTCAGATAATAAGTGGCAGTGCTAGATAATAAGTGGCAGTGCCAGATAATAAGTGGGCAGTGCTAGATAATAAGTGGCAGTGTCAGATAATAAGTGGCAGTGCTAGATAATAAGTGGCAGTGTCAGATAATAAGTGGCAGTGCTAGATAATAAGTGGCAGTGCTAGATAATAAGTGGCAGTGCCAGATAATAAGTGGCAGTGCTAGATAATAAGTGGCAGTGTCAGATAATAAGTGGCAGTGCTAGATAATAAGTGGCAGTGCTAGATAATAAGTGGCAGTGCTAGATAATAAGTGGCAGTGCTAGATAATAAGTGGCAGTGTCAGATAATTAAGTGACAGTGCTAGATAATAAGTATTTTTGCAGTGCATGTCCCTTACGAGCCACCGTAGAGAATGGTTGCATTAATTTATCAGCAATTTTTTTAAAAAGCCATTATAAAAACTTTATTGAACTAGCTTGTTCGGTCCGTATTGGGAAATATTGGTCGAGTTTCTTGGACCTCGTCTTCGGCTCGGTCCATAAACTTGCAAAAAAAGAACTCGACCAATATTTTCCCAATACGGACCGAACACTAGTTCAATAACATCTATATATTTGCATTCGATTTGGTGATGTCGTAAAATAAGACCCGGGGGGGGGGGGGGGGGGGGGGGGGGGGGGGGTACTCCCTATACGGGAGGCTCCGCCCGAAAGGGGTACCTTTTCAGTCTGGAGGTATATAAAAGGGTAGGGATTTCTCGAGTTGAAGTATAGAAAAGGGTAGGGAAAACTGTCACTTAGGTATTGAAAATGCCTAACAGACGCACCTGACGGCTTATTCAAACATCTCTACTGGTGACGCGTGATGTTTTCCGAGGAAATCGTTCATTAAGTTCATTTCAAGGGTATAAGGATGCAGTGTTTCAACTGTAGGTATATGAAAGGGGTACCTTTTCTGTCAAAAATGGAAAAAAAAGGGTACGGGTTTGGACCTCGGGGCGGAGCCTCCCATATAAAATTTTGTTGAGTAACCCCCCCCCCCCCGGAATAAGACACCGTATGCAAGTTGTAACTGAAGAACAGAAAAAGTTATCGGCCACCCTCGAAAACATTACCGTAAAAGCTCTATTTAGCCCCCTCCCCCACCCACCCTCTCCAATAAGCCCCCCTTTGGAAGTCAGATTTTGTAATAAGCCCCCCCTCCCCTTCCGTAGGCTGATGCAAATGACTGTTCAGCAATATTTTCTGGCGTTTAGGGTATAAATGACATTGTATTTTAAGACGGTCATACATGATCCATTTCTTGTTCTGTTTTTAGTTAGTGGTGTAATTGCCCCCGCAGGGTTAGAGGCCAAAACCGAGAAGGCATCCTTGGAGTCCCTCCCAGTGAGGGAGGAAAGATTGCGTGACGAGCCCAAAGAGCGTCTGCGTAGGAGGCTACGCGTAATTGTACTTTCAGTTAAAATATACAGTTCGAAAACCAGGATCAATCTCGATGTTGCCTAAACAGGGTGCGCGCATTAATCACGCGGCGGCCATCTTAAATCCCAGAGGATTTAAAACCTTTGTTTCCGCATCTGAAACCCCGCGTAAACTCGTTGTGAAACGTCTGAATGCGAGGCTTGGTGGACCTTGGGGAATATAAAGCTATTGTTTTTACCAACATGTAGCCTGTTCCAGGCGTTCGGATAGTGGAGGACTGAGAGACGCGAAAAGTCGCGCGAAGCGCGAGGAGAGGGCGCGAAAGAACTTCTCCCCAATCCCCACGCCTATTATTCACTCGCCATTCTTCGCGCTTCGCGCGTCTTTTCGCGTCGCTCCCCCACTATCCTAGCCTGCGTGGCAGGCGTGGAAAGGGGAGGGAGGGGAGGTTCGGCGAGCGCGAAGCGCGAGGAGTCGGAGTGCGAAGCATCCGAACGCCTGGAACAGGCTACGTTTTTTAAAGTATTTCTTGTCTGGTTGATTGTAGCGTATAAATGCTCTCGCTCGTGAACTAGTGAATACAAGGTTGAGTAATTCACATACGTGGAAACTATACTATCTTCAAGTAAAACTCAATACGCTTATAAACGTCAGGCAGGAGTTTATTTCCCGCTTCAGAAAGTAACGCAAAATTTAGTTCCTCTGCTCCCTGTGGCCAACAAGGTAAATAAACTCGCGTAATTTTAAAAAAACATTATGGCATCGGATAATTGCGGTGTTTGTCATTGTTCGTTTGAAACGAAGTTCGGAAGTTTTGATGAAAAGGAACAGACGTGAAAACTCCTAAGGAAAGAATCTGGCAAACGATTATTTGGTGAGCGAACCCCAGATTCGACCACATCAGATCTCCAAGCGTGAAATCCCTAGCCTGCGAGCAAGCTCTCTTGGCGTTTTTTGGGGGAAAAGAGAAAGAGCGGGGGAAAGAGCTCTCTTTCACTTTCCCGCCTCCCCACCCCCCACCCCCCCACCCCCCCCCCCCAAAAACCCCCAGAGAGCCCCACCTCCCAAAAACCCCCAGAGAGCTTGCTCGCAGGCTATGAAATCCCCCGAGACAAGAATAACATTGAAATTTCGCCGCTTACACATCTTCAATTGAAGCTTTCATTTCGCCTCTGCTATCTGGTCTTGGGATTATTAAGCTTCGAAGAGGACAGATTACTAAAATGAAGGCAGATTATTTGGACATAAACTATTTGACGCCGACGAGCAATTGATAGATCGCGCTTTTTGCCGAAAACAGTCGGTAAAACTGCAAGAACATCCTTTCCGCAGACCAGGCTCATGATGACAGCCTTTTCTCTACGGTTTCAGATAAATTAATGACGCGTCCTGCGAATAGCAACTTCGAAATAATTTTCCTGGGCCTTTGATATTTGATCTAAGCGTGAACCAGATGTTTCATAACTGATGTTACATTCATTTTTGACACAAATCTGTCATCACTATTGATTGACGGGCTATTGACCAATCAAAATGATCCATTGCTTCCCGTTCGTGGACGAACGGGGTTCGGACAAAAATGTCTGGGATTCGCGGCAGGCGTTTCCTTTCCTGCCTCACCCCTCCCCACTCCCGCTTTTCCCCGCTCTTTTTGCCTTCGCGCTTTACGTACCCCGCTACGCAGGCTAACCAGTGCAGTGACGTCTGTGACTTTCGACGACGGGCTTGCTGGGGACGCAAGTGGGTATATAGCCCGGGGGGGGGGGGGGGAGGGGTACTCCATTATATGGCCTATACGGGGACATGCCGCTGGACAGGGTATAGTTTTTGGCCTCTCTGCCCTGAACAGGGTATATAATTTTTATGCGGTCTGTCCTAAACATGGTCTGAACCTGTCCTAAACAGGATATGGTTGCACGATTGTCGTCGTTAAAATATGGTTTATACAGTTAGTGAGTATTTAGAGATCGGAGACGTTTGCCGCGTATCAGTCCAAACGTGATTCGTTAAATTGCAACCTAAAACGGGTCTATAAAATAGAGGATGTTGTCCTACACAGGGTAGGTATTTAGGTATTTTTATTTTTGTTGTTGTCCTAAACAGGGTCAGGTTTTCAAACTCTCAGCGGCACCCTATACCCAAACATGGGTCAAGTACCCCCCCCCCCCCGGGGGGGTATGGTATGTAGTACACCAGCGTTCTTGTCCCCGTAGCGATGGCGCTGCGGGACCCGACTGAGGGGAAAAGTGCTTGGACGGTTGCTATGGAAACCGACTCTACAGCAGATGAATTAAAGTAGCAAAGGACCGCGAACGAAAATGCTGCTGGTATACGTAGGATCTGTAAAAGATCCTATTTATGTGTTAAACTATTAATGTTTAAAACTATTTATGTTATTTATGTTATTTATGTTATTTTATGTTATTTATCCTATTTAGTTTTTAAACTATGCTGTTTATATTTTTCAGCATGGTTTTTGCCATGTATTCGCTGTGGATAGTTTATGCCTATCATCACTTTCTTATTTTCCGCGACAACGACATGATGTTTCAAATTCTTTGCCGGTTACTCAATGGTCACGCGCTGGCGTTGCGCCAATTGGCAAACATTTGAATTTGAGCTCATCTGAGGTCATTACCACGAGCATTCAATAGTCAATTGGCCTCATAGCCCGGGGGGGGGGGGGGGGGGGGGGATACTCCCACAAAAATTGGGTGGGTGCGTGTGCCCGCTGCGGCTATAAAAACCCTTACCTGTACCACAGAGCACAAAAACGCTAATTTTTGCGACCCTGTTCCAGGACTAAATGTCGAAAAAAAGATACCCTGTCCAGAGGATTTAAACGACTTTTTTTTCTAACCCAAAAGGCTAAACTATAAATCAGGCACTGCTAAACGTGTAGCTGTAAGCTTCGTTAAGATCTCCTGCGCGTTTTCGTTTCGTCTGGACTAACGTAGACTTCGTCTACCCTATTCCAGAGTATCAATTACCGATCTTCGTGCAGCTTCTGGGAAACTGATACCCTGTTCCCAGACCAAAAAATGCCTTTTGGGATACCTGTTTCCAGAGCAAAATGCTCAAAAACCATACCCTGTTCCAGCGGCACAGTACCTATATAGCGTATATAAGGGAGTACCCCCCCGGGCCTCATAGGTGTTGTTCTATTTTATGCGGCTACACCGTGCTGACGAGACCCAACCAGGTCGAAACAGCTGTCCACGTTGCATTTTTGGCTTTCAGTTTGGACTCTATAATGTCGTCGTGTCGCTTTAAGTGTTCTAACGTAGTATCAGCCTTGCTCTTCTACAGCAGAGGCTGGCACACTAGTCGCGCGAAGACTAGTGGAGGGGAAAGGGAACTGAGGGAGGAGTGAGAGAAATGAAATTAGCAAGATAGCTTTATTCAAAACATGACAGGAGCCCATGGGTAATGGGCTACTCCTGAACACGGTCATGGTCAGAAGAAGGTATTAATCCGGGGCTTTACATAAGGGGGCCGGAAGAAGGGGCGGGAGGTCAGGTGGGCGAAAAAACGTCCAGGCCGGAAAACAGATGGAGACAAGCTGTGCCAGGCTGTCTGAGCCCCCGGACCCGTCTGCCAAACCAGAGCGAGGTTGGTCCTGCGCAGGGAGCTGCGTATCCGCTACTATCAAGAGGGTCAACGAACTGACACATTGGCACATAAACATTTGCTCTTCACACGCTCGAGTAGCCTGCAGGCGTAGAAAGGGAAGGGAGGGTAATCCCTCCGCCGATCGCGCTATCGCGCCTCTCTCCTCGCGCTTCGCGCTCTCTCCTCGCGCTTCGCGCTTCGAACTCCCCTCTCCCTCCCCTTTTATATACGCCTGCCACGCAGCAGTACGCAGGGCTAAACGCTCGAGTGAAGAATCAACCTCGTCCCAGGGCCATCTTCTTCGCGCCCTACCGCCATCTTGAAAAAGCGGAGATGGCCCCTGGGGACGAAGGTTGTTCGGTTGATCGTTCCAACAGTTGCTTACAAACAAAAAAGAGGATTGTTTATGAAAGTTTGTTTTCGCTTGGACCGCGAACCTTGTTGCGAGGCTGTTGAGAGTTAGGAAAATCTTTAGGCAGTCAAAATGTCCACGGGCAATTTTAATATTTAAAAAATATTGGAACTTCCCGGACTTGGAGTGTGTGACTCAGATGGAGTTGGATGAAGAAGATTAAGGGCATAGTTGGCAAAGCGAAGTTCTCAGGTTAGTACACCATACAATACATACATACATATAACTTTATTTTAACTCGAATTTGAGTAACAAAAGCCCTAACATCTCCGAGAACCCAAAAAATAGAAAAATAAATACTTTCTATATAAACTAATAGCTAATATAAGCTTATGTAAGTTTATAGGCTTATTATAAGCAGCTTATCTAAACTACAATCATGGACAGAAGTCTTGGGACAGTTTGTATAGGAAATAGCACGACTTCGAGTACAATTAGTGATTAATGGGTACGAGTGATGTTTTGAAAGTTCTCAAAATTGAACGAGCCGCTTCGGCAAGTTCAATTTGAGAACCTTTCAAAAACATCACGAGTATCATTAATCACTAATTGTACGAGAAGGTCATGCTATTTTTTATTATAAGTACATTCAACAAAATGAGAAAAAATTCGTTGCAACAGTTGCATACCGCGTTCGCAATCTTCGGGAGACTATCGGAAATATTTGCTGACCTTCTGATCACGTTCAAAAATCTTCGGAGGACTTCGGGTCATCTTCGGAAATCTTCGGAAATCTTCGGAAGGGTTGGGTCATCTTCGGAGATCTTCGGGTCATCTTCGGAAATCTTCGGAAGGGTTTGTGTCATCTTCGAAAATCTTCGGAAGGGTTCGGGTCATCTTCGGAAATCGTGAGGATGCCTTTGGGTGAATTTTGCACTCTTCGGAAATCCTCGGACGATCTTCGGAAATCATCGTTACCATAGAAACCTAATAGGTACTCCTTCAGAGTACAATTTGGGATTAATTGTACTGCTCTCGTCCAATCAGAAACGAGTAATTTTGTTGAGTGTACTATAAGCACTTTTAAGGTATTTTATAACTGTTTTAACAAACTACCCATATTTTTCAATGAAATACCCCCCTGCCCACCCCAGACAATGTTGAATCCGCGTGGCGGAGTACTGCTTACATTTTCAACATTACTGTAACATTGTCTGGGGAGTGAGGCACGCGTTAAAAATTTCATTTTGGTGGAGGACAACTGCAATTTATTGCATGTTACGATAGTAATTGTGGCGAGTGTCCCAAGGACTATTGACCATGATTGTAGGTATACCGATATGAACTTCTACTCTGTTGCATAGAATTTAGTGCACAAATGCATTTAACTCAAAAACTCTAAATAAACTTCATTTCCAATTATCTCTCATGACCGAGTCTATTGTGTTGTTCATAACAGTATTATTTAAGGTGGCTTTGGAGTATTATGCTTTATTTCGCTTTCACGTCCAAACCGTTTTAGCTAACGAGCTCAAAGTTGACAGGATTCAAGATAAGCGTCCTGGAGTTTTAATTGTTGCATGTTGCTTAAGTCTATGTTCTGTTACCATGGCAACCAAGCTAGTTATAAAACGACTAAAAAGATGGAGTTTTTTTCGATATCAGAAAATTCAGTCATTAGATTTTTTCTCATTGTTTGTGTGTAACAAACTCGGAAAAAGTCTGACATTCAACACTGATGTAATAAAGATAACTTTGAAAGACTTGAAAAGAAGGTACAAAGTAACTCGGACGGTGTAATCTGCAGGTGCAGGTGTGACTGTATATAATTATATCTAAGAAATTGATGTTCATTATTATGTCCACAGATTGATGTGTCTTACGTATTCATTTATCATACGTGAGAGTACTTTGAACTGTAAATAAAGGAACATCAAACTTTGACAAAAACACGCATATGGTAAATTTATTTAATTACAACAACAACAACAACTTTATTCAATTTTTTAAATATAAAATTTAGAAGAGTGCTTGCCCCCGCTACTAGTTACAAAAACTAATCGAGACGGGAGCAAGAGTTAAAATAAAAACAAGGTTAATACAATAATTATTTAAATACAATAGGAAAAAAAGAAGATGAAAAAAAAATATATAAATAATAATTATAATAAATAAATGCACACACACACACACAAAAAAATGTTAGAAGGCAATTACAAATGACAAAGAAAATATAAGATATGTTTGAATCTACATGTACCATTCCAGGTCGTCCATGTTATAGCAAACATGCCATGGGAGCTCTTCTACAATTCTGACTTGACATCGAAGCTATGTGCAGTCTTAACCGCATAAAAGCTAGCTAAAGCTCTTTTCCCGATTCTAAACATTTCTGCTCTGTGATGAAATTATTTGAAAATAAATAAATAATAGGAAAGAAGTAATTTGCGCAGTCTAAAGTCAGGTTTAATACGGACTCCACAAAAACTGAATCTGTCAATCAGGGTTGAAGTTCCTTTATTTTTCTTTAATTATGCATTTTTAAATTTTTTGTATCTGTAACTAAGAACATTAATGTTATGTACCAAAATCAAACAGAAAGATTATATAGATGAAACTGAAATAAGACAAAAGAAAAACTTGCACACTTACAAGTCTTTGTTTGGGTTGGCAAATACTCGGAAGTCATCAAAAACCATCGGGAATAATTTATAGGTTTTTACACAATCGCAAATAGATTTAATGTTTCAGAAAAGTGACATGGCTGAAAGTACTCTCACGTATAATAAAGGAATACGTAAGACACATCAATCTGTGACATAATAATGACGTCAATTTCTTATATATATGTTGTAGTTTAAAATGAATTTTTAGGTCAAAATGATCTCAAACGAGTTTAATTTTTATCTTACTTTGTTCCAGATATATTACCATAATCCTAAGACAAATAAAAATAAAAATAAAACTAGTTTGAAATCATTTTAACTTAAAATCATTTTAAACTACAACATATATATTATATTATACAGTCGCACCTGCAGTCACACCTGCACCTGCAGATTACACCGTCCGCAAAGTAACTATAACTAATTAACCAAAGAAAAAATCTGACTACACAGACACAACTTGAAGTGAAACACCACAGTGCAGCCGACTGGACTAAGTATGACGAACGACTCAATGAATGTGTGGAGAATGGAGATGTGGAGAAACTTAAGTAAGTTTATTTGTTCTTATAGTAATTCATTTGGAGTGACATTTACAGTGTCTGGGCGACTTAATGACTCGGTCGAGTCACTCAGCCAAACCGGTAGGATGAGAGTTGAGGCAGAGTGCACTGCTGTTCGTGTAACACAGTATTTTCAAGTCTTGGGTGCTTGGTACAAATGTATGTTAAATTTTCTGTAGTAGTTATAGTGTTGTATTTTGATTATACATATTTGACGAACTTGTCATGAGTCTTACTTGGGTAAAACTTATGTGTAATTTTCCGAAAACGGTGCTGTTTTTTAAAACGAGAAATGAATAATTATTTCTTGTTTACTTTTTAGTCGGAATGGAACAAAATTTTAATTCTTACAACGCTGTACAACAAGAATTTAATTCAAGAAGAAGAGCAACAGTCGGGAGGATACCAATTCTGGAAGAAACGAAAACAATATTGTTTTACGTCACAAAATGTCAATCAAAACATTGGATCACATTTCGAAGCCAAATATTCAAGATGGCGGACAAGTGCGAGGAAGTGTATACGATCGATATTATATTTTACTTTCCTGTTTCCGTGTGCAATTTATCTTGAAAACATTACAACCAGGATTCTAATAGAGGAGATGAATCGTGAAAATAATGTGGAGTGAAATCTACTTTGTTTGTCACGTTAATAGCAGCTCATCGAGTGAGATTGTAAAGGTCAATATGGAAGGTCGTAGCGAAGCTTGTAGTACATCGCTATTTTAAACTTTTACAAGTAATTGAAATAATGATTCTACAGGCCAAGGCTTCAAAGTACAATCTAATGCCAAAATATAATATTGCCAACTGTATGGAATTTCCTGAATTGTTGCTCAGATCTCTCTGTCAAGGAAGACCAGCAGAACATCTGTTTTCTCAGGATATAAATAATAGTCTGTCCCAAAACATTCAGGGTTTGTGAGGATTTTATCCAAAATTTTGAAGTCAATCCTTGTGAATATGAACACTAAAGGGACAGACCTGTCACTGTGTGTCTGTACTTTAGAATGAGTTATAGTTTTGGGTCTCCCTGGGACAAGCAAAAGTTATGTGTGTATTATAAATGAGGTTTATGACTTTGTAAGGAGAGGCTAGAGAATTCTTCAATCAATTTTCATAGTTGCTATTTGTTTCCTCTATGGCTATATTGTCATTTGCCGATATCAATAATTATTGTTATCTATGTAATAAATAATATTATATTCATACAACAATTTCTGCATTCTGATTGGCTGAGAACATGCTAATTTATCCCAAATTGAGTGAAGAAAGTTGAAATTGACAGTGCAAAAGTTGAAATTGATAGTGCAAAAGTTGAAATTTACAGTGCAGAAAGTTGAAATTACGCATGAATTACGGCCAGCTTGATTTCGGCCAAACAAAATGGCAGACAAAAGTGAGACAAAATTCAAACTATAAAGCAGAATTATAATGCAAAGACGTGCAAACAATGCAAAATACAGAAATAACAGATTATCAACAAAGTGCAGAAGACGAGGGATAAACACAAAAGCCGTGAGGACAAACAAAAACATGAGCGTGGACGGCGTGCAAACATACAAAATCTTCGTCGGGAAATACAAGTTTTTAAATCAATGTTCTCCAAAGCAAAGCGATAAGAAGAGTGAAACAGATAGCCTATACACACCAGAAACTTAGGGATGAAAGGTTCAATCTTCTGCTTTTTTACAAACGAAAAAAGCTTAGAGACTTCTGTAGTTGCTGAAAGAAAAGCTTGTTGAATATCAAAAGGTTGAAAATGCATTTAAGAGGCAAATCTAACCTGTGCATCGTCCAGTGCATGCATTCCTCTTAATATCAGAGAGGCTGTCCATGTTTTACAAACTATTTACAAGTATTCTCGAGTTATTATTGATAGTCTTCATGTTTCACCACTGATGTGAATGCGCAATTTTCCCTATCGAAGTTCAGCTGATCATGAATTAAGCACGGAATCTGAATCAATTCAAGCCAGTCTCAATTAATTTTGGTCAGTCTAAATTTGAATTTGATTTGGCTCATGTCAAGTACGGCATCTGAACTGACAGACAGGTGAATATCCCTCTTTCTATAAGTGTGCAAGTGCTACACAACAAGCATTCCCAAACAAATGTAGCACAAAATATCTCTTTGGGATAAGTATGCTGCACAACAAAAGCATATTATGCTATTGCCAAACCGGCAGGATGGGAGAGCTCCAGTACTGTGGGCAAAAGAATGCAAGTGGTGCTTTTCGAGACTTTCGGCACTTTTTGATGAAATTTAATGAAATTTCAAGTGATGCGATATGTCGGTCAAATTTTTGAAACGGCTATTAATTGTTTCAATCAAACTGAAAATTCGCTCTGCTCTTCAACAGGACACGAGAATATCCAGGGATTACATGATTAATGTTAAAAATAATTTGCATACATGTATCAATAAAATGTTACTAATACTTTGTACTGAATTAATGTTAGGTTTACACTGGCGAAAAAAGGGACATCAGCCACCAAGGTGGACCCAAATGGAAACAACAGCGTAAGGAAATTCAATATTTTCTTTTTTTAAGGTTACCATGTCTTCCTTATATATTTTAGGATTTGTATTTGAACTGCCAATGTTTAAAAACTGTCAATAAATAAATATTGAGCATTGAGTGACAGGTCTCTCATTTTTTTCTCATAAGCAAATAGTCAACGTTGGTACAGCCAATAAATTCACAGATTTACAGTTTAGGATTGTGACTAGTTTTTTTACAGAATATTTATCTATAGATCATAGCTATATGATCATACAGTAGCTGAGATGGTGCAGAGAGTCCTTTCCTGTGGCTTGGGTTGTCGTTACCATCTTGGGAGTGGATTGAAGATTGCCTGTAACTGCTTGAACATCTCATAAACAAACTTTCATTAAATTTGTGGATCATAATTGAGTGGCATGATTCGTAACATCACCTCTGTGATGATATTTACATGTACTATAATGGCTCCTAGAACAATGAGTGTGTGAGAAATGATATAGTTATTGTGAGTACCAATGCATGAGGAAGCAAAACAAAACAAGAAGCTTAAAAAGCTTACACCTACAGTACCGCTCAGAGATAAGCTAACCAAATCTGCATTAGAAACTCGTTAAGAACGCGCGTATTCTAACGCACGCGTGCGTTATGAATGCGTTAGAGTGCGTGTCGATTACGCGTTTTTGAGCGTTAAAGTTAATGCATTAGTATGTATGAGCTTGGTCATTTATTGCTATTGTTATTTTGTGAATAGCAGTTGAAAAGACAAAATACCGCATGAATTTGAAGTGTTTTCAAGGTGCTGACGATTGCTTGAGTAATAATTCGAATGAAGAGCAAGTCGCGATCGTCGAGCTTCTCGGATCTAAATTTGCATAACATAATAAACATCGAAGCGATGCGTGTCATGTTACTTCTAATTCCGGACAAGAGCGTTTTGATGAAGTTTATTTCTCTCACGAACGATCCAGCCACCTGGAATCTTGAAATCTTTTTCGATTCATCGAATAATTGATATTCAACCATGCTTGCTCGGACGAAATATAAACTATTTGTGATGGGCCGCACTTGAATCGGCGGCCGATCAAGCACGCTTTTGTTTTCTACTGTATATGCCCCGGCTTTTACGAATTCATAATTCAAATCTTCATGAACTGAAAAGAAAAATATTTGCTTACGCATTGAATGCTTGTGAATTGATTTAGTTTATAGTGTAACATCGGATCGGATTTTCGATGAAACTTCGCCAGCGTTTCTCGGAATTTCCAGTCACGCAGACTGATCTGTCGATCTTATCAACTTTAAACAAATCTTCACGAAAACTGAAGTTTGTGTGTTCGAGTAAAAAGCTGCCTAAATGAAACTGGTTCTCGCAGTTATATTGTCAAGTAAAACTTGATCACAGTGATCAAGGGTCTTCATGCGAAGTTTGATCAAGTGTAGCTTTCTGGGTGGTCTAGATTACGATCAAACTTCGGGACTCTGTCGCTATTCTTTGTCGGTCGCGGGACCGACAAATTAGAGCGGAAAATTTGCCTGATCACAGGTTATATTCGATACGGTATATTCTCTCGCTTACATGCACGCTGTATTGAAAAACCTAAATTCACCAGCGACAATTTTCTCGCTTAAGCAATGTAAATATACATTTGTATGGCGTCATTTAGCTTCATTTACGTCTAGCTGTAAAATTGGATGTTTATACTAGCTTCACGCTAAAGTCAAAACTTGCAATTGGGCCGTGATAAAACACATTAGTTTGAACAGTACGAACTGAACATTGTATCGAAGCTTTCATAACGAAGAATAAATTTAATATGTTTGCTGTGTCTCGCATCTCCAAGTCGAATGTGTTACACACGAATCACATAATACGGCGTGACGGCAAACCCGATGGTTGAACCTTGTTGTGCTGCTGCTACTGTAGATCTTTGAACACTAAACAGGAAAGAATGACAAAAGAATGCAAATAGTTTGAGAATAAAGCGACAGGACGCCGAAAAGAGTAGCAAAGCAGAGGGATTTCAATGCTTTTCAAAGTGTTGTGGTCAAGACAAGATTGTTTGAAAATTATATCAGTGTTTACATAGTTTCGTATTTTAAAACCGTATTTCTCATTTTAACTAATGCGTGATCGACTTGTCTTTTGTTTTGCTAAACAATGTCTCACAAAAGAAATTTTGGGAATGAATAACAAAGGCTAACGCGTTAAAGAAAACGCGTGGACCTAACGCGTTATGGCAAACGCGCGCACGCATTTCCTTCGCGTTAAGATTGCGCGTCAAACGCGAAGGCGATGTTAGCTTATCTCTGAGCGGTACTGTAGGTCCTAAGGGAGCATCTCCAAATATCGGAAGGCAGAATTGCCGATGCTTCGGAAATGATATCGGAATATTTGTGAGATAATGCCGATTAAAATCGGATGTTTCTTTGGCAATATCGGAAATTGAAGTGACCGACTTCCGATACTATCGGAAGCATCCGATCCGATGCATTAAAATGGAAAGCTGACACCTTGTTTTAAACTGCATCTACCACAACTGATAAGAGACAGAAAACAAATGATCTCACGAAAGCAACCTTTCTCTGAATTTGTTTCAATTAAACAAATACCGTTCGGTCATAAAATTTTGTGCCCAGCGATTGACGTAAGTACTGTACATAAAAAGAAATTCAACTTTAATAATACCTTATCGCTTCATGCATCTGCTTTCAACCTTTGCTTGAATGTGCTTCCGTGAAATACAAGAAAGAGTTCAAAGTACAAATGTATATTTCACGCCGTGAAATTGACGTGAGTGAATCATTCCGATGGTGGGAAATTCATGGTGAAACATAAAAGTAACGCGTAGGATTTGCTATCACGCCATCATGCTATTTGTGTGTTCAATGTTGCGTGAAAATAGGAAAAGGGACTTCATGGAAATTCAGCTATCATTCGTTCGCGATTTTCATTCATTTATTTATTTACACTTACCATATAATTTCAAATGGTCATGCAGTGCTTAATTAAAAGAAATTAAAACTACTACGTGTTGTCTTGATCAGGGTAAAGTGTAATTCAATCACAAGACTCACACAGAGTTTGATTTTCACCGGATTCGCACGGCATGCAAATGAAAGTCGTGGGAGCGGCTAAAATCGAGCCTATAAAATGAAAGACACACACTTATAATTTCTAATAGTCCAAGCTAAGGGTTCAATCCGATGTTTTGCCGAACAAAATAGCACTAACAAGCCGTGAATGCTTGTTTTCAATGTCTACCAATCAGAGGCGAGATGAAACCGCAAGAATAAACAACAAGCCGCTGTCGGTTGCATCATACACGAAACTCTGAAAAAGAGAAAGTGATGTAAGTAATATACAAAGTTACAATTCTTGGACCAAAATAGCTTTGCTCTGCTGAAAATCCCAATGAAACGCCATGAAAAATAAAAGGTAAACATTCAGTGTCTTGTAACGATCGAGACATCGCAAAATAAACATTTGGCGCCGCAGTCTGCCTATCATCTCCTTAGTCAAAAATTGAACATGCAGACTACAATTTATTGTATTAAAATGTGTTGCTGTGCTGTAGACTTGATGAAGATCGTAGTGTTTTTGGCCGCTTAATTTCAGTAACAACTAACGAAGAATGAAACGTTCAAAGATCGCATGGTCTCCATCGGCAACCGACGTAATCAATTTCATCCACCTGTGAGCCCACAAAATTTATGTCTGATATAAATGGAAAAGATAGTTACGGTATTTTCTTGCCTAAGAAGGGCCATGTAAACTTAACACAAGTAATTGTTGTGTATAGATGTAGGCTATGTAGATGTTGAAGTGGAGACATGGACTTTAATTAATATAAAAACAGTCGCGTTCTGTACTTCGGATAACAAAGATATAATTTGTTGCACGGTTGAAATATTTCTGTCAATCACTGGAACATCACGTTCTTTCAATAAGACCGATATTGACCGATTTGAACGTTCCGATTGATCTCCGATTTGATCGGAATTCAGAAACTTGACATCGGACATCCTTGAGTTGCACGCTTAAGGATATCGGAATCGGAACAAGCTGATATTGACATCGGAAGCCAAAACTTCCGATATCAATTTGGAGATGCTTCCTAAATTCCACCGCTTTTCTTGCTCTAAAAACATGGCTGTCAGTTACTGAGTTATCAGGCGAGTCACGTTAATGTCTGGTTTGCGTGATTCATAGCAGTTAAAGCAGTCTGTGGTAATTCCTCCATGAATGACATACAGTACCACTCAGATGTAAGTTATCACCATCGGGTCTTGTTTCTCTCAAGACTTGAGACAAGACCAGGATCTTGGTGGGAGCAAGAAATTGGCCCCGGGAATCCCACAACAAGCGGGGAATCTTGCCAAAATCTTGGCAGGATTCTTGGCAGGAACCCGCCAAGATTTTGGCAGCCGAGAAAAATTATGAAGTTCTCTGCAAGATTCCCACCAGGATTTTGGGGTGGGGGGTCGCTGGATCAAAACGCCTAAGAGAGGTGAGGGTCCGAAGGTTCTGGGTCAATCGATTGAGAAAGTATAAATGGCATGTTGCCATGGCACATATGTACAATTTTCTTCCAAGGCCTAATAACATGGAAAATTACCACTTTGAAGCTGAAATTGAAAAGGAGAAACACCCATGAATTTCTAAGTGGCCTCAAAATGGATGGGAGAAGAATTTGGGACCGAATACATCGACCAATGGCGCTTCAAAATGTATAGTTTTGAATAAGCTTACAATTCACAGACTTATGGATCATCTCAAGACATTATAAAAATACGAAACAATCAGCAGAAATTATATCTGAAACTCTTTCTGATTGGGTCAGTGTCATTGATTTAATTCACAAGTTGCTCATAAGAGCTTTTGATTTTCTTTGCCTGAGTCATGTAGCGACATGAGCAATTTGGAAAATAGAAGCTACAATAAATTAACCCTTAATAAATTAATCATTATTTTATCTGGCCCTTGCCTGAGCACAACATTTAATTAACCAAGGACATTAAATTTTTTTATTATCTCTTAGTCTTCACATGGCCTGTCAGATAGGAAATGTTGAGTGTTTAGAGGTGTTATTGGAAGAACAGCCTGACCTATCATTTGTTAATAAGTCAGGTGAGTGTATGATCCAAGCAATTTTTATCCTTGACACTTTATCATCAAACAGTTGACACACCAATCTTGATAACATTTGAATAAAGTTATTCTTAAATTTATTTATTTGTTACCCTCCATGGCAAGTCAGGAAAAAAGGTGACAATTGCATAGGCATGCTAAAAGGCACCAAGCAAAATGACAATAATGTGTTAATGGCATGTTACATGTAGCTAATTGATTAGATTATTGTTGAGCTATTCATTTAGCTAATACTTGCTGGCTGCTCTAATGGCCGTTCCTCTGGGTATTTTATTTTTTTATTTACTCAATTTAATTATACAGATGTATAGAGAAAAAAAAAAGATAAATAAGATTAAACTACGTAAAACTACACACTGTATAATTTGGTAGGTTTATACAGAATGTTAAGTTCCTTATTATATTAAACCCCCAATGAGTAAAACTAAGAGTAAAAACCTTTATTATATAAACACGAGTGTTTTACTGGAAAATAGACCACTCGTAAAATTCATACGAAACTACATCTGGGACCCGAGTGGCGTATTTTCCATATCCTCACTAGTGAGGATATCGATGACATCATTTCCCACTTTTGCACAGTTGTTTGTACAAAGCTGCCAAACTGCCGGTTAAAAAATGGCAAGCGATAGATTAGTGAATTCACTAAGGCCAACATGACATCGCTCACTTAGGAGTAGGAAAATGCTAACACGAAGAAGAAAACTTCATATGCAGACTTAAAATTATCCAAGGAGTTCCGCGAAAGTGAAGATGAAAGGAGAGAAATTCGGAAAGTCCATGCCATCAAGCTGCAAGAGTTTGTGATAAAGTTTGTGCTTTTGTTGTTTGTTGATATAATAAAAAGAAAATTACACAGTGGCTTGAAGATATGAATTTTATTTTCTTGTGTTAAAAACTCATTCGCTGCGCTCATTCGTAAAATATTGTTTTTACCACTCGAAAATATAATTCATATCTTCGTGCTGCCGTGTAATATATCCTCTCTATATAATGTATACATTAAAAAGCCTAAAAACTAATAAAACTTGTTATCTTTAACTTTAAAGGAGCTAACTTGTACGGTTGTTCTAATTTCTACCGGTAGGCGGTTCCATAAATCTACGATTTGGTTAAAAAATGAAAACTTAAAAATATTAGTTCTAAAATGTCCCTTCGTGCATAGAATATGTTGAGGATTTGAATTTAACAAAAGAAAACACATTGAAATCATACTGACCTTAATTTGAGACATTTGAAAAAGAGCATAAATCTAGAAAATCTCTTCTATACTCAAGAGGCAAAAGACCCAACTTAATCAAATGGTCTGGGTAAGTTAAATTGGATTTCAAAATGAATTTAGTTGCATGTCTTTGAAGTCGTTCAATGGCCTTAATTTGGCCTTTAAGATAAGGTGACCACACTTACGTTGCTACTCCAGTTGAGGACGAATAAGGGATGTATAAGGAGTCAATAAAGTTATTTGACCACAGTCATTGGCACAGGTTCTATATACCAAACCAAGCATCTTATTGGCTTTGCTCACAATCTGGTTTACATGTTCATTCCAAGCCATGCTGGAAGAAAAGTGAACACCCACTCGGGTCCTTTTCCACATTCACTTTGGCGCTTATTAACAAAAACACATTCGAAGGGGGGCGCTTATTCGAAAGGGGGCGCTTATTGGAAGGAGGGCGCTAAATCGAATCATTACGGTATGAAGCAAAACTAGAATTTCCAGGAGGGTGGGGGTTCAAACCAAAAAACCTTCTGTGAGCTGAAGGGGGGTATGGATATTTTCTGGAACCACACATTGTGGATTTCTCAGCTGACGCTTTTTTAGGTTCGCCTGTGAACTCAGACCTGGCGGGGTACTCCCCAAACCTTTTGGTGGAGATGAGTGGCCCTCCATTCGTCGATCTGATACATGATCTTGATGGCCTCGTTTGAGAATTGTAGCCTGCGAGCAGACTCAATTTTGAGATCCGTGAACCAGCGGCGAAAGCTGTTATTAATTGCAAAATCTAGTTTCTTCTTAGAACCATAATTCCATACTATAGTGTACAAAACATACCCTTTTCAGATCAAAAAGGCCCCACCCACCCACCCACCCATCCTCCAGGACGTAGGACGTAGGTAGCTTTTAGTCTGTTCTTTCACATGTGAAAAGCTGATGACAGACAAGAGTCCGAAATAGAAGGTGACAGCTGATAAAACAAATTTTAAAAATGCAGTACATACATAAATGTTATAAAAAAAAATATCCGCCACTGTTAGGGCTAATTTACAGAGTCAGGCATCTCTGGTCATCTCTTAGAAGAATGCTCGAATGCTCGCTTATAGACTATTAGATTTTAGCTCAAAAGTTTTCAAGCGCTCCAAATTGAAAAAGTGGAAATTGACACAATGGTCAAGTGTCCCAATCGACTAGAAAGGAACTAGTCAGAGCCAAAATTAAAGTTAAAATTACATGTGTTTAGAATCTTTATTGAAGTTGCGTGACTAAGATGCGTTACTTGAGGTGAGTCATTGTTTAAAAAAAAAAAAATGAAAATGCGTTTGTTGGCAGTCAAAATACATTGTGCTCGTTTTAGTTATAGAATATCTTTATTCCTCTATATTATTTCTGTCTATAAGTATTTGAGAATTTGTTGAGTACAAGGATAAACCGTGGTTAATTTGAGGTAACATTGGTAATTTATTTAAAACACAAGGAGTACGTAATTTGATACCTGTAACTCCTATTTCACAGTTGGAAGGTATTCATTCTTTAGAGTTTTATATTGATCTTTATTGGCTGATCCGGTTTTTACAATCAAAAGTTTCACAATTACAATATTGCCGAGCCTTTTCCTGTTTAGAAATATATCGCTGCGTATTTGGAGCAGTTTTGGACTTTTAGATAAACCGCAACATTTTAATACGAGGGTATCCATAGTTGATTTCATTTGATGTATTGATTTAGTTAAATAGCCGGTTTCGAGATACAAGCCAACGCTACACTGAGAAAATTACATGTAAAGGCTGTACTTAAATTTTACAGTATCAGAGAAGAGTTGTAGCTAGTACTAACACGTTATTTCATGTTTATTTTTCTTATAGAAATTATATTTCTAGAAAGACTAGAAAGGACTCCGCAATTAGCGTGATTAGCGTCACATTCTACTCGCTAACATGGTATGACGGTTTATTTTACTGACGGAATAATACTTGATTTCCAATGTCCAAATTTTCCAGGTGATAAATATAATAAATAAGGTTTATTCTGATGTTGTTTTGATTTGAATTTGTTATGTACCAGACGTCGTTTAGACCACTCAAACTTTGCCTTCAGTTTGCCCCTCGCAAAGACATTCAAAATACACCTGTATACAAAGGCCAATAAAAAAATTTTAAATATAATTTCTTAAAACTTTTCATATGGATTTAATGTCCAGCAATATATTAAAATTTCTTCAAAGTTTGATGTCCATTGGGAATGTTTTACGCTTTCACCATCTTCCTAAAGTTGCGTGATGATTCGGCCGTTTCGCAAGGCGAAAACAGCTAATTAGCATAATTTCGAACTTTTCTAAAATTCAGCCGGAAAAAAATCGCTGGAACTTTTTGATATTTTTCCCTAAACTAGTTCACCCAAAGGGATGTTTTGGCGAAATAAAAAAAAATTCGAATTTTCGCCACTGATTTCCGATTCTTGATATAATTACAGGCATACGCTCTTAAAGAATACTAATATTAATGTTACATGAAATGTTTGAGGTAAATAAATTATATGCCATGTACAAAATTGCTGTTAAAACCGTAGCGTAAATTGAGAGGTTTACTTGAAACAAATTCTGTGCAAAAAAATTTGCACCTGTGCAGCACTGCACAAGCAATTCGGGCACCCATGAAATCATCGTGCGGTGGACAGTGCTGGCTTCTGCTATAGCTCCGAATTGTGAAATATTAAACAATCATTATCAATACAGTCAGTAAGATTAAATATTCTACACAACGGGGACTGCCTTTCCGTCAACTAAGAGTATTCCTTTAGTAAAACGAAGCCTCTTTCCTTCTTCATAAGCTTTCTGCATAAGTGGAAGCGCTTTTTTCCAGATTTCAAAGTCAATAGGTATGAAGTCTTCTACAAATCTTACCCTGCGCTCATTGCAACTTGAAGCAACCTTCTTTTAAAGGGTCTGCTTGGCTTCTCTTATTGTTTTTCCTATGTGATGTGCATTTTCGACTTCACTTGGTGCTTCCTCGAAGCCAAGATGTGTGAGATAATCCATAATTACCGCCATGCAATCTTCGCCTTCGTCTTCTTTGACACCCACTACGCGAATATTAAAGTCTTGTGAGTAACGTTCTAAATGCTCCAATTTCTTCTTAAGGCGTCTTTCTGACATGTAGCATAGCTAAAGAAATCAACATTCTGGTTGATTTAGGAAAGAAAAACTTAAGGTTTTTCCTATACGGAGCTATCGAGGCACGTCTTTACTCCATGCTTGAAATAAAGCTTTGATTGCTTTTTAAGCCTGGTTAAGTGAATAGTGTTCTAAAAGCCAAGTTTGATTTTTTTGTCAGAAAACTATAATAAACTAATAAGTTTATTTTGAAGCAAAAGATGACTGTTGATTAGTTGGTGAGGCATTCTGCTTAGCATAGCCCGATTGCATAAATGGCGCCAAATTTGAATAACAATACTTTACTTGAGTTGCCTTATTTGAGATTATTCTTCTTGGCATCTTTGTAGACAGGGCGGGGCTAAAGTACAGGTCACATTTCACAGGTCAGAGTCGCTTGTTTTTTGTGTAAACGTTTGTAACATGATCGTTTTGTTTACCATGGAAAGGATGCAACTTGATACTTTTATTTTTCGTGCCACGTATGTCAGTCTAACCCCAATAATACGGACACCGTATAATAGGGATCACATAATGTGCCCGCATGTTCGTCACGATTTCCAATACCTGAAGTAGATAGAAGGTTAACGTTTCTCTCCGGTCTCCAGCAGCTTTAGTTATCTTTTGTATTAAAGCATCAATAAGTAGCAAGCGCATTCAACTGGAACAACGGATATCTCAGGCGATCGCTTCACATAATTTTGTGTAATGATTTTAGAGAATATAAATTAAATCCATGACTAAGAAATATAATAATAATAATAATCGATATTTAAACAGGGTAACCCCTTCAGTCGCATGACTGTTATCAACAGGGGCCCTGTATAAAGCAAAAATATAATAAAAATATAACAATATAGATTTTTAAAAGTAAAGGACCCGTAAATTGAATCGAAATACTGGTAATAAGATATTCCATTCCGTGACCAATTGATAATTGAATTAGTTGATCTTGTTTCTCAGTTGGATAAATATCTACGTGTCGACTAAAAGGAAATCGTTTATCTTTAATTTTATCACAAGCATTTTCAATATATGGTATTTATTTCCAGTTTGGTGTAAATTTGCAGAAGTAGAAACATGGATATCGAAAACAAAATGTAATGTGATACACTTGTTTTTCAAGTTAATTTAATTAAATTAAGACAAGTTTAAATTTTGTACATTATGATGAAATCAAGAAATTGTTTTCCTTCAAGATACTGTAAGGATTCTGCTATGTGAATTGTTATTAAATTTTAGCATTTTGTATTTGATTAATAATGCTTTACAGCATGTCTGGATCAAAAAGTTATCAATCAAATTTACATGAATATTTTAAGCAGGTTTTTACTAAGGCTTTTATACAATGATAAGGAGTACAATTTACTATTTAAAACTACACATCTACTGGCCCAAATGTTTCTTGATGAACCTCAACACAAATGGTTAATGTTTTAACACCTAAATGACCCTTGTCATATGTAATGCAGGTTTGTTCAATTGTTATGCATTCATGTCCAACTGTTTCTTTGCCTGGTAAATTAAAGGAAGATGTAAAAACAACTTCCTCTCACATACCTTGTTTTTCTTCTAGTAGTCACCTTCTGGAGGTGGGAGTTTTACCAGTCGATAACAAATGTAACTTTACAAAACGTTTGAAAAATATATATTTTCTCTCAAAACACCAATGCATATGACCCTTGTCATATGTAATGCAGGTTTGTTCACTTGTTATGCATTCATGTCCAACTGTTTCTCTGCCTGGTAATTAAAGGAAGATGTAAAAACAACTTCCTCTCACATACCTTGTTTTTCTTCTTGTAGTCACCTTCTGGAGGTGGGAGTTTTACCAGTCGATAACAAATGTAATTTTACAAAACGTTTGAAAAATATATATTTTCTCTCAAAACACCAATGCAGTCCAATCTTTATTTATTTATTTCATGTCATGATTTTAACATCCAATAACTACATTATTTTCTATTCATGATCATGATCCATAACACCATTTTTTACCACTCCAAAAAATAGCTCTTGCACGCATTGCGTGCCTATGTTTTCATAAGCTATTATTCCTTGCGTTCTTTCACTCCGCCAACATTTACTTCCTGTCTTATAATCCTATCATGATCCATTGATGCTAATAAAAAGAAGGATATTAAACAACATGAATTTTATCACGCACTTGCATGCGATGGTACAAATTTCAAAACACACTGTTGTGAATACCCGTAGGTTTGTGTCTGCTGTGATGAAAACAGAGACCTTTGAAAACCCTTATGCCGTTTTTGATCATTTTAGTGTGGACCATAATAATAAATAACTCTCGCACACCTTGCGTTGCATGCCTATGTTTAATTGATAGAGGCCTATTCTCACAGTAAACAAAAACACATTTTTGGGCATGGTCACGTGACTAATGACGTCATCACACTAAGTTTGATATGAGAGTTATTTTATGGTAATTGTTATTACATGTACCTTGGTGTGCTTCACCCTTCTGGGCCTTAAATTGACAAAGTATTTGGCATTGAAAAAATTTCAGTTGCAAAGGATTCTGGAAAGGTTCTTATTATTATATATATTCGTTGCTTTTATAATTATTATTTGGGTGATTACGTCATCACCCGAATATTATATTGGGCCGTGTCCGCGACTAAAAGACTTGGTTGAGTGGCTCGGCTAAAGCGGTAGGATGAGAGCTGGGGCAGAGTGCTGTTTGCGTGATGCAGTATTTTTAAGTCTTGTGTGTGAATTTTTTTTCTGTGGTTATTTTTTATTATACACGTTTGGGGAATTTGGAAGTGAATAAGTGGCAAAGGACCGGGAACGAAAATGCTGCTGGTATACGTATGATCAGGAATTCCTTGATTTTGCGACTCGTCGCTCTATATTGGGAAGTCATTTACGTGTTTTGTTCTGTTTCTGTTAAGTATTCAATGATCTAGAGAGTTTGCTCAAGCTTTCGTAACAGTTCGAAAAAGGAGGAAATCGCTGAGCAATTTGTGTCGTTCTGTTTCCTTATGCAGTTGTATGAACTGAAAGATAATGCAAAATTGCTAAAGCATGTTACGTGAGCGGAAGGGAATACAAAAATATTTTTGATGAGTGTTGTTGTTAGTTCAGTGCAGAGATAACGTTGGCTACAGAAATATTTCAGGGATTTTAGTGTATGTTTACGCGGTCTGGAAACAATAATTCGATAATTGGTAGCTTTAGGCGATAAAAATGGAGGTGATGTGTAGTTTGTCAGAAACTGTGCTGTTTTTTTAATGAGAAGTTAATAAAAATGTGGTGTTTATGTTTCAGTGAGATCAGAAAGAACATATTTGCTGATAGTGCAAAATAATATTTGCGATATTGCTGTTTGTGTGAGGTAGTATTTCGAAGTGTTGGCTAGGAAGGGTTTGGGTTAGGCCTTGTGTGGAACGTATACATACTATTTTTTGAGAACGGTTGTCTTTTGTAATGAGAAATGTATTATGTTATTTTTTGTCTAGTATTTAGTCGCAACGGGAAAAAAATAATGTTGACATGATTTGTTTATCTTTAGTCGAAAGTGGAAAATTGCTGACCAAAGTATTGAGGCATGGGGATTAAATTTAACAATTAAGTTGCATCATTCATGTTGATGGGGAATTTACCATGGTTTTTATAACTGGTGTGAGTTAAGGAAACTACAGATATTAATGTGACGAGCGGAGTGAATGCTATAGTGAAAGTTATCTACCTCCATTAAGGGGACATTTCTCCTTGTCCCAATGGTGTCCCATTAATGGAGGGAAAAGAAAAGCCATGCCTTAACATGCTTGAGATAGGCAGTGAGTCAAGGATTGCCAGCCCGAATTCAAACTGTCTACAGCTTCTTGTTATTATTATTATTGACACCTCATAGCACTTACAATACACTTACACGAACTAATACAATAATAACAATAACATTTACTTACAATTCTTAGACAAGAAATCTATTGTTTTTGTTAATATAGATATAATTACATCAAAATATTACCATTAACATTAATTAACATTTTATTTGTATAGGTAATAGCATGAGTTGTAGTGGTATTTGGTTATAATGCAGAGAGAAATATTTCAAAATTGTCCAAAATATCACTATAGCCACTATAGAGCCACTATAGCGATTGATATTTTGGACAATTTTGAAATATTACAAGCGGTGTTACAATGTATTACCAAATACCACGTACAACTCATGCTATTATTTGTTTATAATACAAGGCATATATCTCTATCCTACTCAAGTACTACCTGACTATACCACGATTGATGGTCGGAGTGCTTTTTTCAGCTCAGTTACCACACAAAAGTGTTTTGCTTTCCATATTCATAGGTTTTTGTACACTTTGACAGACAATCTCGTTGAAATGTCCACTTTTGTTCACATGCTAAATGATAGAAATGTCCACCATCTTGGTTTTTTTAGAGTCAATTTGTTATGCTTGCCATATTTAGAAGAGAGTGGTATTTCAAGAGTGGTATTTTAGATAAATATACAGCTCGTTCTAACCAATCACCATTCAGAAATTTCTCAGCCTGTATTATAAAAGTAATTTACATTGACAATTATTTTAGTACTACTTACATATTTGTTATATCTTGGGCTTGTGTAGTATTTCATGCATAGATTAATTTGTGATACATGGAGTTCATGGAATCAATACTCTGGAATTAGGATCTTGTATAATTGAATACTCCCAAAAACTTACAGAAAGGTACTACACCATGAGCAGATAGAATCTAAGGTTTTTGATCAGCTGTTGAAATGTACATGATATATTACCAATCCTGCCTTACCTTTTCCTCTTCAGGGTGTAGTCCTCTTCATGTAGCAGCACAATCAGGAAACACAGAATGCGTGAAGAGAATCCTACAACACAAGGTTCATGTTGGAACTCAGGATGGCAGAAAAATGACAGCACTTCACCATGCAGGCATGAAAATTATTCACTTCCAAATCATGTGCTTATACATTTAGCAGTTCTGTGCTTATTACTTAAATAACAACCTTATCAACCCTAACTGTGATTAGAATGTACAATGTAATTCATCCACATAATATTATAATAATTGATATTTCAGACATACACTGTATGAGTGTATGTACAGATCCTTATTTACACTTAATGTAAGTGAGAATATCTAAGTTTTGTTAAAAATACAGTGTCACGTTCCCAGCATTGACATGTGGGCCGCTAGTGTCAAGCATAGAATCATGCAGGATAATTTATCAACCATTTATTTCCATGTGACTCAAGCAGTAAAAACTAATAACAAATTACATATAAAGTTACATAAAGCTAAAAAGGTTAACTGTAACATAAGGAAAAACTACTCATCAAAACAAACCAATGAAAAACTTACATCCAATGTCGACTCGGCGATTTGGCAAACAGATTATGTTTAGGGAGAAAGAATTTGTTACGATGAGACAAGATAACTTGCACTAAAAACAACTTGAAGCAAGATATTGAAACACTTAATTAATTGGATTCTGGAAATACCCTAGCATTACATACAGTGTTTTAAAATATGATAAGAATTTTATAAGCTGTGCAGAAATATGCAAGCATATTATAGCTTACTTTTTTGCAGTGGATGACGCCACTTTTTCTCTGGTTTGATCGATCAACAGCGATCGATTTACATGTAAGTTGAGCAACTGTATATGTACACTTTTGGTTTGGCATGTCTCCATGCCAAAATAAAGAAACATATTTCTAAATAGTCCTTTCTGTGTAACTCGGAACTCACGTGTTGACTCACATACTCATGTGTCGAACACAAAGACATTTTTATTATCACGCATTTTCAGGCAACACATGCTCAGTTTAATAAGAATTTTATAAGCTGTGCAGAAATACGCAAGCATATTATAGCTTACTTTTTTGCAGTGGACGACAGCACATTTTCCCTGGTTCGATCGATCAACACCAATCAATTTACATGTAAATTGAGCTACCGTATATGTTTTCGTTTGGCACGTTTCCATGCCCAAATAAAGAAACATATTTCTAAATAGTCGTTTCTGCGTAACTCGGAACTCATGTGTCAACTCAAGAACTCACCTGTCGAACACAAAGACACATTTTCAGGCTACACATGCTCAGCAATCATTATCTTTCTGTCTGGGAAACATTAAAATTTCTAAGGTTTTTCGATAACTATCTGATACTGATGAGATAAAGATCAGCAGAAACACTGTCGCAAAATACTTCAAGCATAAGTCGCAGCAGGCGACTGATCAAAAACACACTTGAACTTTTAATCATACACTTGATCCCAGGTTTGCAGTTATCAAATGAATGCATTTCAACACATTGATGTAAATGATTTGCAACGTCTTGTCACATTTTTTAAAGTGTTGAACATGATTAATTTAGATAAAATTAATATTTTAAGGTTACCATAGACCTTCGCGGGTGTCCTTCGGGGAAAAAATTATAGGCGCGCTGTTTTAAACGCAACTACCATAAACTATATATCAATGTAAAGGTTATGAAATACACTATCCGGTAAAAATTGTTTGGCTTTAATTTTATTTAACCGTAAGAAGAGTGCGCCCCAAAAGCCCAAAACGACGAATTCAAGCATACAAACAAAACAACTGCATTATATCAATCACAAGGCGTCAATCTTCAAAACCGTGTGAGGCTTTCTCGAAATTCCTATTGGTTGCTTTGCAATTTTTCTGTCAAGTTTGCTTATCAAAAATTTACCGATACGTGTTACAATGAAGGCCATTGCGGGAGATCAACAATCCCTCACACGGTATTTTTGTTTGTTGTCTTGGGAATCTTCGGGCCAAATTTCAAGGCAATCCGTTAAATTCTCATACCCTATAAATTCGTTCAAAGGCTGAACCACTCGTGTAAAAACGAAGTCAGTTTTTTTCGCTTCTAAAGGTTTATAAGCATTTCACGCCTTTGCTGCATCATATGTCAACACTGTGGATACCGCAGATGCCGACAGCCAATTGAGATGCAGGAAACCCCGCCTGCAGAGTCCCCAGAGACTCTGCGCAATATATTAGTTGAGTGCGTGACTATAGTTCGGAAAAAAAGTATTCAAAGCAGAGAGAAACAGGATGAACAGCGGCATTAACGGGCCCGATCTCTCTCCATCCTAAAGAACAGCTGCAGGCCGAAATGCGGTCACCATCTGAATAAGACCGAATAATAGCCGTTGCAATCTAGCAGTTCAATGTCCGAGTTCTTCTACATGTATGTACTTTGTAGCTTTGATGGAGATTTTTTACGCGTAACCTGGAGGCAAGCGTTGAGCGTAATATGCTATTCTACTTATTCTATTGTTTTGATTTGTAGAACAAAGAAGTTGGCCCAGAAAACACAGAATTTTCGTTTCCGGATGTTGTTTTGGGACGTTACGGGAAGCCCTGCCGTTGACACATTCTAATAATTGGCTTATGGCACTCTAGCGGGTTATAGAATTGTATTTGAAAACACGTTTTTGTGGATAACTCGCGCGCGTTTTAAGATTTTAAAATTATTTTTTTTGGAAAATGTAGCTAAAATCGTAATGTTTAGTTTGGCCTGAAAAAATAAAATCGCAAAAAATCGTCCCTTGAAGGTCTACGGTAACCTTAATATTTTTTTTCTTGTTGCAAAAAAATTGTTCAAATAGTTGGGTGATGAGCCAAGTTCCTAATTGCTTCTTCCTATTCACGTGAAATGGTTCCTATTTACATGAAACGGTTCCTATTCACATGAAACGGTTCCCATTCACGTGAAACAGCTCCTATTCACTAATTTCTGTTCCTTTGTAGGATTTCAATGAGCAGTTTCTTGTTATAAATAGATGGATTTAATTATTATTATAAGTGGTCGTGTATAGGATGTTTCTTTCCTCTTACTAGCTTCTCAGTTGGCATGGATTTGGTCAAGTATTTCTGCTACAATTAAACATAAAACTCAGAGATCCAAAGGGCAGCACAGAGTGTAATGAACACCAGCTGTCAGCCCTGATTTCATTCCATCCCAACCTAAAGTGGTGGGTGAGAGTATGATTGAAAATAATGATATAGATAGATTCTCTGTTATATCAGCTAGTCGTGTTGCTGTTTGAATCTCCCCTCTTTCACTGGGTTAGCGAGTAACAAAGAGAAAACTTTAGTTGACTCACTAACCCTGACCATGAGTAGGGAACCAATCAAATTACTTGAAAATGCATTATCTTATGGTAAGTGTGGTATTCAATAGTTTTTTTTTTATCAATACAGAACAGCATTCCATAGTACATTTGTATCTTCGGACAACTTTGGCTAATCTTGGGAAAATATTGCCAATATTCCATATTTAATATTTTGCTCACCATCAATATGAAATATTTGGAAGAGAGTGGGAAATTTTATACAATTTTCCCAACATAAATGAAAGGGGATGGTGCTGTTAAAATCCTGAATTATTACAACATGCATGTGGGTGTGAATGCTTAAAGGCGTTCGCGCTAAAAAACCCCACAGACAAATGAGAGCAAATGAATTAGATGAGCATTATATCATTTTAATCATTGTCTAATGATCACACCACGTGATATTTGTACAGGTCAAAAGAAAACAAAGCTTGCTTGAGTTCATATTATCGGTGAAACAATACGTAGCGGAGTATTTTTTTACAAAATTTGACATGTTTGGATAGCCGATGAAACACTGTCTCGAGTGATTGATATATATAATATTAAAATATAAACGGAAAACTTCACGTGCTCTGATTGGTTAAAAACCATGTTTTATCAGAGTATAAAACATAGAAAAGCGTGTTTTATCATTTGGCGCGCGTAAATCTATATTTTAAAGCACAAAGAAGCCAAAACCATGTATTATTCTGTCATAAAACACTCCGGGAATTTGAGAACACTTGAGAAATTTAGAAAACACTCGCCTGCGACTCGTGTTTTCTAAATTGTGACCTTATTTGCAAAAACCCGGCATAAGAAATTTCAACGCTCTGAGCATTGTGCGTTGCAACACATCCCCAACGCGTTGCCTCTGTGTTGCAGAGCGTTGACGAAGCGTTGCGTTTCGTTGATTAATCGTTGTGGATTTTTCTCAGTGCGTTGTCTTTCATTGTCAACGCTTTGTTCAACGGTGACAACGGTACAACGCGCTGTTCAACGCTACAACGCGTTGTTCAATGCTCAATTCAACGGTTTGGATTCCATTGTCAGTGCGTTGGGTTTTATTGTTTACCGTTTTTTTTGTCGCTAAAATAATTATTTTCTAGTCCGTGTGTTCTATACAACCTCATAAAAGTAAAGTGTCTGCTGAAGTATCGTTGTGTTACGCACTATCCTGAGAGCGAGAACGGCCCGCCCGGCGCCTGCGTTTTGTTAAAAAAAAACCGAGGATTTTTAAAAGTCAAGTTTTTTGTTATGATCAAAGGATAACAAGGCCAATTCTGTGAAGCGAACACCTTGCTTGTCGCCCATTTTGTCGGGAAAATTAAAGTACAGTGTTTGTATACGTATGGGTATTCGATGTCAAATAATTTCCGTAAAACTTGAATTCGGAAAAATTTAAAAATTGCAAACTTAAGATACTACGCAAAAGGTTTTACTGACTAAGTTTACGTGATGTAGCTTTGCTGGAAAGCGTGAAGTCGCGTTTTTAATTTTCAAAACATTGTCTGTATTATAATTACTTGTATACATCTCTCAGAAGTAAATCAGAAAAATCCTCGCCTCTTATCTTTAGTTTGTAATTCACTAATTGTTTTCGAATTCAAGATTTTTTCACATTGGATTCTCAAAATACTGTAATTCCGATGTTTTCAGGACAAAATAGCCACGGAAACCGCGAACATGCATGATGACCGCACTCGCCGCTCATCGGAAATGTGTTTTTGAAATGCGAAATTTGGCAGATTGATCATTCTCCGTGCCTCAAGTCAACCTCGTCTTCGCTTGTCGCCTGTTATTTCATTCAATATAATTTTTTTATACAGACTGTTTAATAAAGTGCTCACCTCAGTGGCTCAGTTGATCCGATCATTGGCTTGTTTCATTTCAAATTCATGTCGATAGAACTGCTATGCATTGAAACACTTCAAGACAAAGACTAGCTGGATTGTTTACAAACACGTACTGCAGAAATTCTTCTCCATCAAAACTTAAGGAGTTGATCTTTTCCATACGGCACATGAAAAAACACTGAGATACTACTGCTTTTCAAAGAAACGGTCGAGCTTATCTTTGTGGTCAAAAAGCGGCAAAACTGAACAGTTGACCCGCGAGTCTCGTATGTCTCAGGGGACCTCTAGATCAAATTCCATCCTGTGTTATTTTCACGAAATGATAATTTATCCAGCTAGTTTTTGTAATTTACGTCAGAATGCCTTTGAAAAAAAAAATCATTGCAACAACACGTAAGCGCAACAAAAGGTCTGGAAAATGCTAAGGATGCTAATTTTGCTTATACCTAATGAAGACAATTAGGTCGAGAGGGTCTGCGACACTTGTCACGCACTCTCCAAAATCACACACTGAGCATGAGGAGTAGAAGGGCGGTGAGCTGAGCACGAGTCGTATGATTACCGGTGATCAGATTACCTTCCTTTTTATGGTTAAAATACAGCTGTTCCATTGTAACTGCTAGAATTATACACGTGGCCAGCCAACGTAAGGATCGAACATGTCTAAAAAAAACAAGCAACCAGTCCTTGTAAAATGGAAGACGAAAGGTCAGTGGTATGACGTAGAACAGTCCGTCAACCGAAACACCATCGAACCAAAAGATGGTCCCTTGGAAAGGGGTCAGAGTGTCAGAATTCTTTTTAGTAGAATATGGTACAATGCTGAGATGTCAGAGGCTTGGACGGAAACGAAAACAACACGACCGCGTAAGTAAACTTTCAAATGATTCAAATGATTTTTTGTACCATTTGGGTATAAAGGCTAATAAACTTTTTTCCTGTTTAAAAACAGGAAAAAAGGAGAGCAACAAGCGCCAACATTCCCATTCATCTAGCGACGACGATTCTCAGCCATTGGCAGCTTTGGCTCGCCCTTCAAAATCTGCTGCCGTTGCGGCCACGGACACCAAGTCGACTGCAGCGGCAAAAGAACACGACGAGTATTTAAAACAGCGATCCATTCAGCTAAAGACAAAAAGCACCGACGGAAACGAAGCTGGCTTACTGCAGATACAAGCACAGAACAAGGAATTACAAACGCGGTTAGCGTCTGAAAAACGAAAGAGAGAGGTGTTAGAAAATGAGCAAAAACGGCAAAGGATGGAAGCTAAAGCGTTAGAAACAGTCAGAAGGGAAAGCCTATTGAAAGCTCAGAGATGGGAAAGAGAGAAGTTAGAGGTAATGCAGAGGGATCGAGAAAGATTAGAAGAGGAGAAAAAAGACAGGGAAAAGAAGGAGGCTGAAAGGAAGCTAAAGGAACAAAAAGAAGCTGAACAGAGGGAAAGAGAGCAGAAAGAACAAGATAGGAAAGAAAGAGAACAACAAGATGCCATCAAAGAGAAACAAAATGAAGTGGAAAGAGAGCGCTCAGCGATAGAAGAGAAACTGGCCCTGGTAAACATGGTCGAGTACAACAGAATGGAGTGGGCTCACACCCTGGCCGACGTGAACTGGTTGGCTTCAGAAAATGGTTTGTCAAGTGCTGAAAGTCAAACAACTCAGAAAGACGAAGATGTATCAAAGGTACGTATGAGTCAGTGCTTCTATTTTGTCGTGATTCCTGGGATATGAATAAAGTTTTTCGTGTTGCAAATGTAATGACCACGTGTAGTGGAAATTCGAGCAACAATCTGCTTTCTACTATCTTCTTTCAGTTCATCGACAGGATTATACGAATTTGTATGGTGTATGTTTTCTCTGAGTAATTACGAGCTTATGTTTAAAAATGTTATATCTTTCTCTCATTTTATTAGTGTTAAGTTCATTATCATTCATTATATATCTCGTCCACATTCAATAACAAGTTATTCGTTATGGTGTTGCCCAACAATGGAATTTTATGCTAATTACCATGCACATGATTATTTTATTGTAACATTCTAAAATCATTTTCTCCATTTATTTACAAAGTATTTCGCAAAACAACCAATTCCCGTATCAACAAAAATGACTATTTCACGCGTTCGCCACTTAGCGATAGGTACAACTAGTTATATCACAGGTAATACTATGTACTAACATGGGAATACTGAAATAAATTGTTGTTGTTGTTGTTGTTGATTATATTTTAATGGTAGATTCTTCAAAATATGAGCAACATGATGGCCACTATGTGCAACAGCATCGCGATGGTCCAAAATCAGCTTTCCAATATTGATAACCGGTTGGCTACCTTGGAAGCTTTATTTTGCACCGTTGATCCAGTTTCTGGTACAATGGATAACAGCTTTGCTAGTGCATCGTCAATGGGGGCCGAATCCGTTGATATGTCTGCCATGTCTGCCTGCCCTGGAACTCCCTTCGCACAAACAACGGCTGGCAGTCCATTCAACAGTTCTGTTTCCCCACTGGTAGCAAGCCTTCCAGAGCCAAAGGCAGACAAAATCCGCGCCATTCAGAAAAAGGCCAGCAGCAGAAACAGCTTTATGCGAGGGTGTATGGACGTGGTTTTCACAGAAGACGAAATGGGCAATTCCAACGTGGCCGGTAATCGCGACAAAAGAAAGTTGGACGAGTCAAAGGTTAAACTAGTCAAACGTAAGGGTGTTTATGACTTTTACTTATAGTATATAATTATTTTCATTGTTCTCTTTCCTCAGTTGACTCCTTCAATTCTGTGGTCATTGTGTATACCCTCTAGAGTTAAGTTCTTTTTGGAGATTTCCTATCCCGAACCTTTCCAGTTTCTCTTTAGTATCTGTAAAATGAAGAAAGTACAACTGTTCGTTAATTCCGTTATTTCGTGTAGTTTGATCAAGTTTGCTCGAGTCCTTACCTTGACATATGTGATTAAATGGAGCTCTTATCTCCGTCAACATGCCAGCTTTCGAAGAGGCCTCCAGAAATTTACCGTGGAACCTGTTCACTGCGTCCCAGGCCTCATTACCCGCATTAATTGCATCTCTGAGTATCTCCACAACTTCTTCGTCCTTTTTCTTTCTCTCACTATAGCTAGCCATTATTCTAAGATAAATACCATTTCCACGATCTTAGTATACGACCTTTCCTTATGAAGAGCAGGAAATTTGCCAATATCCTGTTGCGCGCAGTGTGGTTAAACGTGTTTTGTGAACGATTATAAATTTGGAGATATGCAACCTGTTTCCTTTTTCGAGTCTGCGAATGCCGAAAGTGAAATAATTGTGGTTTCTTATCCATACCACTCCTATTACTGTTTGTGAAAGCTGTTTCCTTTGTACGTGCTAGTGAAAAAAGTTTAGTAAAAATATTTTTCTCATGATACTTAATTTTCAAACTGCGTAACGTTTCTCGCTTGATGTGTTGTCGGTAACAAAAACCCAGAAAGTACATGGACCACTTGTACATGTTCATGCAATTAATCTTGAAAGTTGTGTTTCGGTTTTTTTGTTAACAGGTCTTGCCTCCACTGCATTTCCGAGCAAAGGAAGTCCGAGTGAAAAAATCAAGCCCGACCAAGTCATCAATGCCAAGTGCCGCGAAATTAAGTTTAATAAAGAAAAAGCCGAACGCCCACAAGAAAAACATTGAGGACACTACACTCCGTGCCTTAATCTCGACCATTTCCAGTTCGGCAAGACCTTTATGACCTAAACAGTAGTAAATGCTGCCCTTTTAGATGGCCAACTATAACAGGCTTTTCAGCTGGGTTTTACATTTCCTGAGGCCAGGACCGCGCAATTGTATAGTAGGTTCAAAAGCTTTGGTTCAAAAATAAGTCTTTTAGGACGGGAAACAAATTTTCCCCCTCCCCCTAAAGTAAGAGTTGGCGTTAACAGATAAACCGCGCTACAATCCGAGAATAATAAAAATACAATGGAGACAAACGTTTCTTAGTTGGCCACGTGATCGTGAGGTTTTAATATGGTTCACTTAATTACAAATAAATCTGTAGCTGCTTATAAAAAGGATGTCACTTAATAAAAGCCTGTCTGGTTTTTCTCTGAGTTTTTCCGTATTTGTAACATATTTCCTCGGCACATACAACAGTTCATCGAGACCCGGGAAAGCTATATAGGGGAGTCTTTTATGTCATTACAGAGAAAAGAAAACTCCCTTAATTCAATTAAGTGTAGTTCATACTCAGTTCCTATCACTGATTTACGCCAGTGTCGCTTCGATCGTCGGGGTTGGGAGCCACATGCTCCTCTGTTCCGGGTCGGCAAAAGGGTCTAATTTCTCGAAAAAGATATTGCTTTCGAGCTGCATCAAGGCCAGCTGGCGATATTATAGGGGGAAGCTGGGCGGGTGGCTTGTTAGAAACGTCTTTCAGAATTTGCCATTCTGTTACGGGAGAATCGACAAACTCACGACAGAAGACTACACCAGGGTGTTCCTTGGAGAATCGGAAGTGATGGAATTTACTTATCCCTATAATTTTTTTGAAAAACGGTTGAAGATAAGAGGCCCAATCGTACACTGGTACCAAAACGGTGCCATCGTGAAGACCGCATAATTTCGAAATATTTACACCCGTGACGGTAGAGTTGTCAACAGTTTTCATAAGGTCAAACAGGGACGACACAAAGGTTCGTCTAAATGATTGTTTCAGTAATCCGAAACACCAATCGGGACTAAATTTTGTGTGCCCAGCAATCAAGAAAGAATAAAGTACAGAATGGTGATAGCCGCAAAGTACTCGCCAACAATAATACCATATTACAACGTTGTTCTTGTTTTGACCACCACAGTTATCTGCATGAATATGCACGTCTGTTTCTACAGCACCCTGGGTTAAAAAAAAGTTGTGGACATAACTGATGGTAGCATTTGCGCCTTTTCCCGTATTCACAGCTTCATCGATGAGGTAGTTTGTCTGCCTTGGTAACCCTTCACAACAGATGCCAAAAAGACTGCACTTTCTTGGTGTCTTAAAATAAATTGGGCCTGGTTGTTGGGGATTCGAAGGAATGTGTACCTGTTGAGCATAGTCGTAGGAGTAATGAACAGTTCCCTGAAAAGAACAAGTGGCTTGAGCTGTCATAAGATCAATTTCAGTGTTTTGCAGAGTTTCCTTGCAACTTTTAACTGAATTCTTGTAGAAGTCTCTTTCCTTTAAAGCGCTAGTTAAATGTTCATTTTGCTGTTCAATGGATTGTCCCTTCTCCTCTTCACTGACGTTAACATTTCTGAATATTTTAGTGTTATTCATTTGGCACGTATTGCAAAGATCCGTTGCAGGCGTCATCATAACAATGTACGGAGTGAACGTGTTCCAAATATTGACAAACTTAGGATAGCTGACGGCGGAAATGTTGTCTTTATCGGCAGAAGCCTTATAAAGGCGCCATATCGATGACTTTGTTTCAGAAGACGGCAAAAGTTGAACATCAAAATTTTTAAACTGTGGGACTCTACCTGGAAGCGATAGACCCTGTTCGGAACCAAAGTTTTTGATAAAAGTTACAGCCTGAGTTAAAATCTCTTGCGGCAAAACATTATGAGGAAGGCGTTTAGTGTTTCCGTGTCGCCTAGCAATTAAACCATTTTCACAAACATGCTTTTTTAAATTTGTTAGTCGCTCTTTGCCTACTCCATATAAAAATTGGAATGTTGTTCGACAGACTTGTTGTCCCTTAAAAAAGTAATTTGTTTGTGGCCGTTTCTTACCAAAATCACTTTTTGTTTGGCTTTGAATTGCACCCATAATCACAAGATCAAGTTCCGCTGATGTAAGTTCCACACACTGCATTCGATGTTCTGTGACATCTTGGAAACGCAGAGATTTACTGCACGGTTTTCTATTCTTTCCATGACTGCAACCACAGTCACTCTCTTGGAAGGTCTTGACGGAAACATTAAAATCTTCTTCTTGGGAAGACCCAGTGGCCTCTGCACTACCTTCCACTTCCACTTCGGACTGTTCGTCACTGGATGAATGTCCTGCACTCAGTTCACCCATATTTCGCCGGTTGTCAGTTGAAAAATAATTCCGTTGAACATCGTTTAATTCATTCCTAAGACCTTCATCATCTACAAGAATGCCGCAATCTTGCAAGAAGTCGTTATTCATGACTGTGCACCACCTAAAAGGTTTTAGTTTATTATGTGATTTTAGCGCTAAACTGTGCCCTTCCTGTTAGGATTATATTTATAGGTAGATGTATCATCTGCCTGTTACCTCAACGCACATCCTTATAAGCACTAGATGGGCATCCTGTTTAAGTTCCGCATGGCATGAAATGTTTGTTGGAGTTTTTTTTTTTTAAATACGGTTGTCGCACAAAAAATAGGCTGTCTCCATGATATTCTACGTTAAAAGCTACCAGTCTTTCTTAATCGTCAAAGCTCGCAAACTCCCCCCCCCCCCCAAAAAAAAAAATAAAATAAAATAAAATAAAATAAAATAAAAAAATAACCAATCTGCTTCAATCCCCGCAAAATTTCAGCTATTCTTTCTGTATTTATAACATACAACTGCTTTTCGATGCTTTATGATTAAGAACCGAATTGTTTTCATCGACGAAGTCCGTGCGCTCAGCCGACAGCCTTCCGATAACCTTTGAACCAAGGAGGCGATGAAAGGTAAGATGAAGTTATGCTAATATTCAAGATGTTTGGTTCGTGACGTGGCTCTTCATTTCGGGATGTCCACCGCGTTCTCTATGACTGATGTCACTGATGAGATCCCACGAACATGCACATTTACTTCAACTGTTTTGCCGGGTCATCTTGCAGGCGATACCGACAGTAGTTTTCAGTTATTTATGCAGAATTCGGATGGCAGAAGAACACTATGTCAACAAACTTCCACAGCTTTTGCTATCATGTATGACCGCAAACGCAACAGTCGCAACATGGCATGATGTCCTTTTAGCCAGAGTGAATTTCTTTTATTTGAAACGCATTTAGAAACTGCAATAAAAAGTTTAATAATATCAGGTATTTCAGATTCAACAGCCAAATCGACATACGCCGAACTCAAATACGACAAATAAATTTCTAGCTCAACTGGCAAACAAAGCATTGTTTCCATGTTTATATACTAATGCTTATTTCATTCGATATAATTATAACCTTATTTAATACGCATCTTTACGTGTCTCAGGGAAATTTAAATTATTTTTTGTTTGTTATCTGCAACACATGAACACATGACAAAAACAAACCAAATTCTTGGTGCGGTGCGTTCGGCCGATGTCCGTTGAACTGTTCGGCAAAATTATAACCAATGTGTTTCATTTATCTTGGCGGCTGACGTGAGCTACGCACAACCACACTGATGCTTCTACATTTTCACAACGTTTCTGTTGATTGCTAAGATAGTCATTTCTGCACAATATTCAGCAAAGCGGTTTGATTATTTTTATTTCTATACAAAGCACATTGTTCTTGCTTCGCTGGAATTAGCACGCATAATTTTGACAAGAATTTACTGACAACGCGTTCGGTTGCCGAAAGTTGGCAAACTGTTGAGGTTTTATTTTTGGCAAAGCGTTGTGGAAAATTGGCAAAGCGTTGGGGGAAATTGGCAAAGCGTTGTGGAAAATTAGCGAAGCGTTGTGTACCGTTGACAAAGCGTTGGGAAACGTTGACAACGCGTTGGAAAGCGTTGCAACACAATGACAACGCGTTGTACAACGCGTTTTCCACTTTTTCTTTATGCCGGGTTTTCGCAAATAGGGTCACAATTTCTCTTGTGTTCTCAAATTCCCGTCGTGTTTTATGACAGTATAATACATGGTTTTGGCTTCTTTATTTGTTAAATATTATATATATATCTTCTCAATCGAAACAAACACTAAGGAGTGTAATGGAGAAATAAATCGTGAAAATCAGACATCCAAACCACCGTCATACTAGGCTCGATTTCCGCCGCTCTCTCGACTCCGGTCTTCGTTCCTCCCCGAGCGTTCTGGCACCACAATGATGATTTAGATGAAATCCCAGAAAAATTTATCACACAACTCTACCTACTGTTTTGTGTATTGTATAGTACATGCATGTCGAACATCCAAATGGATCTCATCAATTGCCGTGTGCGGTAATTGTAGTGGCTTAGCACAAACTTCCATGATGCGGATCAAAAATCCATCATGTCGGTTGAATTACAAAGATATCACAGTCGATCTCTAAAGCCTGCAGGTTCTAATATTGCCCTCGCTGCCATCAAAAATGACCCACAACCACCAAGAAAACGATCCAAAACGATCAGAAATAACTTTGATAGTCGATCAACTCTTTCTCATTCTCAGGGGTCCCCCGGGGCCAGCTGGAAAATAGAATGGGACTCTGGAGTGGACTCTGGAGTGGGACTCTGGACTTGACTGTCGACTAACTTGCAAATTTTGAGAACAAGTCTCAAACTTATAAATTAAACTCTGCACTAGCCTTGAGTCTCTGGTCTTCGAAATTTGTAGTGATGTATTTGTTCATCAAGGTCAAGGGGTCATGCCCTATGACTTATCAATATTTCAATGCCGACATGGTCAGTACAGCAAAGAAAAAATGGGGGATTTATTGATCAGAAAACATTCAAGACTACCAGCAAGTATGGATTTGATTCTTTGATTCTGACCGACACAAGCATGCAAGTGCTGGGTGTCTACATCGATCTCGTCAGGCCGTTGTTAAAACCCCAGTGCGACTTTGTTCTGGTCACGAGGAATGGAGGTCAACACAGTAAGTTGGGCGACATCATGAGCAAATTGATTTTTGATGAAATTGGAAAATACATTAATCTGACATGCTATCGTCAAATTGTTGAAACGTAAAACCTCAATCAGCTCACTTGCAAAGAGCAGGAGATCTTGTCGGAAGACCAAAACACAGGTCTGCTGTTGCAAAAGTTCACTATCAGAAGCAAAGATTGCGTGAAGTTGCTGTTAGGGGTCCCGAGTGTCTACAAAAACTTCAAGGTAGCAAGGGTTCACAGGTGGACGTGGACGTGGCACCATCAGTTGAAACCGTAGTAAAGACAAGCCCATCACCCCCTCCGGAAAAGGACGTTCCTCCCACTAAGCGTCTGCACATTCAGGGAAAACTGAGTCATCGCACATCGAAATCCATGGTGGATGAGGACAATTTTCTTGAGAAAGTGATAAATAGGCACAGCCTTGGGTAGTGGATGGCTATGTTGAGAGATCCTGATTATCAATTTCAAGACAGGACAACGGCGGACTCTATAAAGAAAAGGGCTGGACTCAAATTTCCTTCAGGACACCTTATCTGACCTGTTTCTTAAATGGCACCATAACTTTTTGCATTTTGCTACTTAAAAAGTGTATGGACAAAAATAAAATTGATTTGATTTTCATGTCCATAGAGTCCTTTGCGATCTAAATTCGACTTTGAGTGAGTGGAAAAAATGGTCTCAACAAAGAAACCGATCGGAAACCCCAGATTAGTACCCTGGACAGAACAATTGAGGATTGATATATTTATCAATTATATAAAAACGAGAGACACATATTTCTCAGTTTTGATTTTATTAAATAAAATATGAAATTCCAAACGAGAATTTTTTGGCGTGACAAGAAGTTAATTCGTTTTTTCCTTACAGCGCTTTTAAATATGGAGCGACCAATGACGTAAAACTGAAAATCACGTGATTTCTCGAAAAGCACATGTCACACAACGAACGAGTCTGTACAAATAATCGGTATTTTCTGTTTTATTATCTGACCTTGAATAGTAAAATGCGGTCAATCTTACAAAACAAACATTTAAAGATTTCGTGGCCACCCGAAAACCTCAGCATCTCCTTATTGTCGCCGTCTGAAGACTCTTTTTGCCATGCGGTTGTTCTTTCCATCGACTCGTAAGATGGCGGCCAGTAGCTGGAGCACTATACCACCGAATGGAAGGCTTTGATTTTGAATTGCAGCCGGCCAAAAGCATATGACAATGCTTGCTGTGCTTCGTAGAAGTCTCGTGAACCTTATTCATCTGCTGGAGCCCTCCATGCATTTTCATGTTAGCCTGGACATTACCTGAAAAAAAGCTCAGTTGGGTTGCCATCCGATTCGTTTCTCTTGGGTAGAAACGTCACCATTTGTACCTTAATACGCTGGTGAAATCTTTCTTGGATCTCAGGATTGTAATGCTGCTGTTGTATATCTCAGCTCTACCAAGACAATCCCATATAAAATAGCACAAAGAGGAATCGTGTCTGGAAGTGGCAGCCCACCAGACTGACAAAGCCTCTCATGTTTACACGCTTTTTTGTGGTCTTAATAAAAACACTGAGGTATTTTAAAATTTTTCCATGTGTGGAATTTCCTTTTCGGTTTTGATGCCGTTTTTCATGGCATTAGGGTTTAGCATTTAAAAATTATTATCATTTAACCCAATCCTCAATTGTTCTGTCCAGGGTACTATGTATAAAACAAAAAATAACCAGACTAGAATACATGTACTTGCAAACAAAACATGACCTTTTAATTGAAGTTGCAGTCAAATATTAGGATGGACTACTTATGATTTAATTAGCGGGTGTACAACCCATGAAAGAAAAGACAACGAAACAGTCTAAATCGTTCATTTTTGACTGGGAAAATACTTCAAAATTGTGTTCCTTGGTTTCTTGGTTTCTTATAATGTATTTTTTGAGATGCAGGGCCCCTATGGATACCAGCCTAGAGCTCAATGGGCCACCCCGCCTAAATAAAGATTTACCTTACCTTACCTTACCTTGGACCTTGGTGGTTGACTGGCAGAGACTAAGCGCTTCCGGCAGGTACTATGAATGCGAAGCAAGTCATCTGAAATCCATCTTTCGGCAGAGAGGAAGCTCTGCCACTGCGGTCCCGCAGACAGGGATTGATGTACATTCCCTCGTCATTGGTGCCATAAGATCTCTTCCGCTGTTTTGCTCCACTTCGCCGACTGCTTCAGCTTGCGAATCCGTTTCCTTCGGCAGCAAGGGATCTGCTACTCCAGTCACCAAATGTTGGTCTTCTTCAGGAAGGAAGCAGAGTTCTGTGCACACCCTCCTCCATTCAGCCATGGTTTCAGCAGTCATTAAGGTTCCTAGTGATTCGTGATGGAGCTTGACTTTTTCACACAGCACCTGAAACCAATCAATAATTCAATTTTAAGCCTGTGGAATGCTCACAAGTTGCTGAAGTAGTTCAGTCAATGCCATTAAACAAGTCACCTGGGATTGATAAAATCCCTGCTCGCGTGATTAAAGACAGCCTCCCTGCTACCCTGCCAGTTATAACGTCAATAATAAATGACTCGTTTACTAGCGGAATTTTTCTGTGTGCCTGGAAGATGGCTGAGGTTTCACTGATCATAAAAATGGTGACCACAAGGAACCTAACAATAACAGACCCAACTCTCTCCTGCCCATTCTGTCAAAGATATACGAGAGAATTGCTCTCAATCAACTCATACCATATCTGGTGTCGAATGAAAGACTATCTACAACGCAAAGTGGAAACAAGATTCCACTCAACAGAGACTTCATTAATAGACAAAAAGAAAGTAACTACGGTTGTGTTATTGGATATGAGTAAGGCATTTGACAGTAAAAACCATGAAATACTACTGGATAAATTGCAGGACATTAGCATTTCAACCTTTGGCATCGCTTGGTTTAACAGTTACTTATCTGAAAGACATCAAGTCGTCCATATAAAAAAGGAACTGTCAGAGCCACTGCCCACCCGTGGAAAGCGGTGTCCCACAAGGTAGTATCCTAGGGCCTCTCCTATTCAGTATCTACGTGAATGATCTACCATTTGTCTTCCGGCACTGTTTATCTGAAAGCTACGTTGATGACACTAAACTTTATATTTCCTTTCCAATCCAAGACTGGTCCAATGCAGTCTCTGAAATTAATGGCGATCTCATCAGAATTTGTAACTGGTGCTTTGATAATTGTCTTCTCCTAAACCCAGATAAGACGGAGCTTATGTTATATGGAAGTTGTCAAATGCTTTCCAAACTCCCTGATGTCCATCTGTCGTTGTTGGGAAAGGCCCTCCTACCCGCAAAAGTCGTTAAAGATCTTGGCATCACATTTGATCCTAACCTTATTTTTCATGGTCACATTCTTAAAACTGTTTTGTCCTGTATGTCCAGCCTGGCTCAAATCAGTCGTGTTAAGCATATGTTTGATAGAAATATTCTAATAATAATAATTGACACCCTGGTATTTAGTAAATTGTTTTATTGTTCATCCATTTGGTTAAACACAGCAACCACTCATCTTCTGAAGCTTCAAGCTGTACAGAACTTCGCTGCCTGGATCATCAGCAACACCAGGAAGTTCGATCACATGACCCCAATCCTAAAAGATTTACGATGGCTTCCAGTCAAATTGCATCTGTACTACCGCGATGACTGGTCTAACGCCCACTTATCTTTCCTCACTTTTCTTAAAGCGAGGAGAGGTAAGTGGATGTGCTACTCGAAATTCCCACTTTTTAAACATCCTGTTATTTATGAGCGCAACAGGACAAAGGACCTTTTTTTATCGAATAGTCTCTTTATGGAATAGTTTAGATAGTGCTTTTAAGTTATGCAAATCCGTTTTTACTTTTAAAACAAAATTAAGAAATTAACTCTTATGTTAATTTTTAGCTTCTCAGTAGTATTTGCTAACTCACAGTAATTTTATTGTAGTTTTTATCGTAATTTATTGTATTTCTTATCATAATTTTATTGTAATTTTAGATAATTAACACCAAAAAGCCCCATTGGGGAATGTTAATAAAGTTTGTATTGTATTGTATGAAGGCTTCCATGTTTGAGCGCACATACCCGTCTTTGGTGGTGCGGTGCTTCTACCTCAGTTTTTCTTAACCACACACCTTCGTAAGCCGAACAGACCTTCTCATGACAAGATTCCTCCTCGGCTACCCTCTGGGTCTCGTTGAACTTCTGGAGATCTCTCCTGATTGGCATTAGAGTTGGCCCCTTAGGATCAGCTGAGAACAGTTTCAAGTTCTTGCTCAAAACACTGTTATCCTTCAGCAAGGATTTCCGTCTTCTCAACTGCTCTCCTCGGAACCACTCGTTCTTTCTTTCCTCTTAATTTGAAGAATGTGAGTCACTTGCCTGTGATGCAGACTGTTGGGGTGCGACTAACACCTTGATCTGTCAATGATGAAGTCTCCGTGTCCTCCTCGCAGCTGTGTTCGGTGCCGTCGTCCTCATTCCTGTTGGGTGCGTCCTTTGCCAGCAGACCCGCAAGAGACAGCGATCGTATCTCACGTTTCTCGCTCTCCATCAAAGTACCCATCGCGTTGACCATTTCCTCATCATCAGTGCCTTTGTCTTCTTCTCCTTCAGATTCGGTGTCATCTTTGGATGCCCGAGCCTTTGTCGTCGTCCACACGATGCAACCCATGGCATGCCTTTTCATTCAGGTGGCTGCTTCCTTTTTGGGATTTGGAAGGCTTCTGAAGAGATAGGTCCTCAACCTTCTGTCCATGGCTGGTTGGTACACTGAACCAAAGTCCAGCTTGCGCTGATATGTTATCAGCATGGGTCATTTGTTGACGAAAGTGCTGGCATTCTGATATTTGACATTGTGGGCCACGTACCCACCTTGGGTCAGTGTCTTCCAATCGTCTATGTCCAGTGTGCTTTCTGTGGAATCATCCCTTAAGATAATCTTGGATTATCATGGATTTGTTAAAGGAGCGCTGCTTTGTGACTGTGGCCACTTTGCCATGATGAACAAGTCCGAGGATCGGATAAAAAAAGGTTGGTCCCCCACCAAGCACAGTACCTTATCTTTGTGCCTCTTCTGATTGTAGCTCAATAACTTGAGGAAATCGTGACAGAAGTTTGCCAGTTCTTGCTCGTCTAGACTGTTTTCTAGAATTTAAAGTACTTGGGTTCTGGATCTTTAGCTGAATCATAACCACAGAACGCTCTAGGTAACATGTTTCCAATTGGTCTGGAATGGCATCGTCAACAAACGATCTTCTGTTAAGAGACCAAAAACGGCCACTGTTCAATCAATCACTTTATTTCAACACGATAAATCAATCAGCAGAGCTGGTGGGGTCGTGCACTTAATTTAGTCAATTACAGAATACAGAAATGCTATTAACCTTAAAATGTATATACAAACCTTAAAATCTCTATGTATGTATATACAAACCTTAAAATCTCTCAACTGTTCATCTCAATGAGATCATAGTCGACAATTAAGGGCATGAACAGTTCACAAAATGGATCGCTAAGAAGCTCCAGGACTTTTTTTATCTCTCTGAGAAGTCTTGTCTTGAATTTTTCATTGGTTTGCAAGGTATTAACGAATGCCCTGGCCTCACATTAACATGTGTAGGTAAATTTGGCCCTGTTGTCATTCTTGTATATCTTCCCCCAGTAATTGGCATAATTGGTTTCTTTGCCTCGCTTATGTATCAGACAATTCCAAAAAGGCAAAGCCACGGGTATTTGACTTTTTTTGAAAAAATTTGGTCAACTTCCCTATGTTAAGAGTTTACACGGTCAAATGCCCCACCAGTTAGGGATTTACAGAGTGTCAGATTCCCCACGTTCAGGCCTATTTATATGTGTTCAAATAAGTTGAGGTTTTCTTCAATTTGAAGGTGATTTTGTACATCACAATCGCCAAAAGCAACCAGAATGCAACAGCCAAGGTTGCTTATTGTGCGCAAATTAAAGCCATCTTGAGTGAACAAAGTTGTATAAACAACGGCAATCACCAAAAGAAAGGCTTGATGGAAGAAGAATCGCTCATGAAATGATGCAGCATTAACCCTTGAACAAAATGGTTTACAAATTCTCTAGCTTGTGACTGCTGACCAACATTTTCTTGATAGTCAAATGCCCGACTAGACTTTCTCAAAGTCCTCACTTCGTTTCATGAGTAGGAGTAGGTCCCAAGCTCTTCCCTGTGCGCTTCGCGCTCAGTTTTTCACTTTTGGAAAGAAAGAAAAAAGAAAAACCCTGAGCTCAACTTAAGTCTAATGTCCGACAGCAGTCCTTGTTTCGCGTTAAATTCCCTTGTACACACACACCTCACCAACTTGCACTCTATGCAGGGTAGAGTGGCTCTTAGAGAGAGCCTCTGTTCCGCTAGAATTGCTCATAGTGGTCTTTGATTAGTATAGTTAAACCATTTATCGTTAGAGTATTCTATTCCACCAAATTGACTTAATTCACTTGCGGCGCTAATCCCAAATGGAAGTTAGCGAAATAGACCACAATGAAAGTGAGTGAAGAAAGTTATGAGATGATAGCCATCTCTTAGGTCAATTTTACTGAACTTTGTTGCACCTGAAGCGGCTCATTGACTGATGGGTTGTTGTGCTCAGTGGACTCATCTTGGACAACTTCAATAACATCTTTGGTCACATAATCGTTGAAATGAAAAGGTCTGAGAGACTGGGGGAACTGTTTGATCGATGTGCAATTTTTGTTCATGATCTCTTGATTGTCCTATTTCTTCAAATACTTCAGGATAGATTTCTAGTAAGGTTGATTCTTTGGCTATATGCTCACTGCTAGCTGGCGCTTTTTTGCATGTCGTGTCAAGTGTGAACTTGATCACCATAATATCCGGTTACTGTCATCACGTCTGGAATTGGTGAATTGTTGTTATTCGCAGAAATGGCATTTAAGCAAGCTCAATCAAAGTTTCATAACTCGGGTATGTTACATAGAATATGGCTGAGTAGCTTTCTTTGTGGACTAAACAGCTCCTTGAAATTTCCCTTGTAAATGCAACATTGCTGAGTGCCAAAGGCATGTATGCATGTCTCCGTCTTTGCCAAGGGAATGTTTCTTTTCAGCTGTCTTTTGCAGAATGCTGGTCCTAACATGTTGACCAATGCATCAGAACCTTCTGACTCTATATTAATTGGTGAATGGCTGATTAGTTTGTGATGGTGTCCCATCTACAGTGAAGACGAATTTGTCATCATCACTTTTACTAAACAAGGCTCATTAGTCATGCAATATGGAGCGTCCACTGTATTAAAAGCATTCCGTTGCTTGTAAACAGGGCCTTTGGAATGGTGGGCTTGCCGGTGAAAATTGTTTGTTGCAGATTTCATTTTGCAAACTTGCGCAAAATGTCCCATTTTCCCACAATTTCCGCCCGTTTTTCTTTAGGCTGGAAAAAGGATGCCACAATAAATCGTTGAATGCACTTGATCCAATTGGAGTGGGCATCAAAGTGACTTTGTCGCCAATATAATGTCTCCAACCATTGTAATATAAAATGATTTTATTCCTCAGGCTTGATTCTTACATTTGTACTCATGAGTTCAATTATCTGCCTCTGATCTGTCTATGATTAATATTGGTTCCTAATACTATTCCTATATGGAATAATGTTAATCCCTCAAATCACTACACACCGAAGTAAAGTCTATTTGCAAAGAGAATTGTGTAATTTTACTATCCCCTATGAATCAATGTCGACCTTTTAGCGGGCCAACAAATCTTGGTGACAGATCTTGATATGCTTAACAAATAATTCCAACTCAGAGACTTAAAGGGTAGTGCAGAGTGTAACGAACACCCAATCCATCAATATACATGTAGGTGAGACGTAGCTGTCAGCCCTCCCCCCTCATTCCGAGATATGGCACATGGTTAAAATGGCAATTATTTTGATTAACTAATGATCATAACATTGGAGATTACTCTGGTTTTGTGTACCGTTCAATAATCAGAATAAACCTATACTTCTGAAATTGTGTTCTCTAAACAAGGAAAAGTCATGCAATATGTTGGTAGTATTAAATCTTTCATATGCTTGATAGTTTCGACACACGCGCCGAGTGAAAATGGTCGATTTTCAACCCAGTTTGGACGCGCTGATTCAAGTCTGGAGGCGAAATCGAAAATTCGTTTTTTCTTGGAAATATAGAACTATTTCAAGAAAAAACTACATAGCATTTGTATTCTTAGTACAGACTACCTATATGCAAAAGGATAGCGAATTTGAGGTTTTAAGCTTTGCCGCCGAAATTCAATTTTGTCTGATTTTTGTGGAAATCTGCTCTTAATTAACCAATAAGACACTGTCGCTTTCAGGACTGTCTCAGCGATTCGAAGTGAAGACGTAAGCTCTAGCTGCTCTACGCACCCTCCACTACCAGATATATATCTTTTGTAACTTGTACACTCTGTTGTGTTAGTTTCATTCCGGTTTATTGTACAGCATCGTTCTCGTAGTTCACTGCCTGTTCAATAAACATGTTTAGCCCAAACTGTCCTGGTCTCTCTATTACGTGGGTTAACTGGATATTTTCTGCTGGATTTATAATGAAAATGTCAGAGACAAGAATAATGAAATAACAAACATTACATTATTCCACTCCATACCCTGATCTGTTACTGATCAAGCTAAACCATATGCCTGACAAGACGTCTAACTTTTACCACACCTGGTTTATCTTTCTTTTCTTGTCGCCAGTTTCCTCTTCTATTTACAGGTCAAAATTTTAACTACAGTTTAGTTAGAACTAAACCTTTTACATGTCCAATTTGGAAGAAACTATTCTCAAGAGTAGCATCACATTATCTGAAATGAGACACCAAATAACAAAACTAAACAGGTCTATTGTTTAAGATTTGTGAGTACAAGAGGAGATAATTCAAGTGTTTATTTTTGTTTACTTTAGGCTGCCAAAGGTCATAAAATGTGTGTTGAGCTTCTTCTCAACAACAATGCTTCCCTCAATGGCAAAGACAAGGTAACTGTTGTTTGCATATTAATAATTGTGACTGAATGGCTTTTTCTAAAAGAGCAGACAGTCAACAAAAACCATGTTAATTCAGCTAAGTTCGATAAATTTGAGCTTTGTATCTCAGGAAAGTTAAAATTAGAAATTGTAAGCGCTCGTCCACATCTGTGGACTTCTTTACTTAGCCGTTGACTGTACATACGGGACTTAATGAAACTGGGACCCAGTTCTCCGCTGAATTTGGCTCTCCAGCAGATTGTACCATATGGGCGGTAGTTTATATCTTGCTCTATCTGCAGTGAGGGAGGGTTTGTGGGTTCAGATATAAGTGGCCTCTTTTACACTCTCTCTCTGATAGGATCGTAGTCTTATTCAGAATTAACTGAGCTCCTCCTCTTGTGCTCCATAAAGTCAGTTATCATTGCTCTCTCCATCTCATCTATGTAACTTGTATCACAGTCATCACAGAAAAGTGACAGACTGGGCCTGTCATCCTGTCCTTCTCTAACTTATGCTTTGGTCTGACTAGAAGTTGCCTCAACGTGATGGTAGGGTTGAAGTAGGCTCGAACCCCACATAATTTAAACACTCTCTTGATCCCTTTCTGAGAGCCCTTTATGTAGGGAATAATTATTATTGGCCCTCCTGGACACACTGACCATAGTGAAGGGGATGGTACCATCAAAATGAGGATTTTCCATAAGGCAACACACACAGACCGGTACTTAAACTGTGACAGTAATCATCCGCTGGAGTTTAAAGAGGAGTAGTGAGTACCTTGTTGGACAGAGCTGAGAGCATTATAAGTGAACCCGGATGACAGAAATAAGGAGAGACACCACATCAGGAAAACCTTGCAAATCAATGGGTACCCTCATTGGACCATAAATAGCTTGGAAACATGGCTAAAATGCAGAAGAAGAGAAGAAGCACTTCCACTCACTGATGAAGGAAGTGACCCCGTTAACGTGCAACCCACCAATAACTTCCCTACATAAAGGGACTCTCAGAAATGATCAGGAAAGTGTTTAAATCATATGGAGTTTGAGCCTAGTTCAAGACTGCTAACACGTTGAGGCGTTGAGGAACTTCTAGTCAGACCAAAGGATAAGTTACAGTATTGTGCAAAAGTAATGCAAACGATTTTCGTCGAATATCGCGCTTTGTCCGTGCGATAAATCGCCGATATCTCGGCGAAATATTGCATGGATTGGCATCGCGTTAAAACGATAATTCGTCAAGATATCGGCGAGATCTCGCAGAGATATCGTTCTAGCGATAATTCACCGTAACGATATTTCGCTGAGCCGAACAAGATTTCGTTCTAGCGATAATTCGGCGCAACGATATTTCCCAGAGTCAAGCGATTAATCGTTTTGGCGATAATTCGCCGTAATGATATTTCCCAAAGTCAAACAAAACATTGTGTTGCCGAATCCAAAACGAACAGCGCTTTCATACAAATAAAATGTAAAACGTTCAAATGATCTTGACATCAAGTTAAAAAAGCAAGCAAATGTTTTAGGTACTTACGTACGGAATGGCAACTTTCATCTAAACTCCGCCATCCATAGACGCAAAACAAACACGCGCAGTGATCGAATCGAAACCAAAGAAATGTGAAACAAACACAAGTCCAGACATCGGTAAATAATTTTAATTGCCACGATTCCAAACATATTTCCAATGCAATTCAAATGAGAAACTTCCAAAGTCACACATTTGGCAGAAAAAATGATTTACTGTAAATAAACAATGATAAAAATAAAAGCGAACAGCAAAGCGATGTATTTCCAGCGAATGCGAATCGTCACGTGTACACGTGACAACCACTTGAGGAATGTTTACTTTGTGAATGAAACACATGATTTCTAACCATGATCGTCTTCACAAACTCAGAAAGATCCAAATTGTTTGGCCTTTATCAGCCCTGTGTCCGTTTGAAATAAATCTGGACTTCATTTTCGCAATTATTTGTTTGCAAAACAAATCTTGGCTGCAGTGAATGAATGTATTATTGTTAAAATGCTCTGTAATGTCGGGCTTCACATGGCCGCGTAGGATACATGTACGGATTAAATGATGAAGTTTTTCCAAATGAAAGTCAGCTGGGAAGTCATGGTTTATGAATGTGAGTACTTTGCTTTCTGATCATTATTGATACAAGGCTATCTTAACGGATAGTCCGCCATTTCAACGTCTGGAAATGTGAATATATGAATCGCTTGCCGTTGTTCGATCCTGAGTGAGACTGTTTTCGCTAGCCACATTTGTGGATCGTTGTGTCGGCTTTGCCGCTCGCAGTTCACGCAAAGGAAAAAGAAAACCTCTGGCAACTAGAGTGGTAACATCTCACTGAATGGCAACGATATCTCGCTTAGTAGCCACGATGTATCGCTGAGAAGCAACGATATTTCGCTGAGTGCCAACGATATTTCGTTGACAGCCAACGATATTTCGCTGAGAGGCAACGATATCTCGCACAAGGCTCAGCGAAATATCGCAACGATTCGAACAATAGATGCCCCGAAATATCGCGCGATAATCGTTTCGAAAAAAATATCGTTCAATTTTGCCGATATATCGCGAAATTAGCGATATTCACCGAATATCGTTTGCATTACTTTTGCACAATACTGTAGAGAAGGACAGGATCATAGGCCCAGTGATGACTGCGATGCAAGTTACATAGGTGAGATGGAGAGAGCAATTGGGACTAGATTTATGGAGCACAAGAGGAGGAGCTCAGTTAATTCTGATTAAAGTATCTAGTAAACATATCCATCAAGATCACAAAGACCACTCAGCTACCTTGGCTAAGACTAAAAAAAATCGACTAGATCATGATCAGATGGTTTGAGATAGGTTTAAAAGATACCATTTATATCCGAACCCGCAAACCCTCCCTCAATGCAGATGGAGCAAGATCTAAACTACCGCCCGTATGTTACAATCTGTTGGTGAGCCAAATTCAGTGGGGAACTTGGCCCTAGTTTCATTAAGTCCTGTATGTACAGTCAAGGGCTAAGTGAACAAGTCCACAGATTACAATTTCTAATTTTAATTTTCCTGAGATAGAAAGCTCAAATTTATCGAATTAATGAATATATCATAGTTTAATTAAGCTTGTTTCACATTAATTGGCACTAAAGTAAACATGTGGCCTTTCAAGCAGCCAAGCAAGGGAGGTCATTCTCTCTTCAATTTGCCACTGGGGGTTAATTATTCTGTATTACATGTAGGTTTCCAAGGTAATTGATACAACCACACTTAACTCTCAACTCCAGGACACCCCTTTTACATATATCCCTTGGCATTGCAGTCATGATTGATTGTTAATTGAGAACATAAATTGTGCATTGTATGTGCAGAATCCAGGAGACCCCCTCAGTTAACGCTGAAAATGTTTATCATGTGAACATGTTTATCATGTGATCATGTTTTTCATTTACATTCATTGAAAAACTGCAATTATATTGGTAGTCTTTACACTAGATCTCAAGTAAACGTAAGTAATGCTCAAGTAAAGTAAGATTTTCTTACTTAGCTCTTCACACATAAGTAATGCAGATACTTAAGTTGAAACTCAAGTCGACTTCGGCATTGTGCAGCATCGGTGCGGATCAACTGACAAATTGCATACCTTTTACCATCTCAAACATCGTTGTCGCTACAATAGGTAGTTGTTGTAAATAACAATATTATTATTAAATGTCGCTCGACGGGCTACAAGAACCACTAATTTTACAGTTTGTAGCATATTTTCGTATGTTCTTATAATTATCGGCAGTATTTTATTGGTGCAGTTTTATGTCTACAATACAATACGGCAGATGTTTTCCTTGGAAATCGGATACGGCGTTATACGGCGTTATAAAAATTATTTATAGGCAGCGACTTGGAATGTTCCTTGAATGGTGTGAAAACGTTTCACTCTACTAGCCCTGTACTATGGACGAAAATAACCGGTAAGAGATAGATCCTTAAGATTCAGTCCAGTTCTTTATAAGAAATATAACAGAAAATACTTGTGAAAGCTGAATGCGCTTCTTCTCTTATAATTTCCAAATTTCGACACCTCTGGGCCCAGGGTATGCCGGTGCAGTTCTAAAATAAAATACATAAGCAACAACTGCTAATTAAAACGTTATAAAAGATGTGGTTATTGTTCATCGTGGTTCATTAAATAGATGTAGATGAACGTTTAATCATTTGTCTCACGATGGAGTCACTTTGAGATGTTGATCGCGACATTTTGACTGCTTTACTGCTAGTCTTCATCAGTCTGCTAAAACATTTCTCAGTCTATCCATTACAGAACTGAGACAGATGATAAGAAAGTGAATTTTGAACGCAACATTTAGCGACAAACATGTATATTCGTGTACAACACGTCTCCATAACTATGCGGTTAATTGGCTTGATTGGCATGTCGATCCGCCCAACGCACAATATAAAGTAGACTTGAGTTTCGATAAGGATGGTTTTGCAGTAACTAAAGTCTTACTTGAATCCTTTCAATTTGCCGACTTTAATAAGATGCTAAGTCAAGTGCATTCAGTTTTTACTTAGGCCTTCAGACACAAGTTTTTTGCTAAGTAAAACGTACGTGCTCTTAAGTCTTGTAAAGTTTGAAAATTGTGGATTTTTGTTGTGAGAATAATGAAGTATTCAGAGTACAAACATAGATAAGATAAGCTTACATGTAACAAGACATTGGGATTGAATCTCATATAATCTCCTTCTCAGTTCAACTTTGAGCATTCCAAAAGGTAAGCTGACATCTTTGATATTAAAATGTATGCTTTTTCCATTAGGTAATTTGAATTTAACCTAGTAGTCATTGGAAGCCATTTTCAATTCCTAGGTAACTCCAAAATCCTGATAAAAGGGTTTTGTAGTGATCAGTCTGTGTATTCTTATTTTGGATTATGGCCAATCTAACACTCCCCTAGGAAATGTGCAAAGCTCTTATCATGCAATATATGCTTTAACAGGGTAATGATGATGTCTTAACTTGCAAAAGATCAAGAAAACACTCCAATGTGTGAAATGAAAATCAACTCTTATCCTTGATTGTGTTATTGCAAAAACTGGCATTTCAGAATAAATATATACCCAGGATATATAGGACTTCAACCTTTAGACTTAGACTTATCTAATCTAAGAATTCCAGTCATTGGAAACACTTTAAGTGATTACATACATTTACACTGTAGTATATTAATTAAAGCACCATCATGCACGTCAAATTCATGACCCATCAAAACTCAGTGTTATCAAATGTACGTTTTTTTCGTCAACCATTAAAAATTTGTTCATGACATGTGTGGTGAATTTTAATGGTTTCTACCTTTTAAACATCAATTTCTTGGAAATTTTCATTACCCACAAAATCAGTGACTCAAAACCAACCTTTTTCATGACCCATGAAAAATATGTTTTCATGTAATTCATGGGCCATTAAATACATTTATGGTGAGTTTCATGGAATATTCATGACCCATGAAATCAATGACCTTAAAACCAACCATTTTCGTGACCCATGAAAATCTCTTTTCAAGAAATTCATGGGCCATTAAATACATTGTGCTGAGTTTCATGGAAAATTCATGACCCATGAAATCAATGACCTCAAAACCATTTTCATGGCCCATGAAAATCTATTTTCAAGAAATTCATGGGCCATGAAATATAATACTTCATTTTTCATGGAAAATTCATGGCCTCAAATAAAGCCATGAAATTTCATTTTGCAGGATTCATGGGCCATGAAAAGGTTTTCATGGGGTTTTCAAGAGAAATTCATGGCATTTTCATAAAACTGTGGTTCATAGTGAGTATAAGCTCCCGTAAGTGGCCACCTTCCCTTCTACTGCCTGTGGCCGCTTACCAGAATCGTTCCCGTAAGTGGCCAGCTCCAGTTGCGAACACTTTTTCTGCTTCGCGAAGGTGTCCGCTTACGGGAGCTTCACCTGTAATAATTATTATGTATTACATTGTAATTGATAAGAACAACAACAAGCTTTATTTTGTCTTAACTTTGTAATACATAGATTTTCATTTTGTTAAATTTTATTGGCCAGGATGGTAGAACTCCTCTTCTGATGGCGATACAGGGAGCCTATGAAGAAGTTGTAAAATTGTTGCTGGAAAGAGGAGCCAAGGTTAACATAACAGATAATTCCAAAAAGTAAGAAATCCTTTTTTAATTAGTACTCTCAGGCTTTTAATAGCATTGAGTAGTGTAATTTTATTCCTAAGGCAACAATGTGCAGAGGTGCTAATGTTATCACTCTTTTACCTCCCTGTCTCCTTTCTTTCAGGTATCCCATGCATGGAAAAAGTGATATGTGGTTGAGAAATACTGACATGGTTTGTTTTTATAGGACTGCACTAATGTATGCATCATTACTTGGACTTTCCATAACTGTTGAGATGCTTCTAAAACGAGGTGCTAATCCACAACTGACAGACAGCAATGATCATACAGGTATGAAACAGTACCAGTGCATTTAATGTACACTAGTCTTGCTCTAAGGCAATCAATTTTTCCCCCTCATCTTTTTGGTGGTCTTGTACTTGCCTTTCAAGCAAGAAGCAGAATAACTTGAAATGCTTCTTTAAGCTTCTTGTTACTTGGGCGATGACGTCATCATCCAAGTATTAAATTGACGGTTTGTCGGTCACTAAAAGACTTAGGATGAGAGCTAGGATAGAGTGCTGTTCGCGTAATGCAGTATTTTCAAGTCTTGGCTACGAATGTATGTTAAATTTTCTGTGGTTATTTTTGATTATACACGTTTGAGGAACTTGGGTCTTCATTGCTGGGAAGTTATGTATAATTTTCCAAAAACGGTGCTCTTTTTGTAATTAAAAAATATATTTTTTGTCTACTGTTTAGTTGGAAAGGGAAAAAATAATATTCACATTGATTGTTAATTTTTAGTCGGAAAGGAAAATATTGCTGACTATGCCAAATGTGAGGGGCATGCGGATTAAATATAACAAGAATTTTCAAAAAAAATATAACCGAGCAATTTAAATATTGGCTTTCTTGCTTGAAATCCTGCTTGAAAACCTGCTTGAAATCCTGTTTGAAATCTATTAGAGAAATAGTCATGCCAGTCACGCTAAAGTCTGATGTTGGCGTGATTCGGCAATGACCGGAAACCGGCGATTCAGTTAATGTGCAAAGGTCAAACTGTTTCTGTTCTTCTCATGGATATTTATATTGACAAGCAAAACCTCTGTTTAAAATGTACGTCCAGCAAGAATACTTCAGAGGTGTAAACTCGCATACACGTCTTTGAATTGGAAACTCTACTTCCTTGGTTAGGGCTCTTACCTTTGGAAATGTTACAAAGATATGTTTTTTAAAGTATTTCTTGTCTGGTTGATCAGGGTTGTAATGCTCTCGCTTGTGAACTGGTCAAGGTACAGGCAAGGTACAGCGAGTAATTCACATACGTGTGTTTAAAATCACTATACTATCTTCAAGTAAAACTCGGTTTATAAACGTCAGGCAGGAGTTCATTTCCCGCTTCAGGAAGTGTCCTTCCCTAAGTCTTCTCTTAGGGGTAGGCTGAGTGGGGGTCCGGGTTCGAGTCACAGACAAAAAAAAACTTTGAGGGATTCATGACCCGGGCTCAAAATTTCTGTGAAAACCGAAAAACCGCAATAAAAATTGCTCAAAACCGAAAAACCGCCGAACATAATGATCAAAACCGCAAATTCACAAACCTCAACTCCCCAACCCTTGATACAACAGCGAAATATAGCTATTATATATGGCGCATACTTTAGTTTATTAAATAAAGGCGTTTAGTTTTCCTTTTTTTGAGGGATGAAGACATTTTAATCGAAATCGTTGTCCGTTTTCACACCAGAGACGGGAAACTCATCCGAGACGGATAACCCGTATCAGACAAGTTTTCTGTCTCTAACATACCTTTAAAAACTACATTGGGAGCCCCACCTCTTCATCGCTGCTTTCATCAAATTCATTGTCTTCATAATTGTCAACAGATTCACTGACATCTTCACTTTGGTTAGTTTCGTTCACATCTTCATTTTTTTACCAAGCAACTATTTCGAGCGCCAAAGGCGCACCCCACTAGGGGGGTTTAGGGGGATGCCCCCCAGAAATTTTTGAAATTTAGGGTCTCGGAAATGCCATTTCCTGCGTTTTCCACAGGGCATTTTCAATAAATACTTGTTACTTCAACGCATCACATTAGTAAAACAAAACTAAAAACAGATATCATCCGGGCCAATCAAAATATGAAACGAAAAAGTATATTGAATAATCATTTTATTGAATCAAAGCTATGGAGGAGCTACACGGACCGAGGTGAAATAAAGAGGCCTAGGAACTAGGTAAACGAATAATCAAAACCGAAAAACTGCGTTTCTTTTTCATAAAAACCGAAAACCGAATGTTAAAAAAGGTAAAAACCGAAAACCGCAACGGATACCAAAACCGAAAAACCGGAAATTTTGAGTGCAAAAACCGAAAAACCGATCTAAACTCAGAGACTCAATGGCTAGTGCAAAATGTTTAATTTATAAGTTTGAGACTTGTTATCAAAATTTGCAAGTTAGTCAACAGTCCAGTCCAGTCCAGAGTCCAGTCCATAGTCCAGTCCTCATTTTCCAGCTGGCCCTGGGGTGCCTTGGGGATGACCCAACCTATGCTGGTGGGCGAGAGTACAAAACCCCATTGCTTGAAAAATATGGGTCTGATCTGTGACGAGCAATTGTCTTTACATATTTCTTCCCAATATTTAATGCTACTAGACAAAGAAACAGTTACATAAGAATGCGTGACAGCTGAAACGAACATGTGCGTTACATGGGACAACGGCCAATAAAAAAAATATATTTTATTTCAAATTTAAAACATTCACCCTTTTAGTTCTGGTTTACTAAGAAATATTTAGTGTAACAGTCTTAAAATGTGTGGTAAATAGTGAATTTTACACCCTTGTGTTGGAAAATTGGTGAATTTCATTGATGACCTTTTGACCCAGACATGCTACAAAATATTTATTAGTGTTTGAATTTAACAACAGTTCTTATAGCAGAACACTAAAAAAAACTTCAAATACTTTGATTATCTGGAAGAAAAAAACAATTTCTTGACTTCGACCCACAGAAAAACACCGTCTGGTTTTAATTTAATTAAACAAATGTTTTAATTTCATTAAGTTGTTTTGACCCCTTGAAAAACAAGTATCTCATTTCATTTTGCTTTCAAGATCCATATTTACAAGGAACCAATTAAGCCGGAAATAAATAGAAGGAAGTGACAATCTTGGTGAAGAAATTGAAGAGAAAATATTTCATTTCATTTTATTTTATTTCATATTTTATTTCAATCATGAACTGAAAAACAACAACTAATTGAATTATCAAATCGTCACGGAACAGGACACTTTTGTATTACTCCGTTGCGACAAGAATATGTGAAAGCTGAAACGAACATGTGCGGGAAAGAATGGTTGCTGTTTGAATCTGTGTTTGAAAATGTGTACGTGAGACGGGCGTGAGACACGTCGCAAAGTAGTAATATGCAAAATAATTATGCAAATTTCGTCTCAAGTGTAATATGACACGCATGAACGCTTTCGCAAATCTATTTTTACTGTAACACGAGCTGAATTTTGCGCATGGAGATGCGAACCAACCGAACGGTACAAACGTTTTTACAGGCTGAACGAACTCTGAACTTCAATTTAATTTAAATTTCGTTCAAAAATATCATTGTAACGCTAGAAATTCAGTTTTATCTCTGGCTGCGAGCTGGCTCATTAAATTAACGCGCGGATTCTGTATTCTGAATACAATTCCTGACAGAACACCACAAATTAAATAATTTTCAGTAAATACGCGGAAAATGAAAAGTTGTCCCATTCATTGACAATAATTATTATAGCTAAGAGTGCCCAATTTGACACTTCATAGATACGCCATACTTTCGCGATCAAAATTGTCCTTTCTGAAAATTCCTTATGATCCCATTGAACTGTTTTGAAATCTATCTTGAAGCTTCTTCTTTTACATGCGTGAAAAAATAAATCAATTATATCTGCGATGTACTTGTTGTTAGTAACGTACTACAGATCTTTAGTGCATGCGTGAAATTTTCATGTCAGCAGAAAGCTACCATAAGGAGGGCAAAGCGTCGTCTGAAAGAAATATATATTGCGCTAAATACAAGTAGTAATAATGCAGATAGATCACCTACGTTTTGCGTAATGAGCACGTGTGACCCCCCAAGATTTATTAATTCATATTAATTAATTAATTAATTGATTATAAAAGTTTACGGCATAGCGAACTAGCGGCTTATCACTTATCGGCCCTACACAAAACCATACCTATAGTGCACTTTGCACTAAAAATGACCAAAACTGTAAAACCGAAAACCCCAATGCCCCCCTCTTTCAGCGATTTTAGCTGATGTTTAATACGCGGACCACTAACAAGAATTATTCGATAATTTTTATATTTTGGTGAAAAAAATTTGCAAGAGAAACATATTTTGATTTTGTTGCAAACATTATATTCTGTGTTGCATTCTCACTGTTAAATTTTGGGACTTTGAGTTGGTATTGCCTAAATAATAGTTTGACAGGATTTACCTTCAGTGATCGGACAAAAACCTGGTGTGTAATTTCACTGTGGTATGGTCGTATGGTTGTAGTCACACAGACATAAGTAATTAAATAATTAAGATTCAGCATTATGAATTCTTGTCTGTCTTTCAACTTGTCCACCTTCAAACGGGAATTTTAGGTTTTCAAAGTGAAATTTATCAAAGGCTCTTTTGAGCCAATGTTTCTATTTTCAAGGGAAGGCTAAATAATATTAAATGCACTACCGTGTGGCTTGAAGTTCTTGCGGGATCTTATTTTTCGCAGGTTTTCTAATGATCCACGAAAATTAGATCCAGTAAAAATAAACTACTGCAAACAAAAAAGCCATGAATATTTACTCCATTTATGGTACGAGTAGTGAAGTTTGTGGGTTTACGAGAGTTGGTCATGTGGTCCTCTGAGAGGAACTTTTCATGTGGTGCAGTGTTCCAATTCAGTTGTCCGGGTTCAATACCGAGGACCTGTCTGCATTTTTTTTTCCAGTTTGTTCTTTGTTTCTTTTTTCTTCTGAATTTGGACCAGCAAAGTAATTGTGTGAAATATTTAACAATTGGTTCATGCATTAGTGTGCGTTATCGAGTTATGATGCACGCGGGAAGTTTGGAGAGCACGAGATAAGCGTAAGAGTTGCACGAGGCGATAGCCAAGTGCAACTCTAGCTTCTTGAGTGATCTCCAAACTCCCCAAGTGCATCATAACTCGATATATGCACAGCTAAAAGCATGAGCCAATTGTTTTATAACATTTTATTGCAATTCAAACATTTTTTGGACAAATTAAAAGGTAAATTGAGATCATACGCAAGTGTTGTACACCGAACATTGAACACAAAATAATTTTGGTTTCGAAGGAAGTCAGCCTTTTTTCAAAAAGATACTACTATACGCTATATACTATACGCGTTGAGATTTTTAAACGCGCAGAAAAGAACTTAATTATTATTATTATTATTATTTTTGCCGGTCAATTGCTTATGAAAAGAAAAGCAATCCACAATTATGTCTCAATGAAGTTTTCTAAAGTACTAAACAGCAAAAAATGGGAAAATAATCCAATTTTGAAGCGAAATGTAAGCTTTTAAAAGCTTATTCAAACACATCTTACGTGATTTTACAACTTCAGAATAAACGGTAAACAAACTCTTAACGACAAAAAATGATTTTAATGTACTCACATTACACTAACTTTTACATTGAGCAAGTTGTATCGGTGAATAAAGCATTTCATTATAGCCATTAATTGAGCAAACAACAAAAGATAAAAGATTGCCGACGATTCATCCAAGAAAACTTTTGAATTTTGATGCGTACGTGAGGAACCCAACTCAGTGCCAAGTCTTCATAATCAATCACCGGTGCGATACTCTGTCGAAGTGACAGGTCAAGTTTGCTCGCGCCACCAGCACGCATCATTGGATTATGATGCACGCGCGCGCTACTGAATTTTACTTTGTGGATTTGCTAGCTTTGTTATAATATAAAATGTAACAAGCAGCAACTGAATTTCCTTAAGACGAAAACATCGAACAACTGTACAGTACTCGTGTCACAATATTTTATTTTCAAAAACAAACAATTTGGACATTCAACAAATGCTGTATAGATCTCACTGAGCAGTTTTATTTGCTATTCAACTGCCGTAAAATATGATGGAATCACATCTAAAATGTATGTATGTAAGCACTGTGCCGTGAAGTTGGATTCAGCATTGAACAAATCACAACTGAAATTATGTTGCACCAATTCATTGGGAGAAAAGAAAAGTGGTATAAAGACAAGCACACATGGTTATATTTTAAGTCGATCTTCAAAAAGATACTTACAAGTCATCTGTGATCGCATTTTATGTCACACCATTTGCAATTTGTTATCTGGCCGTAAATATGTAAATAAACACTTTTGCTCTGAATATCGTTAGTAAACTTGAACTGATTACACACTTTATAATACAGGCTGCGAAATTTCTGAATGGTGATTGGTTCGAACGAGCTGTATTTATCTCAAATACTGAAATACTTACATGTAGAAATTACAGTTTCCAAATATGGCAAGTGTAAGAAAAAAAACAAGATGGCGGACATTTCTATTGTTTAGCATGTGGACTAAAGTGGGCATTTCAACGAGATTATCTCTCAAAGTGTCCAAAAACCTACGAATATTGAAAGCAAAACACTTTTGTGTGGTATAACTAAGCTGAACAAAGCATTCCATTGCTTAAATGTTTCAAAACGAAGCTCCGATGACATCTGTGAAGCTACAATCATTGTGTACATGCCCGGGTAGGATATCTGCCTTGTATTTAATAAACAAATAATAGCATGAGTTGTACGTAGTATTTGGAATAATACCGGCTCGTAATATTTCAAAATAGTCCCAAAATATCACTCGCCGAAACGGCTCGTGATATTTTGGACAATTTTGAAATATTACTCGCGGTCTTATTTCCAAATACTACTATAACTCATGCTATTACCTATACAAATACGGTACAGAGTTTTTTGATATTTTGTGAATGAAAATGAATTTATACCTACTTTAACTGGAACAAAAAAAATTGATTGCTGTGAGCACTACTACCACCACCAATAACACTAGCACTGCCATTACCACCACCACCAATAACACTGCCACCACCACCAATAACACTGCCACCACCACTACCACCACCAATAGCACAACCACTACTACCACCACCACTACCGCTGCTGCTGCTGCTGATACTACTAAAACCACTTTTTATTTTGATTTTGATTGACAGCTGAGGACTATGCACGTTTGTGTCATTACCAAGACATCATTGATCTTATGCACAGTGCTCCATCTATAGCAACGTGGGATGAAGGTATTATGGTTATGTTGTCTTTTCATAGTAATGTAAGTCTTGCTGGATAGTGATAACTGTAAGGAAATTATATTGTATTTTAAAATTATTGTAGGGAATTATACCCTACAATTTATCATCACAAATATATGTTGCATAAGCTGAAGCATCCCACTTAAAAATGTGCATAACTCTCATAAATCCAAAGTGGTGTTGAAAAGTATACTGAATAATCTCATAATTCAATTGTAGCCCCTATACCAAGATGACATATTGATGCAAATGTTACCTGCGCCTAATGAAACCATAATAAACACAGACTTTCTGCACTTAAAACGTATTGTTTTTGTCTCTTCAACAACCCTTCATCGATTTTGCTATGTTCTTCCCTCATGTACACTGTCCTGGTTGTAGCCTACATCATGCGTTCACTAACTTCTGTTTCTGGCTACCTCTGATTTTCCATTTCCGGTTGCTTCTATTTCTCTCTTTTCTTATACAATGTTTTCACTCTAACACAAATTTTCGAAAACACATCAAGCATGTCTACATGTACATATTTGTACAACAGGCGGGAATCTCATAAGCAAACTAGTTGTCTGATTGCATCTCTGGCAGAGTTCCGGGCACCTACCTGCAGAACGTAGAAATTCTTTAGACTCTAGTTTCAAAAGCGATTTACCCCACAGTTAAATTATAAGCTTACTCGCAAATCAATAATTTTATCATCTCGAATTGCCGCTTTTTTGCAGCAAGAAAATACCTCTGTTAATACTATGCCTTTCATTTAATGAAATATTTTTATCTTTAATTTGTGCAATTAGTCTTTGTGTTTTTGCAACTTTCTAAAATGGCATGCAGCACTTTAGTGAAGAAAATGTTATCGTTGTTTTCAAATTTTGTAATGAGATCAATTTATCAAGGCCGATGACCTTTTGTAGTTATAAATAATTACTGGTCTTTCAACTTGTCTAGTTGAAATAAATGTATATACTAAAGAAACTAATTTTATTTGTCTGTAGCACATATGGTTTATTGTTTCAACTCGCACATTTCACTCAAATGCCACCCGCTTAAAATCTTCAGGAGTCAATGGGTTAAGATGTACGTCAGAGGGGTAGCCCCACCACTCTGATTGACACATGTAGCGCATCTGTACATCGTAGGGGGTATCCCCCTAGGAGCAGGGATGGCCCCCCTCAATGCATCATGTGATCATATACTATATAAGAAGAGCAGTCCCCCAAGTAAAGTCCATTTTTCAACACAGACGACTCTGATGAAGAACTGCTAGCTGAAGTGAAAAAATTGGAAAATCAATGGGCCGGAGTCTTGCCACAACAATGATGATAGATGAGAGGGGCAATTTCATTTTCCGACAACGCAATGCCAGAAGTTATGGATTGGAATGAGCCTCGTATCACCTATGAGTAAGAAATCCACCCGACACATGGCCCATCGGACACGGTAACAGGTTCGAACAGACTTTGAAGCTCACACACCTTGGCTCACATGTCCATTGAGATCTCATTTCAGGCTTGCGAGAGATATTACATCACATTTTGCACCTCCTAAACTCCAACGATAACTTCAAAATCGACAACAGCCTGCAATTGGATGTCGCACACATCATCATGCCCATTCCTGACAGAGTAAAAAATGACACTGGTGTTTTGGCAGCAAACTCCAGGAAAAGGAACGCAGCATCATTCGCAATCGAAATCAAGACTACCTCTGTTGCGCCTCCGGTCTCTGGTGGTCGCCAAAGCAAGAGTCGATGGGGATCCCGAGTATGTAATCTTGTAAGATGGCTATCCTATTCAAGAACAACGTGCCAGAGAACTTCACGAGCAGGCCCACGTACCCCTCGGACCCTGGGGATTGTAAGAAATTCAGTTATTTGAATCATCTTGTCAGAGTACCAAGTTATTGTCATTTTGGTGGAGCATGGACATAACATCACCCACCAAGGACCCGACAGTGACATAGAACTAGTCTTGCTCATGCATGATGGACATTTTGACGTCATTACAAAACTGTCTGGATTTTTGCACAAAAATTATTTCTGCAAAAAGTGCAAGAAAGGGTTAAAAACTAATGATCTAGCACACCACCGCTGTCCTGGCCAAAAATGCTTCTGTTCTCACCAGAAAGATTGTGCTGACTTAAGTCATTTCAGAAAGAACCGGCTGCCCTACTGTGTTGTCAATGCTGTCAAAGTTTCTTCGGGGTCAAGTGTCAACTTCATCACACAACAAAAACTAGCAGCGGTCAAAACACAGATCCCCAAACAAAAGATGGTGTGTGTTTTACGGTAATGTGATCCAAAAAGGTGTGAATTGTCACAAACACAGACAAGGGAAATGCCCCTCACGCGAAAAGGCAGTCCACCTGCGGCAACACAGATGCTACTTGCAACCAAGCCAGAAGAAAATTAAAAATGACACCGACACCCCCATTGAAGAGCATTCTGTGTTCATTTACTTCAACATCAAAAACAGACAAGACACGGGCAATCACATACCAAATCTGCTGTGTGCCAAAATGGATCAGAACGACCAACAATTCACCTTTCAGGGTGAAAGGTGTGTGGAAGAGTTACTGGCCTGGGTTCATGACATAGCCAATCGAGAAGAGTGCGAGATAGTTCATGTGTCCACCTTTATTCATTCATCATGCATCTGTCACAAACTTTAGGCAGATTGCAGTCATTCTTTCAAAGTGGGGAACAATGTATTTTTGTATCAATTCAACCCTAAGAAAGGTCCCCAAATCGCCAATTTCAAACCCCCAAAAGGCCTTCACACCTTGCCATCACTGATATACCTCAGATTACACACTCTGGGGTGGTGTGGGCCACTTTGGTCCTATTGCAGACGTTATGTTAGTTTGTTACATTTTCTCACCAACAACATTTTCGTTTTAATTCTTAGGCTTTGTGGCTTACAAAATACATCTTGCTAAAAATGTAATGGTCAAATTCTTGCTGGAATATCAGGCATATTGAAGCTCCATATGTGCAGCAACTGAAGCTACACGTACCATTAGCACTAATTTATTTGTAGAAAATAATTATTGTCTTCCACTTATCACATGTCATCATTCTTTTGATGTCTATTTTTGCCAAAATTGTAATTGCAAGCTACAATATTTGTGTTTTGAAAGCACTGCCAAAACATCAGGACAATATAAAAGAAGGAGAATAGGGGTATAGAGAGATGGGAGAAAGAGAATCTCCAGGTGCAAACATAAGCAACAACCAGCTACAAAGCTTGTGGTACACTGGTTTGCCTGTGTTTAATCTACATGCAGTCATTACCTTATAAAATTAATGCGGTTAAATTATTTTCTTTGTCAGGCGAAACGTCAGAGGATACTGAACATGATGAAGAGGATAGCAGTACACCAAATGTAATTATAAATTGAATCTTTTTGACAGTTGTTTCTGTTTGCTCTTCAGAGAAGTATTGAATACTGGCATTTCTTGTTTCATAATAGTATGTCACATACACCAAATGACCTGCAGGCATTGGTGCTTTTTATCGTTCAGATGTTTCACAAAAATGCCACTATGCTTAAGATTATTACAGATTACAATGATCAACATCCCTCAATATGAGTTCCTCACACCTTTCTCCAAAAAAAAAAAACGTGTGTAGGGAATTTTGATTACTTGTCTGGTTTGTGGTTAAACTTTGAGGGTTGATGAGACATGCATTCTCTTTGCTAAAATTCGGATAACTTTCGATAAGGGTAAAAAAATGAAAAACAATTCTCTGGTGTACGTATCCCCTACTGTAATTTATTATCATCATATCTTTCATTTCATTGGTGAAGGGGTTCTGAGATTTCTTCCAAAGACACTTCATCTATTTATCTATAAAATGTACAAAGGTTGGTCGCTTTAGCTAAGTATCTTTAAAATTATTTACCTTTTAGCAAAGCACTTTAGATGCCCAGCATCCAGGCCCAGTAGTATAAAACATGGGGGCACGAGGTCACCCCCCTCAGGAAACCTACGGGAGCCATCCCACTCCCTCCTTGAGACCCCGAGCGACTGCCCCACCCCCATCCACCCCACTTGCTGAAGTTTTGTTGCAACGTAGGCAGCTTTTGTCACCCAAGTGACAAGTTTCTGGAGCTACAACGAATGCACTTTACACTCTGTAAATGACAGAAGGTTTTATTGATTAATATCTCTCTAGTTTTCGCAGTGCGGTTTGTACAGCACTGCGAAAACTAGAGAGTGACCCTGGCCTAGCCGACCGCACAACTCTGACACCAACACAGATTGCCGACCTCTTGAATTTCATCTTGAGGTCCACGTATTTCCAGTACAATGGATCGATTTATGAACAACAAGACAGAGCATGCAACCATGGGGAGCCCAGTCGTGGCAGTTATAGCTAACCTCTACATGGCGGAGTTTGAGAAACAGGCAATAACAACTGCACCCTATAAACCTAAGATCTGGAAGTGATATGTAGATGACACATTTACCATCTTAGATAGAAACAGCGTTGACAGTTTCTTACAACACCTCAAGAGTAAACAGCCTACCATTCATTATACCGTGGAAACCGAGAATAACAACACTATACCTTTTCTCAACACATCAGTCACAAGGGATTCAGATGGCCTTCTCACTACCAGTGTGTATAGAAAGCCCACACACACTGACCAATACCTAGCCTATGATTCACAGCATGCTCAGTCAGTAAAGGGTGGTATTGTTACTTATACGAATGAGCCAAACGTCTCATAACTAGACCATCATTTATCTTGAAGGAGAACAAACATTTGTCATCAGTTCTTGTTTCTAATGGATAATCTTCTTCTTTTGTGCAAAAGATGACAAAGACTAGGAAGCCAACAATCGAGAAAGAACCCGCGCAGGAATTTAAATCCACTGCGGTTTGACTCTATATTAAAGGTGTATCAGAGGTTCTTTGCCGCTGCCTGCAACAACAAGGCATATGCACTGTCTTCAAATCTGACACAACACTTAAGCCTGGTTCACACGTGCGACGCATTAATGCAAGTGCAAATGTAAGCGATGGAACGTGTGAACATCGACAACGAAAATGCAAGTGCAAGAAAAAAGGAAACATTTATTTTCCTTTTTCTTGCATTTGCATTTGCACTTGCTTCACGTGTGAACATTGCAAACGCAAGCGCAAATCTGAAAAGAAAGTGGAAGTACAATGATGTGTATCAATGCATGCAATGTCTCATTACGCAACAGAAAGCAGACATATATGTTCAAGAATTTTACGTACCTCAGGAACTCTGAATAAATAGCTAAAAGGCGTGGATGCATTTTAGACACGAAAACGTTGAGTGCTGAGGTTCTGTTTGCAGGCGTCTTTTGCTGAGAGGTCATACAAGGAAGGCTATCATCTTGATATGCAATGTACTTTATGATGAGAGTTCGATTTTCTGCGGTTTCCATCTCAGACAGCAAGACTGTTTTCTTATGTTTTGACACCTTTCTTGCTAAATGTTGACTTAATGTTGCTGAGCCGGCAGACATAAGGCCAATTACAGCACAACTACTGGCCTGTGAAACACCCACTATTAATCCAATTCCTGTCATGGAGGTAGTAAGCCTTGAACCAGACAACAACACTGAGAGACTGCCAGTGGCCATACACTGAAATTGCATGAACAATGGCGTGCGCACGTTTATACGACCTGATTATAATGTTTGACTGTTGCATATTTTTTTAATCTGAAAGCTTGTGACTTCTGGCTCTTGCTCGGATGTCAGGAGTACTAGATATAGGGGAGCACTGAGCATTGGTTCAACGTCCCTGCATGTATGCCATGTGGAAATATCTGCGCAGGAAACAACAGTTTCTGTGCGAGAGACACCTGTGTCGAGAGATTGTTCTGCTTTACAAATTATCTTCCAATTGCATTCCACAGTTTAACTTTGACTGATTCAATTTACAGCATTTCCAAACCTTTCCAAAGACAAGCATTGCTAGCATTACGCTAAGTAACGTTTATTTGTCTGTCATTTTACCAGCCAGAGAAGGTGAGGTTTCTAACCTGGTTAAGAGTAGCTTCAGGAATTGCTTCCACCGCCTTCTTGATATCGTTAGGATTGCGCCCAAAATGTTACGTGACTTTTAATACAATACTAATTAATGACTCTTGATTATAATCAACAAGAAGCTTTTTTTGCTCTAAAACACGGAGCTGTCTACTGAGCAATTTTGAACAATTTATGATTTGAAATTAGCCCCCCCGCTCTATTAAGCCCCCCTCTCTAATAAGCCCCCCCCCCCCCCCCCGTCTTGTGGCCTGAAATTAAATAAGCCCCCCGGGGGCTTAATAGAGCTTTTACGGTATATGTCATTTCATCAAGGCTTTCATTGCTTGCATGTAGAGCGCTCTACAACAGCCGACTCTATCTCATCTTCTACCTCCATGTCGTATTCCGGAATAAAACATATCTCAGAATCTTTGTGTCGCTGGAAGACATATTTCTTTGTGGATAAAATTGCAATAGTTATGTAGGTGCAAAGAAAAATAAATTATCTGAAGAAGTTTCTACACAATGTAAAGCCCTGACAAAAGTCTCTTGTCGCTAATCAGAAGTTCCCAGCATTACGTCACAAGATCCCGACCCAGGTCCCCAATATTGCGCGGTCGTGGGACAGAAAATCCCAAGTTTAAACAGCTGTAGAAACGCGGGGATTTTATTCATTGCGATAATTTTTTCGCAGACATTATCAGGGTAACAAGGAAATTTATTTAAGCGAAAACAATTTTGGGGGTTAGTTGCACTTTAAATATCCCACGTGCATGCCACCATGTTTCATTATGGTAATTTATGATGTCATTGCGTGGTCAGAGATTTCAATTTGGAGTCTACGGAAGAAGATTTCTCTAAATATCTCTAATTTCACACAATGCTGACTTAAGCTGACGTATTGAAAACTAAAAGTGAATAAGTGGCAAAGGACCGCAAACGAAAATGCTACTAGTACATGTATACGTAGGACCTTTGAAAAATTTAATCCGCCAAAAATAGAAATACAAATAAAGTAAGCAAGGCTGATGCTGCGTAGAACACTTAACGCGACAACGACATGATAGAGTCCAAAAGGAAAGCCAAAATGAAACGCACAGCCACACAATGATGTCATAATCTCCCATAAAACTTTGCAAAAACAAACAAATTTGAAAGTAGAAAAAGCAGAAACAAATCGCCTAGTATTCAAACCAGTTAAAGAATTATCGACTTCAAACCCCTAACCAGTTTTACACAAACACAAACTTATGATTTGGAGCAAAACTGTTCTTCAGCCGAGATTCCCTTTAAAAGAACAGCACATCGCAGGTACCAATGAAATCTCAACGAAACTCAAGCTTAAACAGTATTGTGCAAAAGTAATGCAAACAAAATACGAATTTCGTTCTTTGTTCCCGCGACCTTTCGGCAAAATCTTGCTTGAAAATTTTAGCGTATTTTCATAGAATTTCGCTGGAACAAAGGCCACAATTTCAAAGAATTTTTGAGACCTAAGCGAAAATTATAACTATCTCACGCTTCGCACTCACTATCAGAAAGAAAGAGGGACTGCTTGCAGTCTATGTAGCCAAGTAAGGCCCAAGCTCATCAAATGTGTATAATAAAAAATAACCGCACAAAATTCAACATACCTTCATGCACAGCCAAGACTTGAAAAACTGCATTACATGAACAGCACTCTGCCCCAGCTCTCATCCTAATGGTTTGGCGGAGTGACTCATCCGAGGCATATAATCACGTAGGAAGAAACAAAACTCAGATTAAGACCTGGGGGTGGGGGTGGCCCAGGTAAAAGATAACAGTGTCACATGTACATGAAGAAGGCTTATGGTACTTTACGATATAATATGGTACTTTGCAAAATGGCACTTTGATAAATGAAAATAAAAGATATTTCAAGAGACTAATCTACATTTTTTCACTTGGAAATCAAACGAGTATAGTATCAAGTGTTTTTTTATGCTGATCGTGTATTGTATAAATATAAATTTTTCATTAATTTTGTGATGATCTGGCACGCGAAGTAATTGAAAAACATTGGTTAGATGATCATGAAAGTAAGAATACATGAAAATTGCTCTCAAGTATGCCTCATGCAGCTCATACATTTTTAATAACATAAATATAGGCCTGGTTTCTTCTCTTAATTCCGAAAAGTTTGTAAGTTATAGTTACAGTTACACATACAGTCAACTCTTGAATGCGGACACCCCACAATTTCGGACACCTGCTATTATGGACAAAATCCAGTCCCCCGATGAAAGCTATATAGGTTTGAGTGATAATGACTCCCGCTACTACGGACTCTCGCTATTACGGAATTATGGACTATAAACTGCAGTATGTTGTTCGTTATGTGTCAACTTGTATACACACACTTTAAAAGACTTCTACAATGTTCATTTTCGCATTGATTTCTCGGTACAAGACTTTAATTTTTTGCTTTGCTTGCGCATTTTTCTTCCAGACTCTGAATATTTAACGGCACTTTTTTTCTCACACCCTGCTAATTGCAGACTCCAAACTATGTCCCGAGGGTGTCCACTATAACAAGAGTTGACTGTATATTTGTTGATTTTACCTAGCGCCAAACACATATACCTGTATTAACATCTATTGATTTTATTCAAAGTTCTCAAACGTAGCAAAAATAGATCACTCATAAAATTCATTTGAAACTACTGTACATCCAGGACCCTAGTGGCATAATTTTCCATACCTTGCTAGTGAGGATGTTGATGACATCATTTCCCGCTTTTGCCCGGTTGTTTTTTAACTTTGAATTAATTTATGTTTTTTGTCTATATAAATAGAAAATTACATGGCAGCGCAAAGATATGAATGTTATTTTCTCGTGTTAAAAACAATATTTTCACCACTCAAAAATAAAATTCATATATTCGCGCCGCTGTGTGATATCCTCTACAGTTGAACCCCGCTAATTCGAACTCTCAAGGGAAACAGAAAATAATTTGAATTAGCGGGGGTTCAAATTAACCGGGTCATTGTTAAATATCAAAATAATCATTAATAATTAACACAAGAGAATGACTTGTACCTTATACAGGTTTTTGTTTCATTCTGGGAATCACGAAGTGGTGTCAGTTCTAAAAACAGCAAAATACAAGTCTATCTTGGAACAGTTTGTGTTTGAAAACATCCTGTAATATTTATTGACAACCGGAACTGTACGGAATGGAGACACATTAAAAAATAGGTGCAATTAAAATGTTATAAATATAAGTTCAGTGTGCTTCCAGCTGTATTCTGGCACCGTCTGATGTTTGTCCATCAATTTTGTAATTAGAGTTCGAATTAGTGGGGTTGATTTAATGCCAAGGGAAACACAATTAGTTCGAAATAACGGGGAATTCGAATTAACCAAGTCCGAATTAGCCGATAGTAAATGACTGAAAAAACAAGGGCAAATCCAAGGGGAATGGATTTGAGTTCGAAATAGCGGGGAATTCGAATTAACCGAGTTCGAATTAGCGGGGTTCAACTGTATTTAATTAGTTGTTGTTACCGTTGTTAGACAAAGGGTTTTTTCTCTCTTCTGAATACATGAACCCAAGTATAATTTCTGAGACTGAAACTAGGTCTGTTAGTGTTTTATGTGCATATTTTTGCATATTTCATACTAACAGTGTTCCAGACCCTTCCTCGCTATCAAAGCAAAATAAGACGACGTGTAAGTGGTTTTCTTGGGAAGACATCTTCCTTTGAACGGGTATTACTCACGCCATATTACTTGTTTCATTTGCAAGTGAAAAATGTAGGTCAGTCTCGCAATATTTTTTATTTTCATTTCACAAATTAGAATTTCGTAAAGTATATGTACCATTTTGCATCATTTTATTTCGCAAAATAACATAAGCCCATGTAGAAACTATGTACCCCTTGCTGTTAGACAGGGGTTTGTGCAGTTCATGCCTGTGATTTCATGCATTATGGTGAAGGAGGCGATGTTGGTACATGTATTACATCAATAATTTGCAATAATTTGTTGATGTGCTTTTTATACTTTGTTAGGGTGAGGTTATATCAGAGTTTAGCAGTCTTGACGAAACAGAGACTGACACATTTGTTTCACCGCACCATAGAACAATGTCAAATAATAGTGAGGTAAGCCAATATTCTTTTAACAGCACTAACCTAGTGTTTCAACTTAATTGTCGTAAGAGACAACTAAATGTAAAATGCTTTATTTGGGACACTTTTAGAGTACCTGCAGTGTGTTGTTTGTAGCATGCCATTGCAGGATTGGCAGAGACAATGGCACAAAATGAACGCAACACTGAACTATTTCAATTGGGCTCACGATGGTCAGCGGTATTACTTCATGTAATGTGACACAATGTGTCCTGTATTAAAGACTTGATTTTAACCTGATTTTGGCGGCAAAAATTTTCCAGTGGCGACAACTTTACAAAAGAACGTCGCCAGAAAGCAACTTGTGGAAAAATTGAGCTTGGAGCCCTCATGGGCAATGTTTTTTTTTGTGCAATTTAACTATCTCACAAAAACTCATCAGTCCGGTGTGTTATAAGAATCGTTTCTTTGCACCACCTGGGCCGGTTTATTTTTGGCCGTACATGACCTAAAGGGCAGAGTTTGTTATTAAAAAAAGTTAATTTTCAATATTGCTTACAGCTTGGTAGGCGGAGTTATCTGAATCCGTCGCAAACAGAAAAGCTAGCTGGCAGTCCCTCTTTTCGCTTACTCGCGCTCTACACTCTACTATCCAAAAGAGGGACTTCTTGCAGTCTATTTGTTGAGCTTAAAAATTAATGCTTTACATTAGAGGAATGCTATAACTAAGTAATAACTTTGCATATTCCAACGAATAGAAAAATAGTAGTGTCCCCCAAAAAATGAAATGTCCTCCAGAATATTTTTGACTGGGACATATTTTCCTTCAAAATTGAAATCCTAGATCTGAGACTGTAATTCAACTTTAAGCACTGTACATTTATAGTCCATTAAGGACGAAAAAACCTGTGCAATATAATGAACTTTATTCTGGAAATACCTTATTTTGCTATGGTATTGGGAGACCCACACAGCGTGAAATGAGTAATTTCGTTGAATTTACGGGGCCCTGATATTTCATGACACTCGACGAATCCTAGATCCGAACGCGACGTATCAGGATACGCGGCGTGTCGTAGAGTGTCATGTTAACGACACGTCAGTCGCGGCGTGTCAGGACAAATCATGGCCCTGGTACGCGGATTGCGGCGTGTCAAGGGATTTCAGATCTCTGGTACTTAACGGCACGGCCACTAATTATATATGAATCTGTCAATGAGCGAAAGTTGAATTGAAGGACGTATTATTAGTAACACCAATTTTAAAATCATAGACGGTGAACATGGCGCATGAGCGAATATTTCTTTCACATTCACTATTTACGTATCAAGTCAGAATGCACTGTACTTTCTTTATGTTGCAGTTATGTATCGCGTCCTGAGAGTAACTATAACTATCTTTACACTTTTTTAAGTATCGTATAAATTAAAGGTATTTGATTCTAGATGTATCTCAGTTACGCTCATTTACGTACCATGTAAAGGTATTCTATACGGATTTACGTTCTTTTACGTATCGCGTAAAGGTATTCTATACGCATCTTTACGCTCGTTTACGTATCACGTAAAGGTAGTCTATACGCATATTTACGCTTGTTTACGTATTGCATAAAGGTAGTCTATACGTATCTTTACGCTCGTTTACTTATATGTCTGTAAAGAAAAAAAAATTGAATCCGTACAAGTAATGTCCGGCGGGGAGCTATATTGGATTGACGTATAAAGAAATTATGTATAATGGGTATAAGGTCTATAAGGAAAATATTCGACGTTTGCTCTCGCGTCCTACACTAGATGAAAAGGAGACACTGTTCGCAGTCTATAATCTGTTCCTAAGAAAGCAGCTTCATAAATTATATGTATAATTTACAGCACAATTCAATAGCACTGAAATAGGCGGTGTAACCTGTAGCATGCCGACTTATCGCTTGCCTCCCAGAGACCGCGTCCATTTTGAAAGGTGACGAAGTTTTCTATTTCAACGACCAACTTTGGTCAACTTTGAAGTCTTTTCTTCCTGTTATTGATGAGTTAGTTAATCGAAAACTCGTCTTGAGCTGGAGAACAAGAAGGAGAGCAAGATCACTCTGATGTGCGATCGACATTCCTGTGTCTAAATCCATGACTTCGATTCAGTCCCCGTTGCTATAAAACCGGTGAGTGAGTCTTCTTATTAGTTGTTATCTAATATGTCTGGAGATCAATCATAGGATACTTCTTTAACTTCTTTGCGTTTTTCTAAGAGAACATGAACGTGATTCTTGCTTATACGCAGTGTTTTATATACAAAATATAAGTAAGTTAAGCTTACTCGATTTATAAGGGTTTGTATTGGAATATAACGGTTTAATTTTAGGCGGTATAAATCCAAAAGTTTGTGAATGAAATTGACTCATCTCGTTGCTATGTTGTATTTTTGTTGTTTGTCCGCTGCTCTGGCCAGTTTGAGGTGATTTTGGTGAGATATTTGTATGTTGTTTGAGATTTCCACTTCTAAGAACGCAGGCTTACCATCTTCTGTTTGTGTGGCCATAGTACAGGTAACCCAAGCGCTCAGAAATTCAAAATGCCCTTGTTCAAACTGCCATGGACAACGGTGCCTCGCTGGGGTATCCAACAACCAGTTGCCAACAAGCAAGCCCCTACATGTATGTTCCCGGGATCCCCTCAATTTGAATTTGTGGGGACCCTGGGAGCAGAGGGGCTTGCTTGTTGCCGCCTGGTTGGCTCAGTTGCTTGGGCACCGGACCACAAACCAGGGTCTTAAAATAACTAGTTACTAGTAAGATCATGCTGGCTGTGCTAATACCATGTCTCAGTCCAGATGATTGCATCATTGGGCGGTGATGTCAAGCCATTGGCCTTAAACACCTTCTCATACTAAATTAGTAGGGGACGTTAAAGTACCCACATCACTATTCAAAAAGAGTAGGGGGCATAATTCCTGGTGTTGTGGTCTGGCCTGTTCACGTGTATTCAATGGACTGGGGCCCGGTTTATGGGTACACAGTAATTGGTGCAAGCTGTTGTGGTTACCCTGTCTACTTGGCGAAGCTAATTAAAAAAAAAACTGGTTGCTGGATACCCCTACCAAGCTCATGTCCAATGGCAGTTTGAACGAGGGTGTATTGAATGAATACTTTGTAGCACACACATGGCTGGAATTGCGAGCAAGTGAGTTTACATGGAAATTTAATGGAGGAACTGTGGCTACAGGGTTATTTTTAGGTGGATTTTTTTGCTTCAAGTGTCAAGAACTCTGGAAATCACTGTTTGGCCTTGTCTTCTGTTAGTAGTGGAAACCTCAACAACAATACATTGTACATGTAGCTTGCTGAAATCACTTCAATGAACAGGCAAACAACAAAGTACAATCATATCATGTAGCCCCTGCGTACAAAGAATACACGACATACAGTAACAACGCATTCAAATTTACCTGTATACCATCTTATGGTCTGAAACAAAACTGTTGCATTCCATACAAACCCTTATAAAATGCAGACTGTGGATATACAGTACATGTACAATGTATCTGGTATATTTGATTTTGTACATGTATGTTTTTAAGATTGTTGATTGTGTTTGATTGGGTTTAGAAATCAAACACTTGCACAACTTTTATGGTTCGATCTACTGTATACATGTACAGTACAGTGTAGTTGATTACCAAACCCTATGAAACCTACGGTAATTTATTGTTTGATGAAGGTTGATTGAGTTTAGTTACTATTTTTTTCCCTTCAGGTCATTTTCTTACTAATTTTACCCTTGATAACTCAAGGGTAAAATTAGCAAGAAAATGACCTGAACGGAAAACAAATTTACTTTGAGTTAGCGTAATGTAATTAAAGTCAGTCAAACTTAATCAAATACATGTACATGTAATACATGGGCTTATTACAGTCGAAACTCTCGTAAGCGACCACCTCGGGAATTCGAAAAAGTGGTCATAACTAGTGCTGGTCGCTTACAAGAATGGGCCGTTGCAAGTGACCATGCGCTGAAACAATAGAGGCTGGACACTTACGAAATGTACAAAAGCGAATGTACAGGTTACACATCCACAGAGATTGAAAACCTCTCTTATTCAGATGATTACAAATAATACAATGTCTCATAAACAAGTGGTCGCTTACGAGAGCTTAAAAACAAAAGAAACGACCGGTTGGTAATTCCCAGGAGCGGTCGCTTATGAGAGCTTTTCATTACAGAGTTTGAATGACAATTCAAACAGGGTTTCACAGTGGTGGTCGTAGATACATGTAGGGCTTGGTCGCTTACAAGAGTGGTCGTAACGAGAGTTTCAACTGTAGTTACTGCTTATTGATTATTATTGATTTCAATTTTTTTTGGCGGGGGGATGGAGGGTAAGAATAATAGGGGTTCCATGGACAAGGTCCATACAGTGTACTGAAGTGATCCATGGACCCGGTCCAAAAGGGGGTCCATGTCCTCACCTGGTGAAATATCATCATCAACAACAATCCTTTTCAGGACTTACAACTACTCTCACCAAACATGACCCTCACGCCCTGGGTGATAGCATTAAACAAGAAAGTACAATGTACTGAGGCCCCAGGGTTCAGACCATTTACATTACATTTATGTACTGTTGAGTATTTCTATGGACCACTGACTATTCCTGGAAACATTTTTTCTCCACACCCTTCAAGGCATATTGCCCCAGTTGCACTAATTCAGTGCTTTTTACTTTATTTTTCGCTGAAATTGTGTTTTCTTCTTTTTCTTTGATAGGCATGCTGATGGCTGATGTGAAAATTGTGCAAGAAAAGACCACAATATTATTACATGTATTGTTATTGAGGAACTGCAGTGACAGCAAGAATTTGAAATACACTGGAGACATGTGATGTGATCAATATACTTTCTTGCTAGCATTCAGTAAATGATGTGAACAGTTTGACATTACTTATTGAACTGGAGGCAAAGTTTTTGAAAATGATATTATCATAAGGATTAGGCATTTTGCCGTACACGACTGTAGTTTTACAATCATGTCCAATAAAAGGTGTTATATTCAAAAGCAAATGTTGTTCTTCATTATGCATAGACGCGTTTATAAATCGGTGGTCGGGAAAGGGATCAGGATACAAGGAATTGCTGTAGAAACAGGAGACGCTGGTGCCTTTTCACGTTCTATGAAAATTCGGGTAAAAAAATTGCTTGGCATATGACGTACATGTACCGTGGAATTTTGGTCCACTGAAATTTGTTGGTACGTGACGTACATGCAATGTGGGTCAGTTTGGCCAGAGTGCAGCTTAACCTATTTGCACAGTATACATAAATATGTACTAGAATATTTATTTTATCTGACTGTGCATTCATTCTCCAATATGCATGATTAATCAATAATTTCACAGCATCATAAATCTGTATACAGCATCCATTTATTATCATCCATTCATCAGCAATCTATCTTCTGCGATTTTAGGGAGTAGTAGAAAGGATGCACGCTTGCCAACCAGAGCACAGAGCAAATAACCATAATGGTGTCTCCTGTGGCCTGCTCCTAAATTTTCAAGACAGTATTTCTCTCCTCTTACAATCAAAATATACCTTTTTAGCTCAGCATGAGCTTTAGCTCAGGATGAGGAATTGTTAAAGTTGGGAAAAATTTGTTAGTTTATAGGTGGTGTAAACTTTTCTTGGTAATTCCGCTGACCAGCGCATAATGCCTGGGAAATCACAATACTAAACAAGATTACGGGTGCAATATTTGGTAGTTAGTGGGGGTCGGGTGGGTCGGGGGTAGTTGCCTGATCGCATACCAAAACAAAATGGCTGGTTGCTTCCAATTTTCAGGACGGTATTTCTCCAAGTTCTCTCGTCTTACACATTTAAAAGACAGACCTTTTAGGAGTTCTGATGCCAACAAACGCATAAATTCTGCAATAGTCCGCTGGATACACGTGAAGCGGGCGCGATTTTTGCATCAGGACGAGGCTAATCCTGTATTCGCTCACGAGCGCTTGTGTTTACAAGGCCCGTTTCACATGTTTCGACTGCACTGAAAAGCGAAACATCCAAGGGAATGGATCAAGAGAAAGGCAGAAAAAGTAAGAGAAAGAAGCAAAGAAGCCGTGGAAAACAGTGTGCAACAGCTGAGTACAATAGTTTTGAGTATAATGGTGATTGAAGTAGCTTACACTTTTCCAAGATTTTATAGCATGTGTTGTCTGAACTTCGCATGCAATAAATTATATTTCCGGAAAGAATGAAACAAACACACTTACAATGTAAACATTCGCACGTGAGTTTCGTACTCGAATAACGCAAGACACCACACAAGCATAAAGAGATCTAATAACACACGTACATAGGTCAAATCTGGCTCTCTGCTAGTTTCTGCTCCCTGAGCCCTGCTACAGAATAAACTTCGCTTGTCATTCGATGTGCCTACGACCGATTCCAGCCAAATTGAAAAACATCCGAATATGGTACGGTACACACTGTAGCATGTAAATCGCTGCAAATCGTATGACCTCGGCACACCTTCGTGACAGTTCAGGACATTTTGTGCCCAAACCGAGCAAAAACGCGGAAAAAGGTAGAAAAAATGTCTTGGCCATTGCTTCGAATCAGGGCTGTGATTGGCTAGTTCTGAAATAAGTACAAAATAAGTGAAAATAAAGACAAAATAAAGACAAAATAAAGCCAAAGCGTTCATGGTTCGAGTGTCCCCGCTCTAACTGATCTTTTGATGCCATTAAACTTTTGTAATTTGGCAAGGTGTACAATTCGATCAATCGATCGATTAAACAGCGGCTTTGAACCAAAAATAAATAAAATGTAAGGTATTTGAATAAGCTTAAATATTTTGGCTGCAAAACCTTTTTGTTTGTTATTGTGTAGATATAGTTTCCGTGTAGAAAAGTAGGCTTCATCTGAGGCTTGTGTTTATAATAGCACATATTATTTTAAATTTCTCTGATGGATTTTTCTACTATAGTTTTATTAAGTTATATTGTATGAATAAAGTCCCTTTTTATCTAAATCAGTCTATAAACACAAAACATTCATTACCTCTGTTACACTTACTTATGAACTGTAGGTAATATTTGTACTAAGAAGCCTACATGCACCTTCAGGTGAATTATATCCTTTTAAGTATGGTTGTGTACTTACGAATCATTGATTGGCAAGAGTCTTAGTCAAATTCCAGAGGGTGGGGACAGCAATGGAGGTCAAATGCCCCGCCCATATATGCCCAGCCTCCCCCTTCCCTTTTCCTCGGGCTTAACATTGATAGGTGAATAAATACCAGAGTCAAACCAGAACTTTAAAATAATACTAATCAATAATTATTTCAAAGTTACTGTGATTTGTATTATTGAGTTTGGGCTGACTGTTGCCCAATATATATAAAATGATATATACAGTATCGGGGGTAAAATTACAGTGAAACAAATCCAAGGGAAAAGACTTTTGGTTCGTGTTATTGGGTTTTTTGAGAAATCGAGGGTTCAAGAAATCAGGATTGCACTGTCTATTTATATATTTGTCTTTGCAAAACATAAGAGTTGCGTGACGTAAGACTCAATATGAGACTGCTGACCAGTTACCACAGAAAGTGTCAAATAACTCCTGCCCAGATAACATGGCAAAGCCCATCCCCATTTTTCACAGGGAAGAGCCAACAACTGCAGTCAATGAATCTCATTAACATCAATTACATTGCTGAGCTGGATACGCGTGTGATATGCTACAGTGGAACCCAGTTAATACGAACACCAAAGGGACATGAAAAAGTGTCCGTATTATCCGCGGGCTGATATAAGAGAACATATGTGTCGTCGGGACAAACAAAACTGCCTGTATTAATGAATGTCCGTAAAGCGGGGCTCCACTGTATTCCATTCATCTAAGATTTTTGCAGTCTTAACTTCTCCTACGATTTTTAGCCCAGAGTGTTAAACACTCTGGGGTATTGGAATACTAGGCAGATGATCTTCACTAAGCATGTAACCATGTAACCCTGTAACGCTGGTGTTAACTAATCGATAATCAATCGATATTGATTAATCAAGCCATGAATTGGTTCGGGTTTGCGGGGAGTTTCGAGTTATCGAGGGTTCAGGAAATCGGGGGTAAAATTATTGGGTTTGAGTGAAGCAAATCCAAGGGAAACGGCTTTTTGGTTCGAGTTAACGGGAGGTTCGAGAAACCGAGGAGTTCCACTGCATTTTTATTACGCACTGATCACAATCTGACGCGTGTGTTAATTCGTGGACTCTTTTTTGCTAGGTTTAAGTTTTATTTAAAGGTAAATTGCTTTTCGTGAGAGAAGAAAGTATTCTTTTATTTTAATCTTTCGGCTTCTGTGAGTGAAATAGACTATGCACTGAAAATGTTTTTCAAAGGAAAGGCGCTTGTATTGTCAATCTTCACTGCGTAATTTTAAAATATGCAAATTCAGAAACTATTCAACCGGCGGGTCGCAAATCTTTCTTGCCTTGACAGAAAAACTTCTAAATAACACTGGTCTAAAAACACAGGGTTGGAAAACCAAGTAAAGTTTACTTTTTTTAAACATGAGTCATGACAACGAAAGTTTCCAATTTGATTGTGTCACGTACGTTCCTATAAATAACAAACATTATGTATGCAAATTTTCCTTGTTGACACACAACAGTACTTTCGAAAGCGAAACCTGAAATCAGTAAACGCTACAAGACCTTTTCAAAGCAAAATGATTTTAGCCAACGCTTCGTCTCTGTTCAATCGCTATCGATGAAGTTATTTGAATTGGGATCAAAATAATCAGTTAAACAATTCCTATAAAAGAAATCAACATCTAAAAATAATATGATTTTAATACCGTGATGTAGCATTCTCCAAGGCCTTGAAACTGATCCGTTTGAAGTGCCTGGTTTGTTTTTCGTAATCTTCTCGTCCCATGAGAATCGAAGGATTCCAACACAAAAGATCGGTAGCGGTCGACGAGTATCGTCTGTGTTTTTATCTTTTCATTTCGAACTTTAAAAAGATATGGCGATAAATACCGTCTTGAAAATTTAGATAAGGTGGCAAAGGTTTTTTGCGTGACGCGTGATGGTCTCAAATTAATTATAAATGGACATCGCAGCGTGATGCATGCGTGATTTGCTTTTTATACAAGCGCGGTGATTTACCTCGTAGATTTCCGTGATAAGTGAACGTTCTTTGACTTAGTACTTCGAAAAACTAGAAGGGCTGTGCGTCAGCGGACTGTGAGACAAAATAACACGGTGCATTCTGCTGGTTCTCTCCCTCTTCACATGTACCAAAAGGTTAAATTGTAAGTGACAATATTTTTTTTTTTCATTACTATTCTCTAAACAGGTAAATTACATATACATGCATGCCATATAGGTTTCTGTTTATCAAACTGATCCATTTTGAATTTAGTTCCAGAAAGATTCATGTATTTACGTTCCCTTTTGGCTCCCAGCTTTCATATCAAATTGACTCCAAAACGCACGAAATGCAGTCTCAGACAACTATATTTTTCAAAATTTCCCGATTACCCCCTTAAATTCACAAGGCACCCCCGATAAATTGATTGAAATCTTACTATTTTAGTTTAGCGCACTTACTCCTTTTTTACTTGACTCGTGATTGGTTAAAAACGTTCTCCGTGATAAAAATAAGCGTGATGGTATCCCCCCGCCCTTTGCCACTGCACAAGATGCCATTTTGCTTATTTGCTCAGTTCCATGAGGTCAGGGAAAAACGGCCTTTCTAGAACCCCCTAAAACCCACAAAATATATGCGCAGAAGACAGATTCTGATTGGTTTATTATTTTTGGAGACAAAACAACACTCTGTGGGGGAGGTTGGGGATTTCGCGTTAGCCTTGCCGAAAATGCGCTACCAGGGGGGGAGGGGGAGGGGGATAGAAACTGTCCTTTTAAATTGACTTGGCCGACGGACATAGCGATGCCGGGCAACCGAGTGTGCGTAGAAGCACTCAACTAGTTGCTAAGAGGATTGTCCCACGGGAACTTATTAACGTAAGTATGCATGATAACAAAAATGTGTTTTCCCTTGGTTGTTTTCGCTCGAAAACGAAGACGTGTTCTTTTCGTTGTTGTCTGATTTCGCTTCGCCTTGTGTATTATGATAAACATTTTCATCCGACTTCACTATAGCACTATTGACCGTATCCGAAACACTCCCGCTGTAGCCTGCAAATGCAGTTCAGACAAATTTTTCGCTTGTTGTTTCACGCTGCCGAGATATAGATCAGGCCAAAAATTCGCCAGCGCTGCGTTAATTTGAAGGCTACATGCGTACAGCTCTGCGCTGCGAGCTTGAAAATGTTTCCCGAAGAAAACAATGAAGTTTTGGTTGACATCATTCTTAGCAATGGCTTGATTGACACAAGATTCGCACTGTTGGTCTGTTGCCTGGCACCGCTATGTCTTCAAAGAAAAGTGCCGGCTTTCTATTCCCCCTGTGCGCTACGGACGTTTCAGATGTTAATGGGTTAAAGTTTGTTTTCTAACGGTGAGAAGTCTGCCGGTATATGACGAATATCTTTCTTCCAAGCACGATGATTTTAAAGGGATTTTCTTGTATCCCAACGTGAAATTATTACTTCACAGGATTTTGTACCTTTGTTGTGAAGCTTCAAACAAATAATTTCTGAATCGAGAGCCGTGAACATTCAGAACCGAGTGTTTTGATATAAAATCATAAGAACCCAGCGAAAAATATTCTTAATTGAATACCAAAAAACAGTGAAGATGGCAGCCGATTTCGGATTTGCTCACCACTTCGGCTGTTAAACGTTCGGCAGCTTTGCGAGACAACTCAAAACAAGAGAAGGCGGATTTGATGGTTCGCAAAGCTCTGATCTGCAAAAGCGCTTTTGGGAGAAAATAAACTTGTTTTAGATGTAACACGATTGTGTATAAAATAACTCAACTAATTTCTCTCTTCTTGAAAGTCGCATGAAATCGGTACGTGGTAATTTTGAGAACTTGACCATCTGGAAAATATATTAACCGTCCAACCCCCCTCCCCTCAAGAATTTCCTGGGCCTTTAACCCCCCACTTCTCTGGAACAATTCCCTCCGTGGTGGGGGTATGATTATCTGCTGGAACCACACATTCAGGGTTTGTACTCTCACTCACCACTTTAGGTTGGGATAGCCGAATGTTAGGGCACTCTGGGCTGCCCTTTGGGACTCTGAGTTGGAAATCACGTTTTTGCCTTTTTACCTGAAATCTTATGGAAAAATTACCAGTCTTAGCCCTAGCGTTTTCTACACTTCCCCGCAAGATATTGGATTGTCAAGCATTTTTAATTGTCTAGTGTGAATAAGGAGACAATTCTTGGACTTGGAGCCGTGCAAGAAAGATCTTACCTATTTGCTGTGGGGAGATTAGTCCATCCAATTTATTGAGATAATATGGGATTTTTTGTCACATTTGGTTCATTTTGATGTTTTGGTAATGAGGTCAAGGTACTTGTAAGCTTGCTATAATTATAGAGTTTTGTGCAAGATTTTACCAGGTTATTTTTAACAGAATTCCGGGGGAGTATTGCAAAGGTCAAAATTTGATTGATGTTTTAAGGTGGCTGAACACTGTTTACAAAACTTTGGAGTATCTATTTCGCTTTCACGTCCAAACCGTTTCAGCTAACGAGCTCAAAGTTGGCAGGATTCAAGATAAGCGTCTGGAGTTTTAATTGTTGCATGTTGCTTAAGTCTATGTTCCGTTACCATGGTAACCAAGCTAGTTATAAAACGACTAAAAAGATGGAGTTTCTTTCGATATCAGAAAATTCAGTCGTTAGATTTTTCTCATTGTTTGTGTGTAACAAACTCGGAATAAGTCTGACATTTCAACACTGATGTAATAAAGATTTAACAGACATAATTTTTATTTTTCGTGGTTTAATGTTTTTAAATTATGTCCTAGAATAATTCAAAATTCCTCTGTTAAATTTCAGAATTTTTGCAATAGGCTACTTACTTGTCTTCTGAAGTATTTTCCTGCCAAATTTCATGAAATTCTAACGACTGGTTCTTGAGAAATCGTCAAATTTCCGAAAAAACCAGCTAAAGCATTCAGTCTCAGTTTTTTGATTAAGTACGCATGCGCTGCATTTGAATGGGTTCTCGCGGCAACGATGAAAAACCTGCAATTTTTACTTTAATTTACTTTACTTTAATCATTTTCTCAACAGAAATACATGTATACATATATATAAAGCTGAGGTTAAGGCCAAAAACAGGAACAAGTTCCCTTACAAATGGCCACCCAAGCCACAGAAAAAAACAAAATAATAACAGTAATAATAATAATAATAATAATAATAAAACATCATCATCATTTTCTGACATACTGTTCTAACATATCTTTTAACAGGCAACAGACTGTGTAACTTTTTAGCACTTTGTAATCCATATAGAACCAGCAGTGAACAAATAAAATGATCACTGTATCGGCGCCATGTTTGTTTTTCTCAACCATCGTGCGCGCGCTACATCGCGTCATGCAATGAAAAATACAGAGAGCGCGCAAACTGTGTTCGGCCACCTTAAGTGTCTATTCAGAGAAAATTCATTTAAGTGTCATCTTTTGAGGTAAACCGTATTGTTTGTAGATCATTTTTGAGCTCTGTAGAATTTCTTTGGAGTTGTCACATGTTCTATTTCCTCGCGAACACCTACTTAAAAGAGTAGGCTGGTTCTGTTTGCCAGACTTTTTTTTGCATGATGAACTTGTTTTGCTCCATTGTCATTTAGGATTGCAGACAGCAACATGCAAACTATCTTATCAAACATAGATCAATTGAAGGACTGCCCACATTAATTTGTATGCCTTCACTTCCAGCAAGAATAAAACAATACAATTAATGCTTTGGTCTTTCTACAGTACTGATATTGTGTCATTGTACACTATGACAATGTATACATCATATTCGTGAATTAATTTACTTTTTTGTGCATTGTTTAAGCACATTTAAATTTTTTTTACAAAATACCTGCTGATTAATGGACAGTATTAAAAACAATAAGGTGTTAAAATGTTTGTTATATATTTGCCTGTCTACATATAGCTAGATAACTACATGTATACATCATGCCAACTAAGAAACAAATAGCTTAAAAATTATTTAATATCCTCCACTAGGTTATTTAGCGGTACAATAATTATTAATTATTAATTTTGGTTGTGAAATAATAAACTTGTTCTTTATTTGTGTACCTAGGAATCCTTCTCATCTAAGGCTTCAACAACTATGTCATCTCCAAAAGCAACTAATCAGAATCTGTCGGAAGATATCAAGGTAAACATTTTTTGTGTGGTAGATTTCACTGTTCTTGTGAATAGAACCAACTGATGCCAGCGCTAACTACAATATTGTCCTCTACTATTACCACTCCAAAAAGTTTGATTTTTTACATCTTGAGTTTTATGATTGGTCAAATCAAATGGAACCTATCAGGATATTTTTAAGAATTAAAGGTTAGTCAAGAGGAAACAGCATCACCTGAAAAACCTGATTTATGTGATCTTAATATGGCCTTTTTGGGGGGCATTAAATGACGTCATTTGCACCTCATTATTTTTCCTTGCATATGTACCCTCCCCCTGTATTCAGCAGCATTTTATTTGCTGTATTATGTTGGTTTCCATGGCAACAGTTAACCATAGCGTTTTTCAACCGACAAATGTTTGCAAATTATTAAATTGTCCATTATACATCTCTACACTTATTCAAACCTGGGACTGCATGTAATTGGAATTGTTCTTTGTATAAACTACATGATTGTATGTGGAACTGTTCAATGTACAATAAACAAGAATTTTCAAAAAATATATATAACCGGGCAATTTAAATATCGGCTTTCTTGCTTCAAATCCTGCTTGAAAACCTGCTTGAAATCTTGTTTGAAATCTGTTAGAGAAATAGTCACCCCAGTCACGCTAAAGTCTGATGTTGGCGTGATTCAGCAACGACCGGAAACCGGTGATTTCCCACTGGAATCCGATAACGCGCAAAGTTCAAAATTGTTTCTGTTCTTCTCATATTTATATCGACAAGCGAAACCTCTGTTTCAAATGTATGTCCAGCAAGAATACTTCAGAGGTGTAAAATCGCATACACGTCTTTGAAATGGAAACTCTACTTCCTTGGTTAGGGCTCTTACCTTTGGAAATGTTACAAAGATACGTTTTTTAAAGTATTTCTTGTCGGGGTTGATCAGGGTTGATTGCAGCGTAATGCTCTCGCTCGTGAACTAGTTGATACAGGCAAGATACAGCGAGTAATTCACATACGTACGTATTTCACTATACTATCTTCAAGTAAAACTCGTAAAACTCGTTATAAACGTCAGACAGGAGTTAATTTCCCGCTTCAGGAAATGTCCTTCCCTAAGTCTTCTCTTAGGGGTAGGCCAAGTGAGGGTCCGGGTTTGAGTCACCGACAAAAAAAAACTTTGAGGGATTCATGACCCGGGCTCAGTCTCAGGCCTTGCCCGGTTAATTATTGTTCTACATGTACATTGTATAACACATTCTACATGTATGTACATTACATTAATTATTAATACAAATCAACTTTCTTTATTAGGAGTTGGAAGAGGAAAATGAAATGCTTAACCAAGAATTAAATAAACTTAGAGTGCAACACCAGAAAACTCTTGAAAGGGTAACAAGTTTAAACACTGTTGTACCTTTCCAAATTACATATTTATTTCACATGTATTGTTATTTTGTAATTTGTATAATTTTTGTTTGATTGTTGTAACCATTATTATATTTTATTATTAATGTTTAACGTTTTAATGCTTGTTACATGTATTGTGTGGTTACAGAATATATCCATACGTCCCCACACTTACTTAGGGGATTTTTTGGGACTTAACTTCAACCCCTGGTGTTTGATGAACTACACCTATCCTCTGGAATTTTCGAAGGTTTTTCATCTGAATATTTCATACCCCTTTAAAATTCCAACTCTTGTAATGTTATGTCAAAACCACTTACAGATAAGCTGCACCCTGAGTTTAAAAGCACAAAGTTTGGGGGAAAGAGTTTTTGAAAGAAATCAACAATTGAGTTTGTGTAAACTGCTTTACATTTTTTGCTTCATTGAGCATTATAGACTCTGAAATGTTCCATTCGGACAATCTGTCAGGTCTGCAATTTCAGATCTGACATACAATTTTCAGATCTGCGGTATGAATGCCATGTTTACCCACTTGACATTGTTGTATCACGGCAATCACATCACGTGAGGCTAGTGAGTATTGGTGTTGCTCCTGTCAATTTGCCTATGCGGATATTTGAATCCCAGGGGGGAACTCAAAAAAGTTTTATACAGGGAGGCTCCGCCCAGAGGTCCAACCCCTTACCCTTTTATATACCATTTTTGACAGAAAAGGTACCCCTTTCATATACCTTCCATGGAAAATGGTACCCCTTTCATATACCTTCCATAGAAATTATGAAAATGGTACCCCGTTCACATACCTACAGTAGAAACACTGCATACCTTTTCTATACCCTTGGAATGAACTTAATGAACAATATATCCCCAGAAGGAAGTGGAAGGAAGCTGTCTTACGATGGCTATATATAAGAACTTCAAACCTGCAGTCCACCTAATACCTAAATGACAGTTTTCCCTACCCTGCCTCTCCGTATAGTCCATTATAGGGAGTCCCCCCCCCCCCCCGGGATTTGAATGGACATTGTTTAACTGCACCCAATCAGAAAGAGACCAACAGCAAGACAGTTTCTTCTCAGCACAACTTATTGTATAGCAATACCGACTACACAAATTGCTGTTAGTGAATCACAATGTTTTTCAGTACAACGCAGTCAAGCTATATCACAATGCCATGCGGAGACTGAGAATGTACTATTTAACAATTATTCCATAAGCCCGCTTTGGATACGAGATGAAATCATCTCGTATCCAACAAGGGCGAATGGAATAATTGTTTTATTAAAAACTTCAGTAACTTTAGGTGAAAACTTCGGTATTACTTTTTAAACAAGTATAAATCGACTGAGTGATGTTTCGATTTAAATGAAGCATGATTTGTATGAAAATGGCGGCAAATGTCTGGCAACCAGCGAGGTGTCTGGTAAACAAGCTGAATGAAAATAGAGCTGCAAGACAGAATTTTCTTCGGATTAATATTCGCTGTTTCTTCTAAAGTTTCGTATATTCTGGAAAATTGTGCAAACATTTTTCATTTTACAAGTTGAACTGATGGACAACTGAAGTTCAGGTTGTTTATACAGCGAGCAAATCGTGCACGACTGCAGAATTGTGTTGAGACGAGCGAAACTGAGCCAGTTAAAATCAAGTTCACTGAAGTATTGTAAAGAGCAAAGGAAAGAGTCAATATCTACATGGATGGAGAGAAAAAGAGTGATCTTCGAAGATAATTTCACTGTGAAGTGATCTTCGATTGTACGTACCATCACCAACGCTTGACGAACTGATAAGTTTTATGTTTAAGCTTTCAATGCTTCGTCTCCGATGGATAGTTATTGTGCTGATTTTAGTCCAGCTGAAATTAACAAGCCTCTTCGAAATACAAGGTAACAATACTGAATAGGGTAAGCTTAAATTTGTAGTGTAATTCATTCATTTTGAACGAATTTGTGCAGATCTGTATTGGTTTCCGGATTTTCCTGTAAATTGTTTCAGGCTTCCTTTAAATAGTGCTCGTTCAGTTGCATTTGTTGTACATTTACAAGCATTTTCCATTAAATATTTTGTTCCAAACTTTGCTGCATTTTCTAGCAGTTTTGTTACTTCGTCTTCAGTCAATTCTGCCGTGAAACAATTTTCTCCGGCGGCCATTGCTCCTTGGAGAGAGAAACAAATTCAGCTCTCTTTCTCGCTGACGTGTTCATATTTGTTGGGCATGGCATAATGGCTCAGATCCAATGGCCTCTAAGCCAATCAAAACTCTAGAAATGCATTATCCAATGGTTCAGTTTTTAATAATGTCTATTATGTAATCATAAAAAAGTCATTACTACATGCACTGGACCCCGTGCAGTGTTAAATTGTAATGCAATATCACTACATCTCCCTCTTTATGGCATAAATGGGAATGGCATAAAACAGTTATAAACTCACTTATAACAGTTAGTCAGACATCAAAATAAAACCCGCAAAAATTCCTACAGAGATGACCTTTTCCACTCTCGATCAAAGTATGAACAATGTGACAGCCTTCAAAGCGAAATCGAAGCCCTTATCTTCATTTGTAACTTTGTTGATAAAACTTTGTACAAGCGTGATTAACAGTTCGTCTGCCATGTTACATAACAAACTGATGCCTAAACCAGCCACAACCGGCCAAGAGGAGACCACGGACTTGTACCACTTGTGACGCCATCACTGTTCCCGCCAGAGGATGTCTTTGATATTCAACTCATAGAGTAGGAAAATTTCTAACAAAGCATGCCTATCCGAGCACGAAATGTTGAATTGGGCCAGAGATACACACAAAACAACTTGGAATTTTTCCTCCAAAATCGCCAAAAAACGTGACCTTCCCTACCATTGACACTCTTTGTTGAAATAGTTCACTTTCCCAAACGTTTAGGTGGAAACTTTTCCAACGTGAACTGCAAAGGCGACTAATAGGCCAACAAAACCACAAAATAAAATGAGAGAAAAAGGAGAGAAAGAACGGCTAAAAAAAGAAAAGCCTGAAGTGTGGTGAGTTTTTCACGCCCAAATTTTGATTTCTGCGCATGCCCAAGGAAAATATTGAATTCATTGCTTCTGAGTAGAAGGGAATGTTAGTTTCTATGTTGCAGACCAAGTTTTAGACAGTTGGGCAGTAAAAGGTCGCGATAATGGCCGCAAATAGGCATCCGTGATGTTAGATTTCCATTTTTTGGAAAAAGCCCAGGTGTCAATGGGTTAAATGAAATTTATTCGTCAAAAACACAGCCACATGAGTGTCATGTCTACTCGCGGTTGTCTCCACAAATCATCCTCAAAACAATTAAAAAACAATGAAATTCGTCATCTCTGGAAAGTGTAAACTTTAATTGTGTATGCCCACATTTTGTGGGTCAATTATAATGTTTGCGTGCTATTGTTCTTTCTCATTGAATATTCACGTATTCATTTCCCGAACTGTCCGAACAAGTAGTGAAAACATTGTCGACTGTTCACGAGCACAAGCTCTATGATGTTAGGTGCGATATATTTCTTTTGTTTCTGGTTTCCTGCTTAGATGATTATTAAAACTCTCTTGTTACCCTGATATTAACTTCTAATTAAAAATAGGTGATTAAAGCCCAAACATCAAGGACCAAGTCTTACAGTTACACAGTGAAAATAAGCTCAAAGTGAAAATGCACACTATTTTTATGTCCGGCGCGAGCTGTCTGTATTTACGTAAGAATGAGGTTATTGTTTTCACAAGTTCAGTCAGTCAAATCCAAACACTTGTTTCTTTCAATGTAGGCTCAATTGTTTAATTATTATAAGCTTTATACGGGGAGCGACAAATAGGCGTATTTTAAAAAGTCAAATTGCTTACAACAACAATGAACATGCATGCATCAGCAAGTCAATATCACGATCGTAATCTATTTCACCACGTACAATGAATTACCAAAATTGTGACTGCTACCAACTATGGCTTTTGTTCGTAAAAACAGAATGTAAAAATATGAATCACTTTATCTTTATAAGATTAACAATAATAAAAATCCTTAATATACAATGGCAAATAATCGTGGAACTAGAAATCTCACGCAGCTATTAAATTCAGTGATGCCAGCTAGGATAGAAAATATTTCCCGTTTACAAATGGAAATGAGATAAGCTTAAAAAAGAACTGACTTCAGATATCTAAAAGGATACAATATTTTGCTCTTTTGATCTTGGTCCCTTGCCGAAATATCACACATTGCGGCGCAGCATGATCAACCACCATGAGACTCTTTTAAGAACCTCGCTATAAATCGTTTTCTGCTAAAAACTTAATAATAAATGCCGCTTAAAGGTTTATTTTTAAGCTTAAAAAGCACTTCTAAATGCCAAAATCGATGTTAACTTTCATTAATCTTTACGATCAACAAACTCAAGTTTCGATTCCCCGACATGCCAACTCGCCGCCGCGATTATCATACATGAATATGATACCGCCTTTGAACTGCTTGTAGCTAATTTGTGTAATAAATCGTTTCTCCGCTAAAAGCCAACCAAAATTTCCGTTTAAAGGCTCATTTTAATGCCTGTAAAACACACATCATCACATCATCAATATGTTCGCCACTTTTGCACAACGTGTTTTGTTGGCTGAAACACAAGGTGATGTCAACACTACGTGCTAAGTCTTGATCGAGCAAAAGGATACTTATTTAAAGATTGGTAAATTAACCCTCATTGTTGAAGTCTTTTGAAATAGATGAATAGACTCTCCAGCCAAAAGTCACAAGTTCTGTAAACGTTGATACTCTCATTGGAGTTTAGCCGAACAGAGTTGAATGGGAAGGTAAGATGATGGAAATTCAAGCGTTAAACAATTTATTTTCAAACTCAATAGTGACTGCAAGTACACATCAACATCCACGATTGCCGGAATGGGTGACCTTTCATGTCAGCTGAAACACTTGATAATGAAAATAAAATTTAATATGTGATGTCAAAAGGTGAAAATAAGCCTGATTATTATATGGCAAACTGGTCCACGATGAAAAGGAGCATTCTGATTGGTTCCCTGAGCGGTCCGAATTTTGCAATACGGACCGCAAAGATGGACCGCTCACGATCTCATTTCACCAAATTCCTTTTATGAAACATTGAACAAAAGAAAACTGTTTTCTATAAGTAGAAACATGTTCCCTCATGTCTGGCAACAATTTTGGTTAAACTTTTCGCAAAGTGACCTGAAAAATGCAAGAATATGCTTAGGTTTGGCGCACGCGCGTTAGCCGAGAATGGTTGCATTAATTTCTCAGCAAATTTTTAAAAAAAGCCATTATAATAAAAACTTTATTGAACTAGCTTGTTCAGTCCGTATTGGGAAATATTGGTCTCGTTCTTTTTTTGCAAGTTCATAAACTTGCAAAAAAAGAACTTGACCAATATTTTCCCAATACGGACCTCACGCTAGTTCAATAACATCTATTTATAAATTCCACCTAAATGTTGAGGAAAGTGAATTTTTTAACAGAGTGGCAATAGTAGCGAAAGTCATGCTTTTCTTGGATTTTGGAGGAAAAATTCCAAGTTTTTATTATGTTTATCTCTGGCGCAATTTATCATTCCATGCTCGCTTAGGCATGCTTTGTTAGATTATTTCCTACAATGTACCCTATCAGGTAAATATCAATAACATCTTCTGGCATGAACAGTGATGACGTCACAAGTGGTACAAATCTGTGGTCTCCTCTTGGCCAGTTTGGGCAGGTTTAGGAGTCAATGGGTTAAAATGTTAATGCACACAAAAAGTTGCAATTCACTTCAAGTGAAAATTTGTTCACTTTTATTGAAAACTACCATGTACATTTGTATGACTTTTGCACAAGTATACTGCACGACTAGGGAATATCTCAACATTCACATTGACATTTGTTGACTAAATTGTGTGTGACAAGTCATGAACATGTTAATATGCACATGTGAAAATGTTAATAATATTATGCTTACATCTACCTTCCATAGAATAAATGGAAATGCTGGTCACTTGATTTGCTTTAGGCAGTACAGATGGTTTTTGTTTCTTGGGCTTTGGACAAGACATTGCATCAAGTCTGTGTTATACTCACAGGCGACCAAGCTAATGATAATGCACCTATCAAATGTTTTCCCCGACCTGGGGGAGGGCGGGCGTACACAGGCATTTGACTCGAGTTCTCAGCCCATGGGGAGGGGGTTTGATTTTATTTGACATCCAGGGAGCTCCCCAGGGTCGGGCGATTTGACATTACTGGTTACCAGTCTCCAATCTGTTTTAGCAAAGTGCTGAAAATTGACGAATGCTCGGTGTGAGTTTAACCGCATGGTGAGTGGCACTTCAATATTTTATTCAGCTTTTTCTGATGCAAATGATACATTGTTGAGCTTTTGTTCACTTTTAATCATATCTTTGTTTTATTTGTCTTCTACGATCGTAATTTTTTATCGCAGTGACTTGAATTTTAAACAATTACAGTGAAGATGACGCTACCGTTACCAATCAACAAAGTTTTTGATTAATTTTTGACAACTTTTTGACGACTTTCGGATGGGTTCCATTTGTCTTGACCAACCAAAATCCAAGAAGTAAAGGAGTGTTGGAGGCGGAGTCATGAAATTTGAATGGTTTTAGTTTCTAGTCTAGTTCAAATGTGGTGCCACAAAACAGAACCCACCAAAGTTGTCAAAAATTAATCAAAAACTTTGTTGAGTGGCAACGGTAGTGTCATCTTCACTGTAAGAACCGAAGTGACAAGAACTGAGGCTAAGGTGGAAGAATATGGTGGACTTGACAGACTGGAAATGTTTCTCTACGAAATGCGGTTTTGAATCTCATGGGGGGATTTGACAAAGATTGACAACTAGATGGTGCTCCACTATTGACACGAAAAAATTGGAAATGTCAAATGCCCTTGGGTATGCCCGCCCTCCCCCGGGTCAGTGAAAACATTGATAGGTGCATAAGAGCAGACACGGATCCAGGAGAAAACTTGACCGGTTTATGAGAGTCTGAGCACCAAATCTATGGATGTCCAGAAACATGTTTCCCCAAAAACAGTTTTAGATCTCTTTCTTTAAAATGACATTTCCCGCGAATTTTAGTCATAATTTTGGAAAATTTGACTAATTTCCATAAAATAGTGGAAACCGGTCGGGATCCGCGCCTGAAGAGAACACAAACATAAGTTGTGTTGTGTTACAAAGACTTGCTTTATAAGGATTTGTATGGGAAAGCAACAGTTTTGTTTTAGGATGATATAAATTCAAATGTTCTATGAATAAACTAAATTAACCTGTTGCTGGGCATGTGTTACGTTGCATCCTTTGTTGTTTGCCTGCTTCTCAGACTGGTTTTAAGCAATTTTGGCAGTAAATAAAATCGAGTAACAGAACATCGCTTATGTTCGTGCTCTGTTATCGTTAGCTTGGGCTGCCTGTGATGTACTTAATTCGAGGCAATATGTACATGTACTTGCAATAGAAACTAACAATATATTTACATTTTTTTCTTCTTCTAGCTGCGTGGCCTTGAAGCCCAACAAGAGTCTAAGGCTCCAGTAATAACTAATCATGTCAATGATGTCAATGTAAGTTAGTATAGAAATCACGTGATCAATTTAGAGCGGTTTTCATTTGAGTGTCGTAAAAGCAAAACCAAAACCATCATGCGCAGAATGCCTGAATTGTTAAAAATGGCGTCCTTGGTACGAAAACGGAAGCAGATACAAAACTTGTACGGATAGGCAGTCCGAAACTTGTCCGGATAGCAGTTACAGTGTGAACAAAAGGCCCCTCCATGCAAATTTTGTACCTGATCCTAAGTGGATCCGGTACGATGTGAACATAGCCTGAGAATACAAGAGAAATTTTGAAAACATTAGAATTGTAGACCAGTGTTTTCAATTGTTCTGTGGTTTTAGCTGTTCTCAAATACAGTAATTAGCCGTGAATAAATTCATAAGCGAAATTTCTGGGGTAGGTGAAACTTAATTGAGATATTGGCAGATGAGGGAATTACATCTTGATTGTCATTTTACTGACAGATTGCGCTTTACAGAGCTTATGGTACTTTGTGAAATGGTACTTTGCGAAATGAAAACAAAACAAGAAGCTGTAGACAGCTTGAATTTGGGTTGGCAATCCTTGACTCGCTGCCTATCTCAAGCATGTTAAGGCATGGCTTTTCTTTTTCTCCATTAATGGGACACCATTGGGACAAGGAGAAGTGTCCCCTTAATGGACAGGAGGTGTCCCTTTAATTGAGGTACAGTGATAGAAAGATGATATGAGCATTAATTTTGCCGGGACAAAAGTTTGTGTCCCCAGTTAAAGGAGGTGTCTCTTTAATTCATATAACTACGTAAAGAAACAGAACAACACAAGTTGCTCATGAAAGCTTGAGAAACTCTCTAAATCATTGAATACTAAACAGAAACATGGTATTAAATCTTTTTTATTTGACTAAATTCAAACAACTTCATGAAATTAACAATTTTACACAAAGTCAATACATTATTTTATTTATTTAGGGAAACATAGGGTTAACCTCTTGTTTTTATATATTCATATCTTTTTTGTGGCATCTTGAATGTTATGTTAATTCTCCCACATCTCACATGCTCATCAGGAACCCTGGATAAAACATTGTCCATAATTACATGATTTTATTGATTGACTTCAGGTTATAAGCAAATAAGACAAATAAGGAAATATTTTGAAATTTGTAACTTTAATACAACAAAGAGAATAATTATTATATATAGATCTACATCAAAATATTCACTGCTATGTACTAATATAAATCATTTTAAGTAGAGCTGGTGGCCTTACTATTGTTGGAGAAAACCATTTGCCACTATTTTGTGATCGCAAGGGTGACACTTCTGGTACGTGTCACGTCTTCGAAGCCATATTTACAACCAAAACATGTCGGTTTAAATACGGAAAATCTGTGGCAAAACGTGGGACGCGTTGGGGAGTGTTTATACCTTGGCTTATATAAAGCTTTGTAGAAACACTTTAAACCGTTTTTTTTACGGTCAATGGGCAACATACTAGAAATTATAGCTCTTAACAAAACGGGTTCAAATTACATGTGCCTTCGGGGTGAATTTTCATGCTTCACGTTTTGGCTTGAAATAACACATATTGCTTATTTTGTTGACAGAAATACGATCTAACTAAGTATTACTTCTTGCAACTATAGAAAACGATTTCAGAAAAGAAATATTTGTATCGATAAACGAAGCACAAAACTTACTAAATTTCCCAAGCTTCGCTGCCATCTTGAAAAAATTCTACATCCGCAATGCATAGCGATCATAGTGCACACACCACCTGGGAGTTACTAAAACGTGGAACCACCCAAAACGAACTGAAATGACCCACGACCACCTAGATCAAAGTGGCTATGAGCCACTGAACTCTGAAAATTATGTTAAAGTTAATATTTGAAACACAATTAAGTTGCCTTAATAACGTGATATCATTCTTACCTCTGTATGTGAAACACGCAGAACTCAAATTACATTTTCAATTTATTATTGTAAGTCGTTCGAACATCAAAACAGAATGAGAAACATTGCCACTAAAAGACTACTAAAACAAATCACTTGATGAGTAAATCGTGTCACGTCCACCTTAACAACCTCGGCAACGAGCTATTTGCAGGGTTAAAAACAGCAACCGGCACGTTCAATCCAGCACTTCAACACTTAGGCGAAAGTTTGCCACGATTTCAGTGCTCAGAACTCACTTGAGCCTGCTGTGATATTCAAATCAGCGGCTCAATACAAACCCAGTTGTTAAATGATTTTTTTCCCAAAGATTTTCTGTTGTGTCGACGTGGCACAGGGGATATAAGCACTGCTTTGGAGTCTAGAGGTCGTGGGTTTGACACCTAGAGGGTCCCTTTTTATTTCTTTTTTTTTTCCCTTACTTTTTTAACGCATGTTGTTTATATCATTTCGAACTCAAACAAGGTGTTTGTTTATTGAAGGATGAAATAAATAATGAAATGCAAGACGGCTTCTCACCCTCGATTGCTTGGAACTTAGATTTCTTGAACCCTCGATTTCTCGAAAAATCTGATAACTCGAACCAAAAGTCGTTTCCCTTGGACTTGTTTCACTGTAATTTTACCCCTGATATTTCGAACTTCCTGATTTCTCAAACCAGTTTTCGTTTCGCATGGAGAGTTCCACTGTATGTCCCACTCGTCCCACTGTATATATTATGTGCAATATATGCGCAAGCGTTATGCACTAGTCAGCGGATTTTCAAAATGTTTAACAGGAAGGGAAGCGGCGAAGGAGTGAAATTAGCCTCCCATAACTACAACTCGGAAATGGCTTTGAGCCATTTTCCGAGTAAAAAATGATCTAAAACGACCCACAACCACCAAGAAAATGATCCAAAACGATCAAAAATACCTTTGATAGTCGATGAACTCTTTCTCATCACCAGGGCACCCCAGGGCCAGCTGGAAAATAGGAACTGGAATCTGGACTTGACTCTGGACTAGAGTAGACTGTTGACTAACTTGCAAATTTTGATAACTCTTCTCAAACTTATAAATTAAACACTGCACTAGCCATTGAGACTCTGGGTTTTTTAACAAATCAAGATATGCATGCAGATTCCAATCTATATTATAAAAAGTTATCAAATGTTGTCTTTGTCATTATTTTCTTCAGGGAGATGTAGAAGATAAAGAGAAAAGAATAGAGGAACTAGAAAAAGAGGTATAATAATTGTTGTTGGAACAGTACTGTCCATTAAGTACCGTATTTACCCGCGGATAGGCCGCACCTGCGGATAAGCCACCCTGAATTTACAACTCATTTTTTGGGAAAAGACAATATACAGCACAAAAGTGAAGAAAAATTAGCAGAAGGAGAAAGTAAAGACGTTTTTGCCATTTGAGACATGCAAATATGAACATGCAAAGCCGTAAATTGAACAACTTATTTCACTGCTGAACTTTGCCAGTTTTTCATACACAATGTAAACATGGATTAACCATGCATGCCATATATGGTTAAAAAGAAAGCATATGAAATGAACAACATTCCCTGTAGTCTGATTCGGGTCGATCAACCTTTTTTTCTGAATCGTGTCGTTCCTGTATGAACTAGCAAAGAACAAAAATGGCAGGAGCTATTTCTACTCACAAAATGGAGAGTGAAATATGTGATATCATGTTTACGGAAGCTCATGAAATCCGGAAATCAGCGACTTACTTTGCACTGCGCGGGAACTGGAGAGTCTTCATGATGTATAGTAGCAACATTGGTTCAATGTTTGACCTTTCAAAATCAATGTTTGACCTTTGAACATCATGCATATTAATTACCTCCAAATGCTTGTACATCAGCGTATAAGTTGCACCCCTAACTTTGGATGTAGTTTCTGTCAAAAAAGTGCAGCCTATCTGCTTGTAAATATGGTACCTTTTCCAGTAATACATATATCATCTGACGACACAGTATGGTTAGAAAGACAATGGTTGGAGGCAACATTTTTAGCTCAGAATGAGCTTATCATTGGGAAAAATTTGTTAGTTTATAGGTCATGGTGTAAACTTTTCTTGGTAATTCCGCTGACCAGCGCATAATGCCTGGGAAATCACAACACTAAACAACATTGCGGGCGCAATATTTGGTAGTTATTGGGGGTCGGATGGGTCAGGGGTAGTAGCCCAATCGCACAACAAAACAAAATGGCGGGTTGCTTCCGATTTTCAGGACGGTATTTCTCTGACTTTTCTCGTCTTACACATTTAAAAGATAGACCTTTTAGGAGTTCCGATGCCAACAAACGCATAAATTCTGCAATTCTTTCGTTCCTCGGTTTGAGAAATCCTTCTTTCACAAATTTACATCATGTTTCTTTATCGAAGTACATAGACACAATGGAGATGAATCAAGGGGTTTATACAACTTCATTGAAGCACCGGGAACAGGACGGTTCCAGCAGGGAATATTTTAGGCAAACTACATTGCTGAAAAAGAGGAAGTGTTCAACTGATCTTTAGCGTTTTCAAGGAAAACATCGAAGTACGGTAAATGTTATTTCTAAATGTTGTTTGATTTATAACAAAAATTAATTAAGCTTATTGTTTAACTAACTAATCTTTTGATTCCAATTCCAACATAAATTTAAACTTTTTTAATTTGGCATACAAAGGTGTACAATTCGATCGATCGATCATTGATCGATAGGCTTTTGAACCGAAAACAAATAAAATGTAAGGTATTGGAATAAGCTTAAATATTTTGGATGCAAAACCTTTTGCTTGTTGTTGTGTAGACCTTAAGTTTATTCATAGTTTCTGTGTAGAAAAGCAGGCTTCATCGATCTGAGGCTTGTGTTTATAATAGCACATATTATTTTAAATTTCTTACTATAGTTGTATTACCCCCATGTAAACTGAGAAGCACAAGGATGAAACATTTTGATTGTTCTACTTGCACTTGCATTTCAAATCGGATCAAACTCCCCACCTTTGGCAATTATATCCCTATAAGTATACTTGGTTGTGTATTTATGAATCATTGATTGGCAAGTCAAATTCCATAGGGTGGGGACAGCAATGGAGGTCAAATGCCCCTTATATGCCCAGCCTCCCCCCTCCCCTTCATTAATAGGTTCATACATAAATACCAGAGTCAAACCAGAAATTGAAAATAATACTAATCAATAATTATTTCAAAGTTATTGTGTTTTGGTATGCAATAGTGGAACCTATAGACGCATTTGAGCTTCAAAATAATTCTCTTTTGTCAGATTTGGGCTGTTGCCCAATATATATACAGTGGAATCCCCATTTATCAAGCCTCCAATTCAAGGGTTTTCACTGGGAAGGGCCAACAACTACATTCAATGAATGTCATTAATATCAATTACATTCTGAGCTGGCTCATGAGAGCCTTTGATTAAGCTTCCACGATGTTGCATCTGATGAGGTGGGGAAGTGATCAGAAAGGCTAATACATGTATTTGTCTGCTTCGTTTGTTTTAATTTATGGCTTAATGTCTGCAATAATAATTGTTATTACTGATTTTTATCCCTTTCTATTTAACTTGTGAGAAATTTCAATATCTTTTGGGGTGCCTCTCATTAACTTATAATCAAGTATTGTGAGACATAACCAAAAATGCGATTTTTTTTATTTGGCAAAAAAGACCCTTTTGATGAACTGTTTGAAAAATTAATATATATATATATACAGTAAAACCCCGCTTACTCATACTCTGTTAACTCGAACTCCCCGCTAACTCAAACTAACATTACTTTCCCTTGGCTCAAATTTACCCCGATAACTCTAACTTTTTTTAAGAACGTCGGTGGGTAAAGGTATCAGAACATAGCTGATGTGTCAAAATCTTTAATCGTTGTTGATAACAATATGATAATGTGTGGAAACGTAATTCAAGCCCATGAAAGACCGATAAACATCTGGTCAATTTGTTTCTGGAGTGACGCAGTTCAAAGATGATATAATTATTTTATAAAACAAACTAATTGTTCCAAGTTAACCGAGGCAGCTGTTGTAGCTGCACCTATCCAAAAACTATGACCATCAAATTTGGTTGAGTCTAGACCTCCCTTCGAAATTAGGAGCCTTGTGTTCTTTGTAAGTTTATCCCGAGTAAGGAATGATCCCGACTCATAAGAAATCAAAGGACCTCTAGGGTCCCAACCTCATGTCACATTATTTCTAACTTTAGTGTGAATATTATGCAAGTGAATAACTGTTTTTAATAACAGTTTAGATGCTTCACATTATCTGACTGAAATTAGATTAGCTTTTTTAATTGTTTTTCTTTAAAAACAAAATTAATGTCTCAGTCAAAACTTATCCGTACATGTCCCAAATATATTCAGCTATGTTAAGCATTTGAAAAAAAAAATTCAATGACAACTTGTTTTTGACAGTAAGAAAAGGTAATTAGTATGTCAATAATATAGTTGAAAGATATTAAAATACAGTTTCATGAGCAGCAGATAAGAAGGTTGACTTGTAGTAGCCAAACCTAGTGATGGCGTTTTATCGGAGACCTCTGAAATTCATATGTAATTGCCTGACTGTATAAAGTCGATAAAGGCACAACTAAAGGGTTTTTTAAGCATCTTGTGTTTTTGGCTCACGTATTTCCATCCAGGGACTGTCGCCACTCAAAAACCTGCTGCATGGATGATGCATGATGTTACCTAACTACACTCTCAGTGAAGAAAAATTGTTAATCTGTTGACAGTGAAATAAAAGTCTTTTCATGCTTGAGGGCATTGATTAGCTGTCGATAGCTGAAGGTTGTTCTAAGGATAAACAATAAATATTTTGGAAATTAATATGCTTTTGTGCTTGAAAGTATGGTCAATTAGCCTTCTATAGCACTGATTAGCCCCGAGAATAGTGCCCCGGTTAGCCTACTATAGCACTGACTACCCCCGAGAATTATTGTTCTTTTGTTGGTTATGGTAGCTATATAGTATGTAATTATGTTTACACTATTAATAATATACATACAACAATTTCCGCATTCTGATTGGCTGAGAACATGCTAATTTATCCCAAATTGACAGTGCAAAAGTTGAAATTGACAGTGCAAAAGTTGAAATTGATAGTGCAAAAGTTGAAATTTACAGTGCAGAAAGTTGAAATTACGCATGAATTACGGCAGCTTGATTCGGCCAAACAAAATGGCGGACAAAAGTGAGACAAAATTCAAACTATAAAGCAGAATTATAATGCAAAGACGTGCAAACAATGCAAAATACAGAAATAACAGATTATCAACAAAGTGCAGAAGACGAGGGATAAACACAAAAGCTGCGAGGACAAACGAAAACATGAGCGTGGACGGCGTGCAAACAAAATCTTCGTCGGGAAATACAAGTTTTTAAATTGTTCTCCAAAGCGAAGCGATAAGAAGGGCGAAGCAGATAGCCTATACAAACCGGAAACTTAGGGATGAAAGGTTCAATCATTCTGCTTTTTTGCAAACGAAAAAGCTTAGAGACTTCTGCAGTTGCTGAAAGAAAAGCTCGTTGAATATCAAAAGGTTGAAAGGCAAATCTAACCTGTGCATCGTCCAGTGAAGATACTAAACTCAGGCAGAAACACGGAGTTGTACATGGATGTCCTCCTCTGCTGACGTTTGGTGGCTTTTAAGCTCAATATTTTGTCATTCTGGTTTGAGCATCATGTGCTGAAGGTCGCTCAAAAAAGCGGTGAAGCTTGAAGTGTTTTCTGCTCGGCGTACTGTTCGGCGTAGATAAACACGGTACGGAGTTCGTGGAATTTCTCAAACCCACCGTAAAACAGTTAACTTATAGAGCCTAAAGCGGCAACAAAACCTTGGGAATTTTCATCTTTTGCATGTAAATTCTGGTTTTAAATTCGACGAGGATTGAAGATGTGATGGATTCGTGAAAGCTTTTCATGCAGCTCTTGCAGAGAGTGCATGAAAATTCACGCATGAATTAACACGTCAAATTTTCAGCCAATAAAGTTGCAGGAGCTTGACATTAGAATGTGGTCACGAAATTCAGCGTGACAGAAATTGTTGGATGTATATTATTAACAAGTAATCACATGATTTTTCTCGTGCAATTTTGGAATAAATAAGCACTCGTAAATTTTTCAAAGACAACAAATTGCACTCGCCCTACGGGCTCGTGCAATTTAGTTAGTCTTTGAAAAATTTACTTGTGCTCATTTATTCCAAATTGCACTCGAAATCATGTGATTACTGGTACATATAGTTTAAAAAATACCGTTTCTGGCATCTAGCCCTTCGTGGTGTAGTGGTTGAAAAAATTGAACGACCCGGGATCGACTCACTGTGGGTTAAAAAATGTATCGTTCTTTTTCCTTCTAAAAAATTTAGTTTATTTGAAACAAATGTTTTTTTTTAAATAAAACTAAGTGTGAAACTTGTTGTCTTTGGTGTAATTCCTGGAAATATTCATTTACCGTTTATCACAGACGTTGTGAAATCTCTTCAAGTCACGGTTAGACGTGACCTATGTGACCCCATGATGTAATCGTCCTTATTTAAATCTGTGGGTCTCAGCAAGTTTCTGTTTTGCAGAAATCTGCAAATCTCAGCAAGTTTCTGTTTTTCTTAGAATGTACAGTACACGGAAAATAAATGTATTTCACACAAAACAGCAGAGTATACGTACGATTTGATTTGATTTGATTTACAAGCACTCTACTTACGCAGTACTAAATTATTATTTATATTTGGACCAGTCAACTTTCCAGACATTATTGCACCATCTCTTGCAAACATTGCGCAACCAATAAATATTGTTGCACCATCAATGACGTAATGGTTATTTATAAATGTTCCGCGTGTAAGGAAGTGAAACGCTCAAACGGCAAGGAAAACAGAAATGTATTTCACACTTATTATCATATTGTCATATTTCAAATAGCTAGCCTAGGCCATATTATTATAGCTACTGGTCAAATGAAGTAATAGCTTGTTATAAAATTTGATCTAATGGCGCTCCTAGTGTGTACGCATTACGAATGATTTAATATTTTGACGAGTCAAACTCACAGACGTTGCGAAATTTCTTCAAGTCACAGTTCCATGTATTGTGTAAAAGTAAAACGCTTACCTTGAAAGACACAGAATGTATTTCACACAAAACAAACAGCAGAGTATTCGTAAAATTTTATTTAGGCAAATGATGGTCCTGGCGAAATACAACGTCAAAAGTAGCTTAATACGGCATTTGATTTACGTGGTGCTCTGATGTGTTAAAGCGGTCCTAAATTATTATTTATTTGCACCAGTCCAACTTTTACAAGGAGAGTATACTCTCCCCTAGCTCTCCTCTTAGTGCTGTGGCCGAGTTGGGGTATGGGGTGAATCACCGACACAACAAAAAAACACTAACCGGGCCCAGCTCGTTTAATAAATCTATTTATAACTCTAACGTTGAGTTGTGTGACATTTCAATCGGGCTTTCGTCCCCTCCATTCAACTACCTCAACACTGATTCAAATGTGTGACAGATGGTTTCAAACACAACGGCAGACTAACCGGTGCCATTTTCCTCAACATCTGTATAGCATTTGACTCAATTAATCATTCCATCCTTCTCGATAAAATGACATTTTTTGGTATTTGTGGCTTAGTTGGCTAAGATTTTTTAAACAAAGAACATCTCCCAATAACAGTGGCTTACTAAGTAGAAATTGCGAAACCAAACTCTAACAAACATTTAAGATTTGGGAAGATTGAGATGGATTAAATATGACCAACTTGAAGAAATCAAGCTTAATTTATGTTTTTAAGATGCATTGTGATCTGGCAATAACTGCTTTTATATTCAAATATTTTTCTCTCAACTGATCAGGTTGAAGGTCTTAAAGACAATTTATCAATGGAGATAGAGTCCAGAAATGATGCAGAGGTAGGCGAATTGTGTTTCTATAGAGATGTTAAAATATTTACAACAATTATTGTTGTGGTTACAATATTTTTTGTGCATACAAAGTGCAGAAAATTACATAAGCCGTAAATTAATTTCACTTGTTGCTAATTATATTTTGTTACTTAAACCATGAATTGTCAGAAGGCATGCATACTAACCACTGGTGATGAATCATGGGTAAATTTGTGGGATCAACACAAGGGCATATAAATATCCATCAGTGACTTGTCAATAATGGTTATTCAGTAGGAGATAGAATAAGTTTGAGTTAAGATTGAGTTACCATTTTCTGTATACATGTTTTTTTTATTAAAGTGCCCCTATGATCAAATTGTTGATATTCATTTTTTTACATTTTCGTGTACAATATGACTTTTGTACTCATCTTGCCGAATTTCAATCCATTACAAACATTAGAAGTCCAGTTTTTGGACTTTTATTTCCGAGAATTTACCATTACTTGAATTTACCATTACTTGACCTTGTTCCAAGGCTTGGCTGCAAATTAGAGAAAATGACGTCAAAGGCTCAAAAATGCGTACCTCACAGGTTGAAATTATAATAACAATAAGTATAGAAAATTGCACAAAAAACAAGTACAAAGTTTTTGTTGCCCTTAATACAATTTTCTATACTTATTATTATAATTTCAACCTGTGAGGTATTTTTGAGGTCATTTTCTCTAATTCACAACCAAGCCTTGGAACAAGGTCAAGTATATGGCAGCCGTAAATTCTTGGAAATAAAAGTTAAAAAAAATAGACTTGTAATGTTTGTGATGGATTAAAATTTGGCAAGATGAGTGAGAAAGTTATCTTGTACACGAAAATGTAAAATAATGAATATCAACAATTTGATCATAGGGGCACTTTAAAAAAGTGTTAAATTTCAACAAGGAGCCCAAAAGTGTAACCACTTTTAATTAATTGACATTCTTTCGTGCAGCAAGAAAAGTCCGGCTAGATACCCGGCAGCCAGGAAGTGTTTTCAAAAACTACATACCTGGCAGTCTGAAATTCTTACAGAATTTCCACAGCAATTCTTGTGCAAACCTCACGCAAACACTCACGGGCACAGTTTCTAGTTTTTTGAAAAACCGTGCCCATGAGTTGGACTAACCGTTTTCACCAAATGAAGACACAACTTCTAAGCAACTTAGGATATATTCTAAGCAACTTTAGACATGTCTTTAGGAATCAAACTCAATCAACTCAAATTTAAAAACTCAATATCATTGGCAACTGGACTTCTGGATGAAAATAAATATTTGACCTTCTGGATTTGAAATAATCACCACATCTTCAATAAATATTTGGTGCCAGCTTTATAATCAGTTGCATTCATGGGCATGCCATTGGGTGCCTATGTTTATATTTTATTTTATTTAAGGCAATGTAGTGTTTAATCTGTTTTTGTTTATTTTTGAGGGTTATAAATTTTTCAGTCTTACTATTGTCTCATGTTTGTTCAAAAAAAGTTGTATCAAGAACTCTAATAATTTTATTGTGAAACCACTGAGCTGTGGATGAACAATACTAGTACATGGATTATGAAATTATTTTTAGTACTTAATGCCATCAGATGATCATCTATATGTGTGTGTTTTAGGTGTGTTCACTAGGTTATTTGTGCTTAGATAACACAATTTTGTTCTACCCTTATGCATTTTAGGAAGAAATTGAAACCCTTAAAGCCCAAGTAGCTTCATACCAGGTAATGCATCGCCATTAATTATGCATGATTATATAAAAAGAATTATAAACTAAACTATTGGTGAAAAATGAAAAAGAACTGCAAACTTGGAACTTTGTAACTGTGAAAATGTGTTTGTTACTGAGCATTGGAGTAAGGACAAAATGTGGGTTAGGCCATGACCTAGGCCATTGGGTAGACTATGGCCTATCGGTGGTTAATTTCCTAAAAAATACTGTTTAATCTCTGTTGTGAACCCTGGCCCCGAAATATTTTCTTCTACTTACATCCATCCAGGACAGATTGAAACAGTGGGGAGACTATAAGGGTGTGTTTTGGGGGGAAAGTGCAAACCAGATTCTTGAGTTAAAAAATGGAGTTGGTGATGTTAAAATGAAAAAAACTACTTCAATATGAATCCATAAAATCTATTCTCAGAACGGATGCAATCGAGATTCATGGGATATAATTTTAAAAAAGTATTTCTGACAAGCGGTCTTTCCTCCAAATTTACTTGTCTGGCATTTGGATCCATTTGCACAAAGTAGAAAAATTTGGGTAAGAATTCAGTGATTTCATTGCTGTGTATTTGTACCCGGCCTGACCAATCAATGAAAATTGATGATCGGAAATCAATCGATGAATCGATATCAATCAATAATTGTTAGTTAATCGATATCGATTGGTATAGGCCAATCGATGACCAATCGATAGTCACAAGTAAAATTTCTTTAACTGCGTCGATTATCATCGATTGCTATCGATTATCGATTGTTAAAATATAGACTGAAAACTGTGTGCGCTCTGATTGGTTAAAAACCATGTTTTATCAGAGTATAAAACATAGAAAAGCGTGTTTTATCGTTTTGCGCCTGTAAATCTATATTTTAAAAGCACGTAAAGAAGCCAAAACCATGTATTATACTGTCATAAAACACTCCGGAATTTGAGAACACTATAATACATGGCTTTGGCTTCTTTATTTGTTAATCATCGATCGCTAAAACTGGTCATCGATATCTCACAGCATATAAATTACGCAAACGTATGCCGTTCATATATAATTACTGATTTTGACAGCTTTTAGTGCAGTGAAACCGATACTTGCAAATAGTGTTGGTAAGCCTTTTCGCAATGTCTGAAAGAGCCTTTATAAGTTGACATATTAAATGTCACTATGAAATAGTAAAACAAATTAATAAATCATAGACTTCAATTGTTTCTTACTTGAGGGAGTCTGCCAATCTAATTCCTAATGGAAGAGAATTCCAGAGTTGTATCACTGAATATTTAAATGTTCTTTTCAAGTAAGATGTTTTCGGTTTAGGGAGAAGGAAATCATATTTCTGTCTGGTATTGTAATATTATTGTGTCTATCCATATGTCGTACAAGGCAAGTGTCTGTTCCTTCAGTTTCATTGTGAATACATTTGTACATCAGAACCTTTTTATGATATTGCCTTCTTTGATGGAGAGGTGACATGCCTAGCTTATCCAAAGCCACCAGGGAAGGAGTGCTGTTATCCGTTGCTAGGATTATTCTGCCCGATTCTGCAGCTTCTGGAGCGTAGTTGAGGCAGTCGCACCACAAACGTCCCAGACTACAGTCAACTCTCTCTAAGTGGACACCACTGTAAGGCAGACACCTCCATAAGGCAGACATGGATAGCTGGTCCCGGCTGAATTACCCTGGCTTATCTGTCACTAAAATCTCTTTAAGGTGGACACCTATGATCTGTAAGGCAGACAGTAGACACTTTTTTTAGCAAACTTCTGGTGAAAAATACCTCTCAAGGTGGACACTAGAAGTGCATTTTTTGCACAATCAATAGATTATAGGCCCATATTTGGTGCATCTTGTCACAGGTCTCTATAGTGTCAAGTTACATTAACTCGATCTTTATAAGGCGGAAAGCTCTCTAATAAGGCGGGCAGCTGGAGCTGGTCCCAAGGGTGTCCTCTTTAGAGAGAGTTGACTGTACACCACTGTAATCAAACAAAGGTTCAATAATGGCATTGTAAATCATTTCAAAATCATTTTGAAGGTCGTCACGCAAAGTGAACAATGCAATTAGCAAAGTCCATGTCCTCATCAGGAGTGGACATTGGCCCAGGCACGCCATTTTGTACAAGCAATGGGCGAAACGTAAATCAGGTATTCGCGCCCCTTCTCCCAGATTCCACTGTCTATGCCCTCTAGAACACCAATGGTAATTTTTTTTTACTCGTTTGACCAATGCCCCAGCTATTTTGTGCTCAGAGTGCCCTCTTCCTCCTAACATCGTTGCTTCCCAGTTAGGAAATAAACGACCACCATCAAACAATGAGTAGTACTTTCCATCATCCGAAGTTTCTGGACCCCTTTCCTGCAAGAGGGGGTCGAAGTCGCACCAGGTCTCATCCTTTTCAGCCTCAGGAACCTTATAACGTTCAAGTCGCGGTTTTGCCAGTACGAGTGGCACAAGCTGCTAGTGTTTGAAATCCTCTGGGATGTACTGTGTTCGTCTATAATTTTCTGGACCACACAAACTTAAGTAACTGGTGCCCTAGAGTTGGGAGTCTCGTTGAGTAGTTCTTCTATGTAAGCATACATTTTCACGGTATATCCTAGCTTAGAGGTTATTTTCAGTGATTCAATCTGCACCAGCACTTAAATATGAAATTTGCGCTATATAAATTTTAATTCTTATTTCTTATTATTAGTTCTATTATGCTGCGCAACTAATTATGAATTTCCAGTATTTTCGTTATCATAGCTGTTATAGCTGACCTACCCAGGGCTCGAAATAGCGGCCTGCCAATGGCCAAATGGCAGGCCAAATTTCAGGTTTGGCAGGCGAAAATAACGATGAACTGCCAAATGGATTATAAAATGGCAGGCAAAATTTACTGGACTGGTTTTGTGCCATTTTCTTCTCCTATTTTCAGGCTATTTACCTTCCAAAACAATGGAGAAATCCCTCACTTTCATCAAAAACAGCTCGAGACCAGGCACTCTGTGCCGTCCTGGGCACTAGTCTCAGTTCGACTTCTAATCCTATTTTTCATTGGTGGATTGCGGCAGTTGTTTTGCAAGTAACGAATCAGAGTTGTTGTTAAATAGTGCCATGTGTGGTCTGCAATGCATTATAGGGCAATTGACTTAGAGTGTTTTTGCGTTAGTAAACATTACAGATTTGGTGATACGATCGAAGAAAAGGTTTGATGCATATAGTAATGTATTGTTCAGGGAGCTCTTGTTCCCAATTACCAAATATTTGGTTGGTCAATCCTGCACAATTCCCCACACAATCAACGTTTATTCCCGCACAATTTTTAGTTTTTTCCCGCACCCTGTCAGAAGCCCTGTAAATAATTATAGTAAAAATTTCAATATGTGGCAGGCCAAAAAAATAAATGGCAGGTCAAAATTTGTTTGGCCTGCCAAAAATAAAAAAAAAGGCAGGCTATAATGTTTTTCTATTTCGAGCCCTGATACCTGTTATAAATCTGTGCCCTGGAAGATTTGTGACGAAAACAATGGGCAAAGGCAAATTGTAACTCCAAGGTTAAACGAAGAAAGTAACTGAATTCATAGGAGATGAAAAACTCGTCTAAGGTGGCCATTCGTCTGGCAAAAGAAAACATCATATCTGACCTGCAGAGAATGGCTCTTGACGCATTGTACAAGAAAACTAAGTACCCCTTGCAAGGGGTAGTTGAACAGCTAAAATATTATTAAAGAAAGGTTGGTTTAACAACAAACTACAGTGAGACTCCACCCAAACTTCAAAATTATGTCATCTTCCTAAGCTATATAATTGATGTAATTGAATTTTTTTACACGCAATGCAAATAAATGTAAAGCTTTGAGATAGAAAGGTTATCGTTTCACTCCAGTCTCCAGCAGCATTTTTTATCTTTTGTATTAATGAGCAGTTCTCAAAAAAATAAAGAGTTAAAACCATGTATATTTGCCCAAGATTTTCCACAGTTTGTGGCAGAAAATGTTTCAAAACTTGTCACTTCTCAAATATTACTGCAGACTCTTGAATGTCTAGTTAAAGCTGCAAATTAAATCAAATTATACTTTTTGTGGCATCTCTGATTTCATGCAAGAAAATTCTCAATCAAGCAGTGCTGTTTATTTGTTTTATCCCATTGAAACATTTCTTTAATTACTCAATATATGTGTTAATTTAAAGTAGTTTTATTATTGAAACCGAAGCAACTACGATATACGTCAGGAACAGAGCAATATTGTGTTGTTCTGTGATGATTTGATAATTCAATATTAGTTATTGTTTATCAGTTGAATGAAAATTTACATTTTGAATGAAATAATTTTTTTTTCGGCAGGAGTTTCACTTCTATTTATTTCCAGCTTGGTTCCATGTAAATATGGATCTCGAAATCCTATTGAAATGAGATGCTTGGTTTTCAAGGAGCCACCAAAACTTAATTAAATTAAAACATGGTTAATTAAATTAAAACCACTTTCTATTTCAACATCAGATGGTGTGTTTCTGTGGATTGAAGTCAAGAAATTGTTTTTTCTTCAAGATAATTTAAGTATTTGAAGTTTTTTGAGTGTCTGCTATATTAACTGTTTTTTTAATTAAAGCTCTTTAGTATATGAATAATAAATATTTTGTAGCGTGTCTGTGTCAAAAGGTCTTCGATGAAATTTTCATGAATATTTGAAGCAGACATACAGGAAGGCTTTCAAACAATAGAAGGTTGTAAAATTTACTATTCCCTACACAGTTTAAAAATGTTAAAAATATTTCTTGGTGAACCAGAACTAAAAGGGTGAAAAACTGAAACTGAAATAAAATATTATTCTTGACCATTGTCCCGTATCATGCACATATTTGTTTCAGCTGTCATGCATTCTTGTCTGTTTCTTTGCCTGGCAGCATAGGGAAGAAGAATGTAAAGACAATTGCTCCTTTTCTGGCAAATATGAGGGTTTCTACTCTCACCCACCACAACCTTAGGTTGGGATGGAATGAAGTGGGGGGGGGGGGGGCTGGGGGGCTGCCAGCTACCACTCACCTACATGTATATTGATGGATTGGGTGTTCATTACATTCTGCACTACCTTTGAGTCTCTGAGTTAAAAGTTATGTGCCATTGGACTTTACGGTTTTGGTACTATTCAAACCTACTTGAATATTCAATAACCCTCTTGGGACGAAATTAATTTATGCAATGGCATCCGTTCACAACCAAGGTCACAGGAAAGGCAACTCGCCCCTCCCTCCTGCCCTTGACTTACAAAACTGAATTCAAAGTTGATGCTAATCTTGTATTAGCTTAATCTTGCTATAATAGTAAATAACTACAGACATTTTTTCATAAAAATTACAATTGTTTTAAAGACCTATAGCAAATGTTTCTGGATTCATAATTTTCCCAGATTCATGATCCACTTTAGTATTCAGATTCAATCATAATTTTACCCTACAATGGGAGATCCAAAGACAAGTGTCTGAATGATTGCAAGTTTTGTCATATCTTTAATAGTCATTCATTAAGAACCCAGTTTACACACCAAGTCAAAATGTTCTGGATTTCTAGTCAGATTCAGTTGCCTGAGCTAATTGGTTCCGGATTGTGTTAAGAGAGGCTGTCACTAACAATCAGACATATCGCGGCAAGGGTGGAAAATTCGATTTCTCTCTTATTTTAACGTTTGATAGGCTAGGGTATAACAAAAATCACTGGATACTTTTTTTTGGCAAAATATCCTTTTATTTGAAAGAAAAGTGCAAATAACCAAATTCCGTTGAAAATCACCATTTGAGGCGTCAAATTATTGCACGAGTTTGTTATCCTCGCAAGCAAAAACGAATGATTCTACGTTCTTTAAAACACTGAAAACGTTTTGTGCAATGTCTAAATATTTGCCACTACGATTTTGGGAAATATTCTGTTGTTCTTTCCATACAAAATAATTTAATTACGAAGGCATATATTTCACTCACAGTAAAAGTACCTCGTGAATAAAATATATTTTCACCATGTGCTAAACCTTCAAATGGATTAAGCTTCTGGCGGTTGAATTACAAAAGGGTGGCCTTGAGATTGCTGCAAAAATTTATTTGGGGTAATGGTTGAGAGCGGCGCGAGATCTTTTCAAAGTCCGTTGAAAATCCGGTTATTTGACCTTTAGCGGTCAAGCTTGTGCGGGTCACGCATATAATTCCGTCCGCCGTGTCACATGTTTTAACCCATATGAGATTGAAATAACCACATATCAAAACATTGCGAAATATTCTTACCTTATTTGCTGTAGAAGACAGTTCCACTGTTCATTTTAGTGTGATTATCTTGTCGTTCGTCGTATATTAGTTCTGTTTATAACGTCCGATGAACACCGCCAACTGTCAACGTTCGAAAACAGTCGAACGCAACACCAATCTTTGTAAACATTCGACACATTTCATCATCACGGCACCTTGTTCAACGGTTTAGTCATTTGTTGAATTTTCCTCGGTTTTAGTGCACTAAAACTAAAAGATAAGATCACACTGGAAAGGATAGGACCACAAACATGTCGGCGCTTTTGCAGCTGTTTATACCTGGGTCGTCACGCAACGCTTTTTTCATCGGCATTTTAGGGGGTGGGGAGGGGCGAGGGCGGCGGCAGGGCGAAAAAGGCTGATAACACTTTCAACTGAAATACCAGGAGCCCATTACCAGGAGCCGCTCTGATGACAATACACATGATTATGATCCAACTTCAGTAGTACGTTTTAGCACTGTCATCCTACTTTGCTGCAATTTTCTTCTGCAATTTGCTGCAATTTTCTTCTGTTCTGGACGGATGGAGGGGTCTTATAATAGGATACCGTGTGGCACCAGGAGCCATAATCAGGGACCTGGCTCCAGCTCCTGGTGGCACTAAATTTTTGCGGATTCTAACTTTTTCTATTTTATTCCGGATCCGCCCAAAAAGGTTGTCCCAAAAACGTATTCCTGCAAAAACCTTCTATCGCAAAAATTAATTCCAGTTTGAAATTATAAATATTAGACATCTTCCGTCAACTGGTGCCGCGTTCTTATTGCTGCTTCGACCATTATTGTCTCTGGCTTTCAGTCAGTCGAGTTCTTCATGTACTGGATGATTTCAACGCCCAACCCATTTGTAACACTGAACAAGCAGGAATCTACAGAAAGGCCTGGCCTGATGTGTTCCAGAATCTTCTACAAGATTTTCAACAATGGCAACACCTTGTTCTAACTTTGTAGCACATAGACTGGGACAAATTCTTAGAAAGGCTGCTATTTAAAATTCTGTTGGCAAACTTGAGGAAAAGTTGGTAAATACACTTTTTGCCAACGAGAGAGCCGAGCGAAAACGCGAGTCTCTCGAGGCGGCAGGTATAACGCCGTGCGTAGTTTGAAGATCTTAGCAGAAAAAATCTCATTAGCCTATGAATAGGTTCCGCGGTGGGGATGGGGTGAAAGGAAAACTGTGAGCGAAAGCGAGCCCCGAGCGAAAGCGAGCCCCGACCGAGCGAAAGCGAGCCCCGAGCGAAAGCGAGCCCCGAGCGAAAGCGAGCCCCGAGCGAGCCGCAGCTAATTCGTAGGCTAAAATCTCATATCCAACTGTGAAATGTGCCGTAAGTGATTTTCGGTATGTAAGTGAGATTTTTTTGACCATATATGGTTGTGGTTAATTTTTAATTGTGACGTCATACGCCTTCAACTTCAGACATACCGAATCTTCACAGACTGACCTATGACAGGAGCATATCACTCCGGAGGAGTGCTGATTAATGACAACAGCATAGTTACACCTTTGAAATAAAATACAAAAAAAATACAAAAAAAAAAAATAGTTACACCTTTGGCTATTTTTAGAATCCATCTCCCGCGATAAGATTTCCGTGTATGTCCGCGGACGATAGTGAGAATTCGTAGTAACGACATTCCGCTGTTCTAGTTCTTATGCCACGTTCTTCTCGTCCATTCCTGGTTTATTTTTAATCTAAAACATGAATGACAACCTCGTCCTCGTGCTCGCAACGGGTGATTTTCATGGCAAAAGTAATTCTAAAAATAGCTCAAGGTGTAACTACGCCGTGTCATAGGCCCAATAAAGGAGATGGAGGCTCCAGGGTGATATGCTCCTGCCTATGAATAGCCTTCTTGGATTTTTAAGGACTGGACTGGACTACATTACTTCTAGACAAGATAGAACAACATGGAAGTTTGCTCAATGTAATCGGATTTCAATACCAATGGAATCAGGTTTAAAGTTATGAAATTAACCGAGGAGACTTATAAAGAAATCATTAATTAATTGATTCGGAATATTGCAACATTCTCAATTCATTTCATCCTTTACATACAAACCTCATCAACAAAAATTACTATTTTGCTCGTTGGCACTAAGCGATAGGTACAACTAGTTTAGATGAAAATTATGTACTGAAAATGAAAACATTGTTTACCAAGCTGGATTTTGAAATCTGGCTCAAATATGGGACATGGAAACAAGGCTAAACTGTTTTCCTCTTTTTAAAGGAGTACGTCACATATGGCGCATCTTTAAAAAAAGTTCGCCGCTCGCAATCTGTCTTAATCTTCACCATCGTTAACCATCCTTGTTCCTGTTTGGTTTATTACCTCTTTTCTCTACCTTAGTAAACTATTATTTTGAGGCTTTCTTTAATCTGAAGGTGATGTTGCACTTCGCAAAAATGACTTAAAATATCGTAACATAGCTCCTTTAACCAGTTTGGAATCGAAATATTTTCATTCCCAAATCAGCTAACTATAATATTTTCAAATTAAATTGATGGTGAGTGCTTTACTTAGACACGTCACATCGAAACAATTTTCATCCACTACTGTACATCCACTAACTCGAATTCTGGAAATTATTTTTGATGGACTAGAGAGATAGTTGTCGACAACTATTCAGTTATCGATCATAAAAAGTAGTCGATAACAGAAAAGCCAGTGTGTGCAGCTAGTTATCGATAACTAAGGGGCTTAGTTATCGATAACTAGCTTCGCACACTGTCTTTTTGTTATCGACTACTTTTTATGATCGACAACTAGATAGTTGTTGACAACTATCTCTACTATCTCTCTAGTCTGTGGAGGCCCTAATAGTTTCTGTTTCTTAAAACTCTTGCGTTGTGATTCTATGGATGGAGAACTTGCAAACAACTGTGCAAACAACTGTGCAAACAACTGCTATGCGCAGGGAATTTGCACTGCAGAAATTGAGTCATGCAAAAAATATCTGAAGGTAATTTGGGCCTCCACAGACAAGGCCAACTGTTATCGATAACTATTTAGTTGTCGATAATAAAAAGTTGTCGATAACAAAAAAGCCAGTGTGCCAAGCTAGTTATTTTTGCTGAAGTGGGTTTTTGCGGGAATACATTTTTGGGACAACCTTTTTGGGCGGATCCGGAATAAAATCGAAAAAAAAATTAGAATCTGCAAAAATTTTGTGCCACCTGGAGCCAGGTCCTTGATTATGGCTCCTGGTGCCACACGGTATCCTGTTATAAGACCCCTCGAGTCCAGAACAGAAGAAAATTGCAGCAAATTGCAGAAGAAAATTGCTGCAAAGTAGGATGGCGGTACTAAAACGTGCTACTGAAGTTGGATCATAATCATGTGTATTGTCAGCAGAGCGGCTCCTGGTAATGGGCTCCTGGTATTTCAGTTGAAAGTGTTATCAGCCTTTTTCGCCCTGCTGCCGCCCTCGCCCATCCCCCACCCGCTGAAATGCTGATGAAAATAGCGTTGCGTGACGACCCAGGTATAAACAGCTGCAAAAGCGCCGACATGTTTGTGGTCCTATCCTTTCCAGTGTGATCTTATCTTTTAGTTTTAGTGCACTAAAAACCGAGGAACATTCAACAAATGACTAAACCGTTGAACAAGGTGCCGTGATGATGAAATGTGTCGAATGTTTACAAAGATTGGTGTTGCGTTCGACTGTTTTCGAACGTTGACAGTTGGAGGTCTTCATCGGACGTTATAAACAGAACTAATATACGACGAACGACAAGATAATCACACTAAAATGAACAGTGGAACTGTCTTCTACAGCAAATAAGGTAAGAATATTTCGCAATGTTTTGATATGTGGTTATTTCAATCTCATATGGGTTAAAACATGTGACACGGCGGACGAAATTATATGCGTGACCCGCACAAGCTTGACCGCTAAAGGTCAAATAACCGGATTTTCAACGGACTTTGAAAAGATCTCGCGCCGCTCTCAACCATTACCCCAAATAAATTTTTGCAGCAATCTCGAGGCCACCCTTTTGAAATTCAATCGCGAGAAGCTTAATCCATTTGAAGGTTTAGCACATGGTTAAAATGTATTTTATTCACAAGGTACTTTTACCGTGAGTGAAATATTTGCCTTCGTAATTAAATTATTTTGTATGGAAAGAACAACGGAATATTTCCTAAAATCGTTGTGACAAATATTTAGACAGTGCACAAAACGTTTTCAGTGTTTTAAAGAACGTAGAATCATTCGTTTTTGCTTGCGAGGATAACAAACTCATGCAATAATTTGACGCCTCAAATGGTGATTTTCAACGGAATTTGGTTATTTGCACTTTTCTTTCAAATAAAAGGATATTTTGCCAAATAAAGTATCCAGTGATTTTTGTTATACCCTAGCCTATCAAACATTAAAATAAGAGAGAAATCGAATTTTCCACCCTTGCCGCGAAATTAAAATTTTGTCAGGTTATTAGTGACAGGCTCTCTTAAGA